>JANEYF010001398.1:0-61324 GCA_029963845.1 Rhamnusium bicolor
ATCGAGCAGGTTAATAAACCAGTGACTCTCTGACTGAAGTTGTGTCAGACAGTAGCCACTAAGCCCTGAAAGCCAATGCTTGTATGGCTGGCTACACAAGAAACAACAACAACAAGGAAATAAATATAGTTTAAAAAAACTAAAAAACACGCTTTAAAGCACATCAAACTAAAAAGTGAAAAATAATTATTAATATAAACTGAAAACAATAATGAACGAAAAATACTAGTATTATTGTGAAAAAAGCGTGGGTTGCTCGATATACGAAAAATATGGCACAAAGCGCCACACGCTTTTTTCACAATAACCCTAGTATTTTTCGTTCATTATTGTTTTCAGTTTATATTAATAATTATTTTTCACTTTTTAGTTTGATGTGCTTTAAAAGCCTGTTTTTTAGTTTTTTTAAACTATATTTATATTGCTTATTGATGCTGATATTATAACATATTACGATCCAACAGATACTTCTGAAAAAAAAAATATATTTTTTTTTCAGCCATAGACGGGATTTGAACTCACACCCGAGGAGTCCGTCGTTTCGCGTCGACTAAGACTTGCGCCTTTGCCCGCTCGGCCAACGAACGAACTGAGAATCACGGAATGTATTAACAGTAATAAGCCACTTGCTCTCACGCAGAGGATACGTGAGGAAATTATTTAATTCTGGGCGATCCTGATCAGGATAATGATAAAAACTTATCAAATTATTGTATTGTTACCGGTTCTTCGTAAGTGTACAAAGTTTCAATTAAATCTGTCCGTTTAAAGTGGGTCAAAATCGAGTCCAAGGAGTCGGTTACAAACAAACAAACTCACAAACATACAGGTGAAGCTAATAAAAGCGTGTGAATAAAAGAGTATACAACACTTTGTTAATAAGTTATGTTTGAAAAATCATAAGAGGTTGTTTATTCTATCCTCTTGAATGAATAAGAATTCTTTCACATAAAGGTCTTGCGTGTATAGAAACTGCTTTAAAACGTCTGAACCTTTGACGGCGGTAAAGAGATCAAAGTCGCCAACATTTTTTATGACGCAAATAAGTTTGAACTGAACATTACCAAATTTTACATCTCCAGGTAGAACTGTCTCTAGAAAAGAATTTGACACAATATTTTTATGCATCCTTCAGAGGGGTATAACTTCCCAGAGAAGACATATTTTTAAAAGATTGTAACCACTAAATTTTTGTCAGAGAATTTACCTGCCAAACATTTGCATCAATTCTCCTAACACCCTGTATGTAGGTACACGGAAATAAAAATAAATGGTTAAATTTGTATAAAGACAAATCTAGTTGTAACAAAAAATTATTGTTTTACTTTTTAAAAATGTGTGACTGAATATAACACAAATTGCTAGTTTTAAAATATACATATATTGGGACAAGGACACTGGCCATATTTAATTAATTTTACACCTTCACAAATTATTATATATGTAGGTAAATTAATGATTTATTTAATTTTTTTCACCTATTTTTTTTTCTTCAGGCAGTTAAAATGTGAAACCGAGAATAACGTAATGTTTTAAACAAAATTTTAAAATATGAAAAAATATTATGAAAGTGAGTTATTAATAAATTCTTTTTGAATTTGTTTTTACTGTGTTATAAATTATTTTTAGTTATTGTGCGAAGTGTTAATTATATTTACAACCAACGTAAAACATGGAACTAATTTTCAGAAAAATCTGCAACAAAAAATACGGTGTTTCTTTAATTGAAGCGACTGAACTGTTCTACAATTTATAAGGAAGAATAAAGTTTATAAAAAAATTAACTAATCCAGTTTTTGGGTATCATTGCCTTACTACGTCTTTCTTCCACACTATAAAAAGTTTCGTGAAAGATCATGAGATTAGTTAAAAATTAATTATTAGCTACATAAAATGCGCCACGAATTACAAAGTCCGGGAGGAAGCACTGCATTTGAACGAGTCATTTCATACCGACTGAAAATCATGCTGCAAATCGTTTCTGTGTATCAGGTTGTAGAGTACAGATGTACTTACTCTCACCGGCATTCACCTTGACCGCGAAACTCTTTCTCCAGTTCCAGTCTATTATTAGCTTTCGAGTTGTGTACACGCCAAGTCACTTGGGCGTATTGCATATTGTTTTTGTGTTTTTATTTTATTTGTTGTACTGTATTGTTGATATTAATTTAATAATAAAGCATGGCAGACATACGCAGGGGTAGAAAACGGCCATTTGCTGACAAAGTGAATAAATTCATAGGTGAATTCCCGGATTTATTCTATGATGGTGCTAAAATAATTTGTAAAGTATGCGAGAAAGATTTGATGTTCTGGGATAAGCGTGATTGTGGAGTTCACGGAAATAGTGTACACCATAAAAATAAAAAAAATGGCGTGCCTTCGACAACACAGTTTATGTTTGATTTACTATTAATGCTGATTGCCTGTGATGTTCCGCTGCACATAATCGATAAACAACCATTTCGAGAGTTCTGGAATAAATACAATGCACAAGTGAAGTTACCAAGTCGCACAACGTGATGTAACTATCTACCAACTGTACACGTAGACATGGTAAATAAGATGAAATGTGAATTAAAAAATACACGTCTGTGGTTATCTGTTGATGAGACAACAGAATGTAAAAAAATTCTATTTTAAATGTTATAGTACCAGTACTGGACCCTCTTAAACCGAGAGTTCTACTGTTACTAGCTAGCAAAAGACTAAGTCAGTGTACTAGCGAAACAATTACCAGGGGTGGTGCTGGAGACGTTAGAAGAATTTTAACTGGCAAAAAGTCAAGTATTGATGTTTGTTACTGATGGCGCCGTGACAATGGTTCGGTAGGCTGTTCTTTGCAAGAACAAGATTGCACGTTTATACATGTTACGTGTAAAGTGCATGCTTTACATCTTGTGGCAGAAAATATTCGAAAATGTTTTCCAGAGGTGGATGCATTAATAGCAAGTACAAAAAAATTTTACTTAAATCTCCTAAACGTCCCCAAGCATTTCATAGCAAGTGTGCCGGTATTCCTGAACCACCACAGCCGTTTCTTAAACATTGGGGAACATGGTTGCAGGCAGCTTTTTATTATGCTCAATATTTCCAACAAATAAAAGCTGTGATACTACAATTCAATCCAGATGAGGCTGCAGGTATTAAGGAAAGCCAGACAAAAATTCGAAGATATTTCCGTTGAAACAGCTTTAAAAAAATATTGCGAAGAACTATAAACTATTACATGAAAGCATAAAAAAATTAGAAAAATAGTGCGTTGTCGCAATTAAAATAATTACGGTACGATATTATTATGAAAATTACCTCAAAGGTACTTTAAATCAATATAGCAACTTTTTTAATAAAGATGATCATAAAATCACACGATAATACCAGAAAACATAAATTTTACCAGACCGCTGAACTAGAGATGTTTTCCTTCTGAACGCTATACTAGTAAGAAGGAAGTACCGTAGTATTCTGCTACCTAAACTCGATTATAGTTTGGAAAGGGACAAACATTTGAGACTAGAGTATGAGTAATAAAGATAGATAGATATTTAATGCAAAAATCTGCAAAACCAACTGTTCCAGTAGAAATCAGTGGCGCCATCTGGACTAGACTAGCAGAAACTTAATTCATCGAGGACAACAACAAACTGGAATGAAATGGCTTGCAATTTCGTTGCAATGCTCAATATGACTAATATCTCGATTACAAAAATATCCCGATTATTCCAAGCACCACTTACGGGTACGACTGCAATGTGGACTCTCACTTGAAAACTTGAAAAGTGATTCTTTGAAGCTCTGCTTGCAGTTTTGTTTCCACGGATGACGCGAGATGTCACGTGACCCTCTGCGCAAGTACCAGAATTTGTGGTTAATGTGGAGGGGCACAAATTCTTTAAGCAGATTTAGCGAAATACGTTTAAACAAATTCCCTACGTTATCTAATATAAACAAATTTAAAACTATGTTTCCAAAAAAGAAAATAATCAAAACGGCCATGAATTACTATTCAAACTAAATTACTGAATTTCTCATATTGTAAATTATTTTAAAATAGACATGGATTTATTTTTAACAAATACTTTCCTTCCTAGTATTAACTATCATTCTACCTACTTGCATATTTTCAAATATACCGGGTGAATGCAAAATTATCGAATTCGCAGCTTCTAATAGAAAGATTTCAAGTCACGCTTGTCATCGTGCACTTTAGCCTACAACACTACCGAACTGATTCTATGGATAATACACAGGCGGTAAAAATTTCGAGAAAATGGTTTTTGACTACCTCTCGTATATTTAATATCTGACAAAAGTTTTCTCGGCAGATTCAGTATCTAAAGAGTCAAAGAGTTTTCTAGTTCTTGAAATTTTTGTTTCTTAACCATAAAGCCCGGAACTCCAATGTTCACTTTAAGTGGATCACCCTGCATATGTTGGACCAAATTCAATGGGTTTTGAGATTTTAAGGAGCATAAGGAGCGATCATCCTACTACAAAACCATTGTATCCATTGCCTGCTTCTACGAAACAAATTCAGTTAGCCATTTCTTTTTGTTTTCATGTTAATCACCTTTTTTATATTTTACACCGATTTTTTCAAAATGTAGTTTTTTACGAGAAATTCAGTGCATATTGAAAATTTTCTACATTCTTTTGTTTTCAAGTAAAACTAGCATAATGCATAGTTAATTTTTTCATAATTATGTTCGCCATTTTAAAAACATGTAATTTGTTACCATTATTTTAAAAAAGAATAATTTCTCCAAAACAGACCGGCCAAATAAGAAGAGTAATACTTTCATGAATCCTTGTAGAGCCACCTATAAAATTCGTAGTTAATTTCGTTTCTGTTCTATCTCTTGTTATTAAAAGTACGTTGAATATTTAGAGGTAGAACAAATGTGGTAATGATGCATATTATTGCAAAATATGTATGTGTAAAGTTGCTGCCTACAGAATAATTATTGCAAACGCTAAAAATTGACATCGATGACGTAAAACTTGAGTTACTGCAGCAATCTTTAAATGGTTACAAGAAATAATAATAATATATTTGTTTGTATGTTTTCTGATGGGACTGTAAGTGGGAAGAAACGTAGGTAGATGTCCTAATTTGAAATTTTAAAGTTTTGGAATTGAAATGACTTCTTACGTACTCTCTTGAATCGAAAGTTTATAAATAAAATACACAGAATATTACTTTTAAGTTTAATCAGCGCTCATAGAGCCCGTAGATTTCTGCATAAAAGAATATAAGGGATGATTCACTTTTAATGTCGAAAACAGTTTTAACAGTCAAATCTAACGAAATAAGTTTTTTCTTGTAGCCTCATTTTCGAGATACAGGGCAGTGAGAAAAACTTTTTATGGTCTTTTCTCTCCTAAACTATGTGTAATATTTATTTCATATTTGGTATAGGTACGTATGTTGGTACGTTGGACTGTAAGGATTTTAAAAGAAAACTGTGGAAATGGTTTAATCACAGGCGTCCATGAGGAGTAACAACACCCCCATTTTAAGTAAGAATTTCTATTGTCCCGCGGCGAATAATCCTTTATAGAAATTAAAATATGCGATTTTTCTCAAAACTGGTTCCTCCTATAAAAAAATGCACAACAAATCTGTTTTCTTTAGAATTCCTGAAGAATACGGACTTGAATGTATGCATTAATAATACAGATGCTTTCTGTATTCGAACTACCCGAAACGATAAATGACAATTTCTAGGTGACAGTGTGACTTTTTATCATATAAACTATATTCTATTTATTTTTTTATTTGCAAACCTAAAATCACTTCTTCCAAAAGAACAGTTAATTACGGTGTATTATGCTCAAGTGGAAAATCGGTTGTGGCACGGTATCTGTTTTTGGGGAGACTCGACCGTCTCACATGATGTATTCCTAGCTCAAAAATGAATTATGTTGCTGATACACCCACCACTCACATGTGTAAAGGTATTTTTAAAAATTTTGAAATACTCTGTACAGTTTATATATTTTTGAAATCTGTTTGTTCGTTTTTACCTAACAGCAATTATCACCAGGTAGATCCTCGTCAAAAAAAGATAATTTACATTTACCATTTTCTTGGATAAATATTACTTACAAAGCCCCGGCCATATAGGTGCCAAAATATATAATTGAATGCCAAATGACAAAAGTTTATAGACAAAGAAAATTTAAAAAAAAAAATTTAAGTTATTTTTAGTCAATAAATAGTTCAAAATATTTTAATTAAAATAATATACTATTCAGTGTTTCGTTTGTGCTGTTATCTATCTATTGTTCTTTGTAATGGCTTTTTGTTAGTCTTCCTCTTTCTCATTTTAGCTGTAAGTACAAATTGTGACTTTTCATATTCACATGTAATAATTATTGTCCCATAAGAATAATAGGCCAGGCGACAGGTCGAAAAAAAGCCTCAATAAGGAAATAATTAGTGGAAAGCTGGAAATTGCTTTAATCGCTTTATTTGGACCCAGATATTACTGCTCCAAGTTTTCCCCCTCGAGCGAAGTCGGCGTTGGCCCTTCTGGCCTTAAGAAGGTACCATTTTTCGGTTTTTTTGCAAATATCTCCCAAACCATCAACTTTATGAACAAAATACTTATTATAAAAAATAATCTAGAGTAAATTTTCTACAAAAATATTTTTTACCGTTTGTCTCTAAAGTGAACCGTTCCGATGCTACGAACATTCAAAGTGGAACCCTTTTGATTCTTGCGGAAAAGTTATCGAAATCATATGCCATATCAAAGTTTCTACATGTTATAAATATTTGTCAGCATTTCAGGTGCACAAGCTGTTAACTTGTTACAAGTATAACAGATTTTCAATGTAAACAGCTGTGGCAAAGTACCTACGATTAGTATTATTATTGACTAGTATTGACATAAAATCACTCTTTTCCACACCACCTGGCGGTAGAGTAAATGGCGCGTTTTTTTTGTAAGTGGTGTCCCCAGGAGGCCTAATGCACTGTTCAAATGACAAAGTTAGTCGATTTTCAACCGTTTTGATGAAGGCTGGCAGTCTTGATCGTCTGCCTCAATTTCTCCGTCATCGCTTTCATCGTCTGCATCGGTACATTTGTCCGACGTCACAGGGCGCTCAAGATTAACATCGATGTCTCCGTCACAATCATCTATATCATCTTCCTCGGCAGCATTTGTACATAACCGTCCCATACAATTCATGCAGATTCTGGAGCATCGGAGGCCAGTTTTCCTGCAACCACACGCTGCGTTACATCCTTTCGAACATTTGCAGGACACTGTGTTTAGAAGCATTTGTGGCGCCGGTTCTCTCATAGTAGGTATGGGAGCCAAACCACATTGAGAATTTTTCCAGCCCCAATCCAGTGGATTTGTATCATTTCCATACCATGTGTGGACTTGATGGTATGTTCTTAAAGAGTGCTCACGTGCCGCTGATTCGGTGGGAGGTAGGCTTGCGAGATTAAATCGATGTTTGCTTAGAGATGTTGCAAACAGTTGGAACCGCAACTCATTCAGGGTGTTTCCCGTGGTTTTGTTGTCATAAAGCCTAGAATCAAAAAGGGTTCCACTTTGAATGGTCGTAGCATCGTAACGGTTCACTTTAGAGACAAACGCTATTTTTTATAATAGGTATTTTGTAGGTAAAGTTGATGATTTGGGAGATATTTGCAAAAAACCGAAAAATGGTACCTTCTTATGGCCAGAATTGCCAACGCCGACTTCGCTCGAGGGGGAAAACTTGGGAGAGTAATATCTGGGTCCAAATAAAGCGATTAAAGCAATTTCCAGCTTTCCACTAATTATTTCCTTATTGAACTACCTGTCGCCTGGCCTATAAAACGTTATTTTGATTTTAATTTAGTTCAGAAAAATAAGAATCTCTTTTTTTGTTTAATATCTAATTTAGAGAAATGATATACATAGTCAATACATAAATAAAAGCACATTATTTGGATACAAAAGAATTTTGTTTATCAAACGTTCAAATTTTAATCACCCATAATTTTGTAGTTCTGGATAAAGCATTAAATTTTGAATTCGGCAATGTGATATACTTTTACATTTGTCTTTTTGGTTTTCTTTATTATTAGCAGTGTATTATATTACAGGCAAAAACAGTAATCTTTTAAAAATATTAAATATATGTATATGAGGCTATGTTGTTCGTTGGCTGTACTGTTGTATTATGCAAACATATTAAGCAAAAAGGTAATAAATTATTCCTCTCGCACATTATACTCAGATTTATTAATAAAAGACAACGAAAAATGATCATTCATCAAATTATTTGATAGAAAAAATTTAAATACTACTTTCGTTTTTTCTGAGAGCGTTGCTCTATGCCGTTCAACTGCTTTTATTAGTCTATTCAGAGAGACCAATAAACTTTAATATCACTTGTTTACTTTCCACTTTCCCATTGCAAACCAACTTTATTGTGAACGCTTAAAGCACTTTAAGGCTAAATTTCTGTTTGAACATATTATTTAAATTTACAGTGTTTTATAATAGAATATTATTTTAAATTATTAAATCATCTGGTGAATAAAGTATCATTAGATATTCCATTAAAAGACAACCCAACATCACTTGTTTACCTTTCATTGCACCGTTGCAGGCCGTGTTTAATATTCATGCTTAAAGCATTTTAAAAACTTTTAGGTTACATTTCTGCTTAAAATAGTGATAAATATAAAATGCCTTGTAATATTAGAAACTATTTAATTTTTAATAACTTAATAATATGAACCATAATTTATGAGTAGAGTTGGCAAAAATGCGCCGCAAGACACAGGCGTACGCATCATAATAAGTGTAATAAAAGAAATTAACTAGTAATGAAAGCAATAAACTGCTATAATTTATAACAATTGTATGCACAACTTACCCTTTTAACTAGCTTGGTTATCACAAACTGGAAAAAGATCTGTAAAAAATTTTGCAGCATCTTGTATGCTATGAAATGCACGAAGACGTTTAGGAGATTTAAAAAAACACTGTACCTGCTATTAATGCATCTACCTCTGGAAAACCGTGTCGAATAGTTTCTGCTACAATGTGTAAAGTATGTACTTTACACGTAACATGTACCAACCTACAACCGTGTTCTTGAAGAGTACGGCCTACCAAACGCATTGTCGCGGCACCAACACTTGACTTTTTGATAGGTTAAATTTTTCTAACGTCTCCAGCACCACCCGCGTAATTGTTTGGCCAGTACACTCAGTTAATCTTTTGACAGCTAGTAACAGTGGAAATGTCGGTTTAAGACAGTGGAGTACACGTACTATAACATTTAAAATAGAATTTTTTTTACAATATGTCGTCACGTCATCACAGCCACAGCCGTGTATTTTTTAGTACACATTTGATCTTATTTACAATAGGTGCGTTCTTTCTATCTGAGATCTCAGCTAATCTAAGTTGTTTTACGGTTACACTGCATAAAGAAAAGCATAATTTTATTTGATATAGCCTCCGTAACCATAAAACTACTTGTAACTGAGATCTCAGGAAGAACGCACCTTAATGTCTTCGCTTACAGTTGGTACATAGTTACGAAACGTTGTGCGACTTGGTAACGTCACCTTGGGATTGTATTAATTCCAGAACTCCTGAAATGGTTGTTTATCGAGTATGTTGTACCGCCCATGACTTGCGGACCGATTTGCAAACTCTACTTATGAGTTATGATCACAAAGAAATTTGTGTAAAAGCGTAGTGGATACGTTCGTTTGAGTAAATTAAATAATTAAATATGTAAGTGGGCATAAATATTGTAGGATCAGCTACGTTGCAACGTTCAACGTATTACATTTCAAATTCTCATAAAACTATTCCTTGTGTCTAAAATCTCCTGAGTTATAGGCAACCAATAATATTTGTTGCTCTGTACGCTACTGCGCAAGGCGCTATCGTCACCCTTCGGTCATCTGTGGAATACGCGAGCTAGATTGTGAAGGATAATTTCCATAAGACTAATCATCCGACAGTGATATCTGGAACTTATTCTGAAATTTAAGTTCCCTTATTATAGACGCAGTATAGAATGCATTAGAGTTGTTTTAGAAGGGAACTTTTCTGGAAACAGGATATAATTGCGGTCTTTGCTAAGCCTTCACTTCGACATTTTGTTTTTCATAAAATGGCACGTTTATTTCTTTATTTTCTAGGGTGGTGTGTAATTAACGCTTATGCTGGGACCACATTAACGTTAACGTCTAGTGTCCATTATTGCAATAACTAATGCGTCAAAAAATATAGATCAAACTAAGCGATAAATCTGATAAATTGAATAGCTACACTTGCATTTGACGTCTAGTCAATAAATAACGCTTTATTTGATAAAATTAATTCAAGATGGAAGTTAAGGCTGCTTATGGAATTCTGTAGTATCCCATAAAATTGTCTTTTTTCTTTTTTAAATCTTCTACAGTTGCTGGAAATGGTAATGTCGGCACAATCCGACGCCAAGCGTCACTCTGAACACCACGATTCTTGTGCTTTCTGTCGAGGATACCATAAGCAAGGTATTAATAATGACGACACTATATTAGCACGTTAAGCCGTGGCTACACTTGTGTTTATTATCAAATAACGCGACAATTAACGGCATTAAACGTTACTGTGGCCCCAGCATAACTGAAAATATATAATACAAACAATACAACAATATAAATATTGTTTTGAGGAATGTTGTGTTCTGGCACATACCAAAATGAGAAGTGAGGTTATGATTTTTGTGGTTCTACTAGAGAAAATGGAAGACACCTGTACCCTCTGTTTGAGGTCAATAATTAGAAAAATTATAGTTTTTGTTTTGGATTTAAGTACATTACTGAGTTTCCAATAGGTGATAGGTTGATCAGTTCGTAATACAAACATATTTCTTTAGAGTGCACACCTGGGGCGAGGTCTGCATCGTTCTGCACGCCTGGGGTAAAGTTTCTGTCGTTGTGTAAGCCTGGGTGCGAGATCTGTCCATCTGTTCCATCTGATTCTGAAAAAAAATGTTTTGCAATTGTTTTACAAATTGCTTAAAAAATAACCTGGGTGGGCACACAACTTTTTTCACAAATTTCAAAAAGCAATTTTTTCCGCAAAACTACTTCATTTAATTTTGACAGTTATGCCTTGGGTCCCACGCTCCAATACCAAGATATGACATGGCCTAAATTTCACCAGCCGCCACTGTAAGAATTGTAATTTGGACACCCTATACATCGTTGCGTTCATAAAAAGAGTGTCTCTCTGTTCCGTTTACGGTATCATAAAATTTTAAGAAAATAATAATTAAAATTTAACTTGTTTGTTGCGGTCTTTGTCGGTATAAATTCATTATATTATTTTAATTAATTTACCTACATACATATGTACATTATTTTACAACATCCACTATACGATCACTCAAATTCCTTTATTGCATTTTATAGCTTACAATTCCATCATCGTTTGTCATTATGATAAAAAAATGATTTCACACCTTTTTTTTATATTTATTTACAGAACCGTAATAAAAATATGCATTTCATATCTATATACACATTATTTAATATCTTTAGAATGTCTAGCAATAACAATTAGAACACATTATTGTAGTACTTTAGTCTGCGTGTATTTCTTTGTTTGGAAACCAAACATATGAAAGGCCCTTAGCACTCCTGGTATGACATAAACATAAGTACCTACTGGCAGACCACACATTGTCATTGAGACAGGCATTTCACGCACTGCCTCTTCTGTTTTTTGTTTCACAAAACTTTGTTGGTAAGAAGGCAATATTATATTTTATTTGCTTTTATTTTTAGTAGAACTGCAATAACTGTTTCGTTTTTCTTCCTCCGAGTCGAGACCATTTAAAACACAGCGCATTGTTTGTTTTTATATTTTTATTTTCTTAACAACTCCGCCTAGATTTTAAATCTAGATTTATGATAGCATAAACTTCAACAAATAGTAATAAATTGTATAGAATTATGCCTCATATAGCAACGATTACGTCAAGTTGTTCCAAATAATCACACTGTTGATGCATATAAAATCAAAAACTTTTAAACAAACCAAAATGCTGTTATGACTATCCACGGGTAGGAATGTGGCAGATATTTGACGTTCGTCACGGATTACGTGTAGTAGATTAACAACTTGTTCGCCCACGATTTCGAAATACACACATACATAGGCTCTGGATATAGGCTAGAGCGGGCAATGTCATCAAATTAACATAGTGTTTTGTTAGTAGGTACCATTTAATAGCCAACAAGTCTGAGAATTACTGTTGTTGGTAGTAAAAAATTACCTACCACAAATGCATTGAATATACTATTGTTATGTATAACTGCACCAGTTACATACATATACATATTTACAACAATTTAGAACAGATTTTTGTTTAGAAATTAATTATTGTGTCATTATTAGCAACAAACTTCATACTATCTGTAAGTAACGTAAATATTTATGTACCTCAAGGAGAAAGTTATCCCATTTTACGTTTGCTTTGTTAAAGTTTCCCTTTGATGCAGTATTTATTGTTATAAAGGGCATGTAAAAGTATTTTATCAGTTGCATATTTTAATACAAATTCTTACAGCTTGGTGAGAATTTGTTAATTAATCCACAACATATTATGTGATTGTTCAATGACCATTCATCAAGTTCCATCGTAATAAATGATAATTTTTGATCAATGCTTCTATTATCATAGCATTTGAAACTGATTTATGTTTTTGTTTCAGTCTGCATCGGAACCAATGGCCGTATGTCTGTACCCTCGAATCGTGATCACCACTACAGGAACTTGAAAGACCGCTACACCAACTGTACATATGTGGATGGTAACCTCGAACTGACATGGCTCCAAGATGAGAACTTAGACTTAAGCTTCTTGCAGTATATTCGAGAAGTTACCGGCTACGTTTTGATTTCCCATGTCGACATCAAACGGATTGTACTTCCTCGTCTACAGATCATTCGAGGAAGGACGTTATTTAAGATGAGTGTGCGCGAAGAAGAGTTCGCTTTAATTGTTACTTTATCGAAGATGTACACGCTAGAATTACCTGCTCTTCGCGATGTTCTAAGAGGAAGTGTCGGACTATTCAATAATTATAATTTGTGTCATGTCAAAACTATCAACTGGAAGGAAATCATCACGGATCCTATTGGTGTTGATATTTATGTATACAACTTCACTTCACCCGAACGTGAGTGCCCTCCTTGCCATAAGGACTGTAAAGCCGGTTGTTGGGGTGATGGTCGAGAAAACTGCCAGGAATTTTCCAAAGAAACATGTAGTCCCCAGTGCTTCCAAGGACGTTGTTTTGGTCCCAATCCTCGCGAGTGTTGCCACTTGTTTTGTGCGGGTGGTTGTACAGGACCCAAACAAAGTGACTGTATTGCTTGCCGTAATTTCTACGATGACGGAGTTTGTACACAAGAATGCCCCTCAATGCAAATTTACAACCCTACAACGTACTCCTGGGAGGTTAATCCGAACGGGAAGTATGCGTACGGTGCAACTTGTGTGAAAAAGTGCCCTGAACATTTGTTAAAAGATAATGGTGCATGTGTCAGAACTTGTCCGCCAAATAAAAGGGCGGTAGACGGTGAATGCGTTCCATGTGATGGACCTTGCCCAAAAACTTGTACTGGTGAAGGTGTAATACATGCCGGCAATATTGAGAGCTTTAAAGGTTGTACAGTACTAGAAGGAAATATCGATATACTGGAAAATTCTTTCAAAGGATATCAACATGTTTTCCCAAATTACACTTTTGGAGATAGATATCCGCAAATGCATCCTGACAGGTTGGAAATTTTCAGCACACTTAAAGAAATTACCGGATTTCTCAATATACAAGCCTACCACAGGGATTTTAAGAATCTTTCCTATTTCCGAAATTTAGAAGTAATTGGTGGGCGAGCTTTATATGAATATTCAACATCTTTATACATAGTCAAAACATCACTCGAATCCCTTGAACTGAGATCACTACGAAAGATCAACATGGGAACTGTTGCTATCTTGGAAAATAAACATTTGTGTTTTGCAGAAGGCATAAATTGGGACAAAATTAGGAAAAGTCACGAACATCATTTAATGTTATCTAACAATAGTGATATAAAAAGTTGCAAAGCGAGAGGACTGGTTTGTGATGAACAATGCAGTAGAGATGGATGTTGGGGACCAGGATCGGACGAGTGCCTTTCATGTGCTCATTATAAACTGGACAACAAATGCTTGCAAAACTGCAGTGTAGTACCACGGTAAGTTGCTGTAGCATTTTTAATATTTTGTATCAATCAGTAAATGATTTGTGGATACTTCTTTGTCAGCTACCTTTCAGACTGCACTTAAATCAAATTCGTATGTTAAAGACAATATCAACCAATAGAAAAACTAAACTGAATTACATTAATTTACAAATAGTAATAAATAATACCTAAATAAGGTAAAAAGTCCCAAACCTGTCACTTTACTTAATTGAATATTAAATGAAGTTTCCGCACACACTTTTTGGTGATTTATAAATTTGTATCACACAATGAGAAGTGATTAAGCTTTAATGAGGGCTAACGCGCTTGAATTCACCACGAGCGGTGCTAGTGTACGGAAAGGTCAATGTCACTGAACGTTAATGTTTACTATGGCTTTTTAACGGAAGTTTTTAGTAATTTTTACAAAAATTAGCTGAAAAACATTTAACACAATGATGGCAGAAGGGGAAAGTAGTAATTTACTTGCTCAGTAGGAAAATTATTGTACTTATCAGAAGTGTCTTATGACATTAAAGTTAGGTTATAACAAGAATGAGCATGATGAAAATAACGAATGTACATTATTACTCACGATTTTCAGTAGTAGACTCCTTTGGTAACGCATAATCATCAGGATTAAAATGTTTCTTACAAACACACGAATGTTTCGAAGGAGTAAAGTTATCTCTATCAATCACTGTTTTAGGCGAGTTTTGTCTCTCGGAAGCATATGTCCGCCCTTTGTTTCCGAACAAAATGGATCTGCACAACACTGAGGCACAATTAACAAGGTTTTTTATTTGCTGGTGTACGAAATAATTATAATAAAACACTATAAACTTTTTCCGCGCCTAACAATAACTTTTGACACGACCTTACTCGACCAGTGGCGCCAACTGGTGAGCCTGAAAACGTTAGCCCTTATTGCGATTGCCCACTAATAAAAGATTTTTACCAAATAAATATAAATCCTTGAGGCTGCAGCGTATGGCTTTCGCAGACCGATTTCTGGCCTTCGTCTTCTTCCAATACAAAGTAGGTATACGCATCGATAACAAAGAGAATTTCAGAATCATAAGTCTCTACGTGAAAGTAGAGTACCAATTAGTCGATGGTAACTCCATCTACTAGTGTCAATTGCAATGTAAATTGGAAAAACACTTTTTTTCCAATCTATTACATTGCGATTGGCACTGGTGAAAAAGACAGTATAAAAACACGGACGCACAAACATACCCACCGACATTGCCAGTGCCGGTGGCGGGATTCAAATCCGCAGCCGCAATAGAATGATTATCTAGTCACATTTGCCATCGTGCGCCCTAGCCAATTACTCCAATTCCCAGAAACATCATTTTAATAATTAATTTTTAGATTTCTTTCTGATTCTCCTTTGAAACTCGCACGTTTCTTTCACGCTTATTCTTAGCTTCTGTTTTTTACCTTTTCCATCTGCCTCGTTTTCATGTACTTCGCTTGCATATTTTTTATTTTATCTTACTTCTTTTACTTTGAGATGGTCTCTTCATGTTTCAGTGTAGCATTTAACGAATTGTTCAATATCTTCATTCTTCTACCAAAATATCCTCTTATTCCCTTTACCCGTTTATCCACTGAGTTTTTATTTTTGGTTGTTCATTTGATTTTTGCATAATTTTTGATTTTGGCATAATTTTTCAGGAATGTGTAGCTTTAGCATAATATTTGAAAACGCTTACTGCTTCTATAGCTTAATATTTCCCTTTCCTTTTAGTCTACATATCTTTGAAGTTTTCTTCATTTGTTTGAGTTCGTCTATTTTTCTTGCTAGTTGCACTCTCTTGTATGCACATACAGTTTGCAGTGTCTTTTTTTACGAATGTCTATTCCACCAGCTTGTCTTTATTTCAAGATAGTTTAAAGTGAAGATGTTATCTATCATGTTTCTTTCCTTCTGTAATTTGTTCGATTTTATCACCTCCTTTGTTAATACGGCTATATCCATTTTTCTAGGAATACATCAGATTCCAAAACATGCTGGTCAAAATTTGTTTTGCAATTGTTTTCTAATTGTATTATTCATAGTGCCAAAATCATTGCAAATTCCTCCTGTAACTTTTCTGCATGTAGCTTTTCGATTAATCTCATATGCTTCATACTGCCTCTTTCTATATCTATCAGTTGTTGGATTCTTATAATATTAATATGTTTGTTTCAGGATTTATCGCGCAGAAAATAGTGAATGCAAACCTTGCCATGAACAATGTGGATCATCTTGTCATGGTCCCGGTGCCGACAACTGTACGACATGCAAGTACTTTAAAGATGGACCTTTTTGTGTCCCCAATTGTCCAACAAATAAATACGAAGAAAATGGTGCGTGCAAACAATGTCACACCGCTTGCGTTGATGGTTGTACAGGACCTAAAAACACAGTTGGTCCAGGTGGTTGCAATTCTTGTGAATTGGCTATTATGAATGAAAACGCCACAGTTGATGTTTGCCTACACAAAAACGAATCTTGCCCGGATGGCTATTACTTCGAATATGTTAGTCCTCAAGTTCAAGAAGAATCCTTCTTAAAATCATTGTCAGGAAAAGCGATATGCAGAAAATGCCACCCAAGGTAAACACACTTTTCCATCTATTATTATTTCATTAATTATGTAGCAATCATTATTAATAATTTTTATTATCGGATATATTATTTTTAGGTGTAAAAAATGTACTGGTTATGGCTTTCACGAGCTGATTTGTCAGGAATGCATGAATTACAAAAAAGGAGAACAATGTGAAGATGAGTGTACTTTAGATTATTATCCTGATGTGGAAACTAATGAATGTATAGCTTGTGATATTGAATGTCGAGGATGTAGGGGACCAGGACCAGAAAACTGCAATATTTGTCAAAACTTTAAAGTATATGGTGATGGTGACATAAATTCTAATGATACTGTCTTTCGATGTGTGGCGAGTTGTCCAACAGAGTACCCACATCGAGTGTTTCCAGAGGATGGAGATTCCTATTGTTCAGATGATATAAGAAATAGTTCACTTCTAGCTCCACCCAAAATAACTTATGATCTCGCCATTATAATTGGTATAGCAATTGTCGCAACAATTAGTTTAGTACTAATAGGATGGCTCATTTATTACTGTCGCAAGAAGGAAAAGATGACTGAAAACGCAATGAAAATGACAATGGCTCTAACTGGACTGGAGGATAATGAACCATTACGCCCGAGTAATGTTCTGCCTAATGTTGCTAAGTTAAGAATTATTAAAGAAACTGAAATTCGAAGAGGCAGTATTTTAGGGTATGGTGCATTTGGTACTGTGTATAAAGGTGTATGGGTACTTGAAGGAGAAAACTCAGCTAAAATTCCTGTGGCAATTAAAGTTCTCAGAGACGACACTGGTGCTAATAGTAGTAAAGAGTTCTTAGATGAGGCGTACATCATGGCCAGTGTTGACCATCCTAATTTACTTCAACTATTAGCTGTATGCATGACGTCGCAAATGATGCTGGTAACACAGCTAATGCCCTTGGGCTGTCTGCTCGATTTTGTTAGAAACAACCGAGATAGGATAGGATCTAAAGCTTTACTGAATTGGTCTACACAGATTGCTCGAGGAATGGCTTATTTGGAAGATAAACGTTTAGTTCACAGAGACTTGGCAGCGAGAAATGTTTTAGTACAAACCCCAGCTTGTGTTAAAATTACAGATTTTGGCTTAGCAAAACTATTAGATATTAACGAAGAAGAGTACAAAGCTGCAGGCGGCAAAATGCCCATTAAGTGGTTAGCCTTAGAGTGTATACAACATAGAATCTTTACACATAAATCAGATGTCTGGGCATTTGGTGTCACTGTGTGGGAGTTATTAACCTTTGGTGGACGCCCATATGATAACGTTCCCGCAAGAGATGTACCTGAATTATTAGAAAAAGGAGAACGTTTACCTCAACCAGCTGTAGCCAGTATTGAAGTTTATATGATAATGATCAAATGCTGGATGTTGGATGCCGAAAGTAGGCCGTGTTTCAAAGAACTAGAAGATGACTTTTCAAAAATGGCCAGGGATCCAGGAAGATATTTGGCTATACCTGGCGACAAACTCATGAGACTTACAAACTTTGCTGTACCACAGGTTAGTAAATTATGATTTTTGGTATTATGTCTAATTGTTTTAATTATTGTTCTATTTTCCAAAATTATTATGATGATTAATAATGTGGTTCTACTTAGATGCTTTAACATTTCATTAGAATACGCATTCATTTTAGGTCCTTATGTTATTGTTTGTTGTTTGTTTTCATCTCTAAAACTAATTTTTTGAAAAAAATAAAATACCAAATGCCACTCCCTTTAATAATAGAAAATTGCGGAAAATATTATATAATTGAAGATGACTATATCTGATTACATCTGACCACTACCTATTATATTCTTTCCATTTTCTTTAATTTACTTTGATCTCTGATATAACAAGAAATTAAATTTAACTGTATGGTCACATTAATTTGTCCAAAAATTTGTAATATTGCGACGGTATAAAGCTAGCAAACAACAAAGGGTGGTTGTTTATCGGACCTTTATTAGAAATTCAAATGGAGGCCTTGTAAATAACCCTACTTTTAGTGTTTATTGGGAAGTATTGACTTATTACAATCAGGGAAAACATCTCATAAATAATCAGTTAGTAGTAGATTAGTGGTTTTTGTTGAATATGTTTTTAATATTTATTTAATAAAATTCCCTTTTTTTACAGAACGACAGAGAGATGGTAAGAAATCTCACGTCAGCCATTGGATCTTTAGAAGGTACATCAGATGGTGATGAATATCTGCGACCCAAATCTAGAGCTCCTCTTAATGCTACTGGTCTAACATCGACCTCATCAATATCCCCCTCCCCGACACCTGATAAATACTGGCCATCAGCACAACCTATGACTTCAGATGGCAGCACATCCCAGTATCAGAATCATTTGAACCAAAAGCTTTTGAGGTATGCCCAGTCTCATGGATTTGATCCAAGCACACATACGCAATCTGATGGTTCAAGTATAAGATATTGCGGTGACTCTCTCAAAATGAGGGACGATATTGGCTCAGATGAATATGATTCGGGGAGATCCCAAGCACAAGTTGGTACCTTGAAATTGGAGCTTCCAGTAGATGAGGATGATTATTTGATGCCTTCTCCCCAACAAACGCAAGGAATTTCAACTTATGTGGATTTAATAGATTCCAAAAACCCAGAGGGTAGTAACGGAAATGTTTTTAGGTCGTATCCTGATTTTTACAAAAATAACATAGACAATCCAGAATACCTTATGAACAATGATGCTCCAAGCCAAACAGTAGGTCTTCCAACAGTTTCTGAATTTGTACATGCCTCGTCACATATGTCAGATGCCTCTGGTTTTAAACCTTCACAGCCTTATTTGCCACAAAGAAGTTCAGAGGAAGAATCTGATCATGAATATTATAACGATTTTGATAGGTTACAAAGAGAATTACAACCGCTGAAAAATAATAAGGACGGAGCTATTGTTTAATTTATTCCATAAATTTGGACTGACGGATATCCTATGTACAAAAATATTTAAAATGGCCTGTTGTACTTTCTATGTGGAGGCAAGGCTGTGTCTTTTAATCATTTCATGCTACTTAATTAGAATTTAGGGACGACATGAGTTGTACTGTCAAGACGATGACAATAACTGTGTGCCATGGCATGGCATGTTTGTACATAATTTTTTGCATAAATTTTTATTGTTTGTATATAATTGTAATTTTAGTTATTTAACATTTTTGGGTAAGTTATGGAAGGGAAAAGTGATGCCAATCCTAGATATTCTTGCCCAAACTGTCTGTGATAAAGTTAATATAGCTTACCTATTGTAAAAATGAAAACATTGTTCATTATAAAAACTGTTTTAAGCACAAGTTAAGTCTTTTAGATTTTATCTATAAATTGTAGCTTCTAATCTCAAATGAAATCTCAATTGTACGTAATTTTATTTATGTAGAAGTAGTTGATTCTTTTTCAAAAATATTTTTACTTATTTTTTTTTGTTATATAAGCACTAAACCTGTGCCATTTTTATATATGAGAAAGTGCCTTTATTATAATTTTATCAACAACTTCCATATTAGTACGTTTATAAAGATTTTTAATAAAATTTATATTTAATATATATCTTTTTTAATTTATTGTCTGTAACCTGATTCATTATTCATAGACATAATAATATGACATTAAGAGTAGCTATTATACAAAAGGATTTTAAAAGATGACGCGAAATTTGAACCGCATATATAGAAGAGAAAAATTAAATGATCCGTATTTTTATTTAATACATATCTTGCATAATTTATTGCCTGTAACCTCATGATTTATTATTCATAGACATATTATGAGATATATGCTTTATTTTCCCAACAGGTAACACCCAGTTACAGGACAATTTAAAATACTCTTAAATACTACGAAACATTTTATAATATACAGGGTGAGTCAATAGTGTGTTCTCCTTCGATAACCTTTGAACCGTTAGTGATACAACAATTTATTAAATAAGAAAGTTTTTTGAGTCGATAAGATCTATCATTTAAAATTATTGTGAAATCTACAGGGTGCTTAAATTTTCTGTTACATACAAAAAATACTTTTTTTAAATAGAACAACCTGTATATTTTATCACCATTTTATTAAATGAAAATAGCATTATACAGTGATATTTTGATTTTTGAATTTGCATGCAACGTTGCCAAGTTATTTAACATTTTCTGGAAATTTAAGGATTTATAAGGGCCCGTTTAATATTTTTATTTACCTATGAAAACAAGCTGGGTAAGCTAATATTATATTATCCTTAGTTCATACACGCCAAGTATTAGTACCTTTTTTACGTTATTCTATTTTACAAGGTGTCCATGTCAATTAATGCAAATTTCAAATGGGAAAAACTCTGTTTTTTTAAATGGAACATCCTATATTTTTTTCACGTGGTTGGACTCCTCCTTCAAATTGATTTCTTTTTTGTATAACACTTCCTATACCTAACTGTTGTATTTTTGGAGATAATTAAGGTTTTCTCTTTAACCTCACAATCATACTAAAAATTAATACAATTTTATCAAGAATGGCTTTGGATAAACAAAAATTGCGGTCAGGCGAAAAATTATTTTCTATAAAATCGTAAAGGAGACAGTGAAAGTAGCAAATTTATTGAACTTGAATGACAAAATTTACACCTCACCTTAGGTATGTACATAACAAAACAAAAATGTAATTTTGAACGTAAACAGTAAATAGAAGAGAAAAATGAAACAAGTTACAAAATATGCTCAACGTGATCACCTAGTTGTAAATTACAAATTCTGACTCTGTGAAGAAATGAGTCACCTACATTTTGCAACATGTTAGGCGTGATGCTAGTTGAATTCTTTGCTGCATGTCTTCTCTTGTAGTTGGTGATGTTTTGTACACTAATCCTTTAATGTATCCCCACAAAAAAAGTCCAATTTTGTCAAATCTGGCGACCTTGGTGGCCATCGAACTGTTCCTCTTCGACCTATCCAATTGTCACCAAATGTAACATTTAAAAAGTTTCTTACGGCAATACTATAATGGGGTGGAGCTCCGTCCTGTTGGAACCACAGCCTCTGTAAGGCACTTTGAGGACACCCGTTTAACAATCCTCCCAGTACATTTTGTAAAAAACCGAGGTACATATTCCCAGTCAAGTGACGATTAAAGAAATGAGGTCCAATTACATATTCACCTACTATCCCTGCAGTTCTCGTAAAATAAGGGGTTCATAGTATCATAGTATATAGTAGTGTAAGTTATGTCTATTACCACAACCATTTTTGTGAAATGTGGCCTCATTAGTGAATAGCGGCTGTTGGTGAATATTATTGAGTGTCCACTCACAAAATGTTACCCTACGTTCGAAATCATTTGGCTTTAGTTCCTGAAGCAGTTGAATATGTTAAGGATGAAAGTTTTGTGTTCTCAATATTCTTGTTACAGAGGATTGACTTATATCAAGTTTACTATTAATTTCTGTCGTACTTTTATGCGGATCTTCAACGACACTTAATGTAACTTGAAACACTTTTTCTTCACTTGCTGCTAGTTTTGTACGTTCATGTTTTTCATAATTTACATGTCCAGTTCGTTCAAACCTTTCTCGCAACCTTTCAAATGCAGAATGGTGAGTATGTCTTCGTTCTGGATAACGCTGAATATGAATTCTTGATGCCAATAGCGGATTTCTCTCCCTTTCTCCCAGTGCATAAACCATGTCTATCAACTCTTCATGTGATAAATTCATAATGTACTTAACTAAAATAATTAACTCAACTAGGAAATACAGAAGAATCACCACCAAGTAAAATTAATTACGTGTAAACCACAAAATATCAGTTTGACAGCACAATTTTTGTTTTTCCAAAGCCATTCTTGATAAAATTGTATTAATTTTTACTATGATCGCAAGGTTAAAGAGAAAACCTTAATTTTCTCGAAAACTTCAACAGTTAGGTATAGGAAGTGTTATACAAAAAAGAAAGCAATTTGAAGGAGGAATCCAACTACGTAAAAAAATACAGAGTGTTCCATTTAAAAAAAACAGACTTTTTCCCATTTGAAATTCGCATTAATTGACATGCCGTCATGGACACCCTGTAAAATAGAATTATGTAAAAAAGGTACTAATACTTAGCGTGTAGTATGAACTAAGAACAATATAATATTTGCTTACCCAGCTTGTATTCATAAAAATAAAAATTATTAAACGGACCCTTATAAATCCTTAAATTTCCAGAAATTGTTAGATAACTTGGCAACGTTGCATGCAAATCCAAAAAACAAAATATTACTGTATAACGCTCTTTTCATTTAATAAAATGGTGACAAAATATACAGGGTGTTCCATTTAAAAAAATATTTTTTTGTGTATAACAATAAATTTAAGCACCCTGTAGATTTCACAATAATTTTTAATGATAGATCTTATCGACCCAAAACACTTTTGTATTTAATAAATTGTTGTATCACTAACGGTTCAAAGGTTATCGAAGGAGAACACACTATTGACTCACCCTGTATAGTAACAAATCTTTATATTAAACATAAAGGTACAATAAATGTTATTGAATGGGCTGAAAATTAAATTAAAAAAAAAGATAGTGAGATAGTAATAGTTAAGAAAAACAAATTAAGAACTAATTATTAAAAAAAAAAAAACAAAATAATGTAAATAACAATGAGAAAAAAATATATGTATCTACATAACAGGGCAAAAGATTGCTTAGCATATTTTACCAGCTGATTTTGTGTGCAAAGGTTAATATCACAATATTGACTTAATTTGTTAAAATAATAGCACATACAATGTATTGGTGATTTTAGCAACATATTGGTATTGGCTCGTTTAGTGTAAAATGTGGGATTTTGCCGAGAATGCATTCTTGGAGTGAAAAAATTAATTTGTAAAAGAATTTGAGGACAGTCAATTTTCTTATGTAATAATTTGTATAGAAAAAGTAGCATAGAACAAATTCGCCGATACTCTAAATTTTCAAAATGAAATGTGCTAAGAAGATAATTATTGTTATCTATACCCCTCTCAGGATATATTCCTGTATCTCTAAATGATACAAATTTTAAAGATTTTCTTTGAACTTGCTCTAACGCGCCTTTGTGAAGTAGATAGTAAGGGTTCCAGATTATGAATCCGTACTCAAGTTTTGATCGTACACAAGAATAATACAATGATTTTAAACAATTTAAATTAGTAAATGATTTACAGTTTCTTATGATAAATCTTAACATTTTGGTTGCCTCTTTAGATTTGATATGTATAGTATATGCATATGTACCAAATTCAAAATCAAAATACATATATACCTAAATCTCTAATTGTTTGTGTGCGCTCTAAAACAGTGTCATTAATGCTGTAGTTGTAGTTAAAGCAATTTTTCTTTTTTGTGTAAGACACTACTTTACATTTAGCAGCTTTGATACCAACTTTGTTCAGGCCGCATCACTTGCTGACTATATTAATGTTTTCTTGAAGATATATACAATCGTCTACGGAATTTATGCTCCTAAAATTTTTAAAGAATCTGTTAGTTTTCTACGCACAAAGTATTAAGTAACAAAAATGTATTCACATAATGTTTAGTCTAAATAGAGTGATTTATTATAGTGTATATCAATAATAGGCTCCCTTATAACCGTTGGCGGCGTTCTTAATAATTATAGCTGACTATTAGCTTTTCTTTAAAATATATTTTTGTACTCACTCAAGTTAGTATATACAGTTAGTTAATTGAGAGCTCTTGTATTGAATACATCGAAGTAAAATATAGTTTGAGTTTAATTACATCAAATTTGTGATTTACTAAATTTCCCATAAACCTGCTTTTAGAATCCGTAAGGATTAATTTGTCAGACCTCAATTCGTTGCATAAATCGTCAATAAATAATAGAATTAGTAAAGGCCCAAGGTTAGAACCTTGCTGCACTCCGGAAGTGGCCAAGTATATTGACGATTTATATTCATTGTAAAATATAAATTGTTGTCTGCCTGTTAAATATGATTGAAAGTAATTTAATATATTTAAATTAAATATGATTACTATAATTTCTTATATTAGGTATAAGAAAGTAAAAACGACGATATTCTGTTTCTTTGGCTATTGGAGAGTGGCATATTTTCTATACATTTTTAGAATTTTCACTCCATTAATAGTTTAGTTCGTTATTGACCTATTGTTTTAGAATTTGTATTTGAAATTTCAATTATTTAAATTGATTGCTCACCTTGAATGTCGGCAATCGTCAGTTTTACAAGTTCATCACAACAAGTAGCAATCAGTAATTCCAATAATTATGGAAATCTGTGTAACTGCAGTTTGACGTTTCAAAATTGCTATTAATTTGGAAAATTTTATGTCAATATTTTCCTCAACAGCCAATGTTGCTTTTAGCATCAAATACGATTAGTATTAACGATTTTAAAGCTTTAACGTAAGACAAATTTGCTAGGGTCACCATTATTTTAACTCTTAATTTTCTTCTGATTACACCATCCCTTGAACAAAGTACATTCCTTTTTGTACCTTTCCCTTGACTTCTTAGGCAACAAAATCAATGTCGTATGGTTTGCTTTCTCAAGAATATTTGGTCGAGTTCTTAGAAAATACTCATAGGAACTGCCAGCACAGCCTCGGGTATATTGATTAAATTTTCTATTTTGCCATCTTATTTGACGTTTAAATATATTATAACTGATATGTTTTCTTGCAACTGTGAAGAAATTGCCAAAAAAAAACAATCATGTGTTTGAAGGAAAGTGCTTCACATAAAATATAGATAACATGATATCATCAATGAATGGTATTTTAAAACAGCTTATTCCATTTAACTGTCAAGTAACATATGTAAACTATTACATATTAATATTAATTACAATGTACTTCAAGAAACCTCAAAATCAGAAAATAATTTAGGTGCTATTTTTCAACGAACTGGGTATACAATATTATCTACATCCTGATATTTTACATCCACACTTTCATAAAACTTAATTCTTATTTGTAATTAATCACAGCTATTAATTTATACATAAACCTTTATAAAACTTGTTTATTGGCTATTTATATATTCATCTACTGCCAGCAATTGAATTAATTTGACATTATGCAATGGCAAAACATAACTCTTTCTCAGTTTTTGTCGCATATCATATATTAATTCTATAGTATATCTAATTATTTACCCACGTCAAGAGATTAGGTAAAGGCCTTAAGTGGTGTTATGTGGATGACCACAAAGAAAATGTACACATTTTTTTCGTGTAAATATGTGGGTTATAATAATTTTATGCCTAAGGAGGACATTACGTTCTTCGAAATTGTATACGATGATAATATAAAGACATATCTTATGCAACCTACCTACCAACCTACCTAATAAAACGTAATTGTATTTCGGGATTATTAAACTCATTATTTACTTTAAATTTTAACAGTGGGCACATCTACATATAGGCTCAGCAACTATTAAGCGCTGGGCTTAAGGAAGTATGAACACTTTATAAACACTGGTACAGATAACTGTAGACATTTAAGAGACAATAGCTTTAAAATTAGAAAACTATACAGGTTAATGTGGAATATCTCACTCAGATGTGATTTTATTTATAAAAAATGGAATTAATAATTGTTTTAATATATATGTGCTGGCTATAATACTGCTCTCTGCAAATGTTGGCATTTTGATTGAATCCTGACATCTATCGAGCAGTAGACGAAGTTGTATTCCTTTTTTTAAACTTAAAATGGTGCCACAAATATAGCTGGTTCATCAACCAGTTATTCTCCAGCCGGCGAAAGAAGGCCCCCGCGACAAAGAAGAGTATTGCCAATAAGTCGCAAGCTTACTGGGAAACCATATACTAGATATATAACATCTCTCCCCCATGAGTAGTACTCCAGAGAAATAAAACTTCCTCTGCGGAATGAGGCTGAACAAGCTGAATTTTTGCAGAGACCTTCGTTTTGATGTTCTAATGAAGCACAAAAAAATCTCATATGCCTACCCTTGTGCGTCTTGAGATATCGAAGGTCAAAGGTCATGAAAATCGGTTTTTCGAGAAAATCTCGCTTCCAGTGCATCTGACGTCGTAAGAACTCATAACAAAACTTACGTAAAATAGTACTCTCTACAAAATTATTCATATACATTTTTTTCGTACGTCCAACCGTTTTCGAGATATAGCATGATAAAGCGGGAGCGCGCATTCGTAATAGGTAATACTGTATTATACTGCAGAGCTATAAATATAAAAGCACTTTTCTTAATCTGTTAGACTGGAAAATTAAATTCCCATTATTAAAGCCGTTAAAAATTTGTTTATTTATAAAAAAAATATATAATAAATAATTAATAACAAAAAATACATTCTTTTCCACACCACGCCTTATGTTTCCTTGCCTTCCTCCTTGTCTTCGTCGGGTTCCACTAGCACCTCGATCAACACATTACTTCGTCAGACGCTTCCTCTATATCTGTTGGCTCTATGTCTGTTGGCAAAACCTCTTCAGGCTCAAGGTCACTGAAGTCTTCGATGTTTTGCAACTCTGTTGACGGGTTCAGGCATGCCTGTCCGTGACACTGACCACAAACTTTGGAGCATGGCAGCCCGACTTTTCTACACCCGCACTGCGCACCACACCCCTTTTTACAATTACAGAATATTGTATTTAATAGTTCGTCTAGAGCAGGTGGCAGTAGTGTTGTTTTCGGCTGTAATATGTCGTTTTTTAAATCCCAACCCCATTCTTCGGGTTGTAGATTTTTCCCTAGCCAAATCTGTACTTGGTAGTAGACCCGATAAATAATACTGTCGAGCTGCTTCACTGGTAGGTGGAAGGGATGACAATTTAACAGGTCTATTAAGTCGTGTAGCCTTAATGAATTGGATGTATCTAAATTTGTCAAGGTTCACTTCATCTTTTGGAGCACCATACATAGCTAACCTAACTGAAATACTGTATCTGGCGGGCAGTTCTCTGCTTGAAATATTTGAGCCGAGTGAGTCAAATCGGGATGTTTCTCAAACGGTTGGTCGTACGAAAAAAAATGTATATGAACAATTTTGTAGAGAATACTATTTTACGTAAGTTTTGTTATGGGTTCTTACGACGTCAAATGCACTGGAAGCGAGATTTTCGCGAAAAACCGATTTTCATGACCTTTGACCTTCGATATCTCAAGACGCACAAAGGTAGGCATATGAGATTTTTTTGTGCTTCATTGGAACATCAAAACGAAGGTCTCTGAAAAAATTCAGCTTGCTCGGCCTCATTCCACAGATGGCCTTTATTTTTACCTTATTTCCCTGGAGTATAGGTGCGAATGCAGACGATCATAAAAATTTGCCATGCACTAACTAATTAATTTATTTCATTAATTGTTAATGGAATGCAGAAATCACAATCTCTCCACGGGTCTTCTTTCACCGACCAGACAGTACATCGTAGGCATCCAAATTATGAAAATTCTACGTATCTGTACGTTCTATTGATTGACAATATTGTGTTACTTGTGATTCATTTGATTTTCACAAATTGACATTACAGTTTTAAAGCTTTTCTTACTGTATTTGCTTATTATCATTATGTTGCTGGGAGGTACTTCTAGTTAGTGCTCCTTGTTAGATTTGTATTTGGTAAAATTGGGTATACTCTTGTAGAGAATTGAAATTGTTTCAATATACTTTGAGAATGAAAACTGTGGTAGAGGTACAGTTAGAATATTTAATGAGAGACATTCAGAGAGAAATCTATCTCATATTTATTTCTTAGATTTGATGAGAACATTTATGGAAATGGGTTCAGTCATGGGACTCGTATTATAACAAATGAAGCCGCTCAAATAACTATATTGAGACATGTCTGTGTCAACAAATGATACACTCACACGAAGTGTACAAAAAATTACCAACAACCGTCTTCAAGTTCATCAAATCAATCCTTTATGGCAGTTGTTTAATCATAGTATAAGAAAACATATGCTTCAATGGACGGTCTGACTTGTATATTTTTAAGAGAACGGTCCCAGCTGGAAAGCTGCTGTCATTTTGGCATCATTTTGTGGTCAACACCGACGTTTTGTGACGTGATGTTATGTCAGCAACGTGACGTCTCAATGACATACTAATGTCACAGCCTACAGACGTCATTTTTTGCCGTCAATGTAACGCCATTTACTTGCGTCATTTGAACTTTATGAAATGACGTCAATAGTTGACCCAGTGGCGGTTACTGAAATTTGGAGTATGTCATATCTCAACATCAAAACTTGGAACCTAAGTAAAACACCAATGCAAGATTATTAAGACCAAATGTTAAAAATATTATATCAACAACACTGCAATTAGTTTGTGAAAAAAGTTTAAAAAAATCCTGTAACCCTTAAATAGCTTATCTTCTTGTCAGTTTATTTAACATTTGAAAAACATTGTTTTTCATAACCAAAGTGCAGATTTATCAAAAATTTTAAAATTTCATTAAAAACCATTGACTTTTGATCAAATTTACAGCATTTCGAAATTTTGTTGTAAATTTTTCTACATTTATAAAAATTTCAAAATATGATAACTTCATTAAAAATCAATATCTCATTATACAATTTTAAATTTGCCGATACATTTTCATTTTGATTATGAACGAAATTTTTACAAATAAGTATGTTAAACTGTTAAGAAGATATGCAGAGGGGTACAGGATTTTAATAACTATTTTTCACAAACTGCAATTGCAATTTTGTAGATACAAAACCTTAGCATTTGGTCTTAAGTATATTGCAGTTTAGTTTAGGTTCCGTCCTCTGATTTTAATATATATGGCATACTCCAATTCCAGCAGCCGCCATTGAATGGATTGTGCATCTATATCTGAAAAACATTTTGTTGTAAATTATAGGTTTGGGGAAAATGGCTTTAATAATACAACCATCAATCTGCAAAATACTTTATATTATATAGAATACAAAAATATACAAAACAAAAATAAATCAGTATTCTTCATTAAATTGTAGGGATGGGTAACGGGAAATTTTCAATATAGGTACTCCGACATAAACAGGCTCCATGTTTTTTTTTATCCTTCAAGACCTTTACAGTTTCAGCCATAGATAATACATATATAGTTTCAACTAAATTCAAGCTTAAGCTCACCTTATTTACGCGACTCTGCGAGTTCAAAAACTACCAAAATGGAAGCAGTGTTGCAAGACCACCGATAATCAATTTATAATAAAAAATATCGCCTATCTCACTTTAACTTACCTTTTTATATTAAGCTATTTTTTTCTACATGTCTAAAGGTTTACAAATTAATACAGATATATGAAACAAAAAAAAAGATTAGATTATTCGAGAAAAAAAACGCCAAAGATTATATATTATTTGGTACAATTCGTTTTACTTTACATCATTTTTTATAATAGGCATATATTTTAGAAGTATAAAAAATGAACAACTGTTTCTACTGGAACAGTTAAAACCACAAATCGGTAAATTGTGAAGTAAAAGAAACTAAAATAATGACGCAAGATTGCAAGACAGCCGGCGGTCGATTATTATTAATAAAAGCATTACCTTGGATTTAAAATAATATTACCGAAATTATTAGGCGTCCGGCAACAGTGGTAAAATTAAACACGGAAGATTCGATCAGAAAGTCCCACGACTTTCTGATCGAATGCTCATTTTGAGGAACGGAGGACGACATAGCAGCGCAGCGTTTGAGAAATTAGAGAGAGAGAGTCGCATGCGTTAAATTCATTGCACATCGCAATCGTTCGGAAACGGAAACATTATAATAAGCGCCAATTTTTAAAACATTTGATGCACATTAAGTGCCGCGCCGATCTCCTATTAAATTTATTCGATAGATAGTTTCCTTGGATATAATTGTATCAGTAATTGTTTCCATGGAACTTATTCAAATAGATTTAATGGGAGATGGAAAGATCGGCCCTAAATATGTAAAAATTGAGACAGACCAAAAAATAACTAAGATTAAAAATGGCTAATATATTTTTATGTTCATCGGTGAATTAATGAAAATATAATAACCTAAAATAAGTAAAATAACCTTTATTAGCGATATGTCTTTCTTTACTCAAGACCAAAATCTTTAAGAAAGTGAAAATGCATAAGTATAGTTAAATAATAGTTTCATGTCCATATGTGGCGAATATATGACGTCATTAGAACGCCACTTTAACGTTACATAATAGGTCAATATACGACGTTAATACGTCGTCAGTTTTTCGACACTTGACGTCACCGACGAATAATGTTGACAATATCATAAACATTATTTTTTAATTTCATGGTGACATTGATGCCACTTTTTTTTGTATGATGTTGCCCGTCTTCATCGTGTAAGAATCGTTACAAAAGCATTGAAAAAGAAAACTGAAATTCCGGCACCTCCACTCTCATCAAATTCACCCGATTTTAATTTCATAGAACACAAATGGGACGTATTAAAAAGAACCATACGTCACCATCAACCTCATCAACAAACAATAAGATACTTGAAAATGATAATTCCAGGAATTTGGGCAAATATCTGGCAAGATTACATCTCAACTGATTTGAAGCTTTAAATGAAATTTGCGTTTTTGTATTTTGGTTATTTTCTTGTGAATAAAATTGAAAAATGGAATTATTTGTGTTCGATTTAATGAAAAATTAAAATGGAATGGAAATTTACATGTTGATAAAACATATTTCTCGAAAGAAAATGCATTTTATTGCAATATCCTAAACTGCCTTGCAGAGCTGTCAGTTACTTCAATTAAAATAATTGAAATAGTAATTTAATTATTTTTAAGTAATTAAATTACTTTAATTCAATTATTTTTTTGGACGCCTTAAAATAATTGGTATTTGAATTAGTTTTGTAAAAGTAATTGTAGTTGGTAATTGTTTTATTGTTTTTGGTAATTGAAGTACTGAACAAATAATTCAATTCCTTTTGGGTAATTCAATTCCTTTCAGATACTTTAATTACTTTAAAATAATTGAAATTGTATCGAAAATATTCCAAGAAAAATCGCAACGCGCTCGGCTTTAATAACTTGTCTGAGCTTGTCGTTTGACAGTATTTTCGTTTTGTTTCAGTTATCCAGTGCACTACACAGTATACAGTAGCTGTGATTGCAAGAAAACCATGTTTTTAATTTTTTGTGTCCTTGTGTTTTTAATTCTTAAAAAGTTGCCTGGCAAGGTAAGTAAATATTAAATAATAAATTTGTTCTTTACTATTTTTTAAATATTAATATATGTTATACATATATCTCCGATATTGGCAATATCTATTATTTTACCTATTTGATTTAATCAAATACCTATTAATATTAGTTACACTGACAACATTTTTTAATAATGATTGTAGAAACAATATTTTTGCACAGAAATGTGTTTCACGTTGAACTGAAATATCGAATAAAAAATTTCTGTCTGTATGTATGTCTGTGTGTAGATCATTTCTTGTCAACACAATAATTTCTTTTAGAATTGAAAATTTTATTTTAAATTTAGTACCTATATTTGTAAAATAGCTTGGTAGAATATTACCTACATACGTGTTTGAATGACCTAATAATTATTTAAAAATACATGTACATTGTGCCTCTTTTTTGGTAGGTATTTGAATTTCTTTTATTTTCAGTCGATATTTCAATTATTTTTGGTAATTCAATTACATTCAAAGTAATTCAATTAAATAGAGTAATTGCAGTATAAGGGAAAGTAATTGAATTCCTTTACTTGAAAAAAAAATGATTTTCGACGAGTAATTGATACTTGAAGTACTGTGTAAAATGAGGAGTAATTGGTAATGGAAATATTTACTACTCTGATTGATAATTGGTAATTGGTACTTCAATTACTTTTAATGGGTAATTGTGACAGCTCTGCTGTCTTGTAACAATTTAATATGTAAATGAAGCACCATTAAATATTCAGTCGGGGATTGAAATGGATTTTCAATGTGGCAAATTTCATGGTAGAAGTGAACTTGTCAAAGGAATTATCAACACAAGGATATTTGTTTCCATCAATCGAAATACAATAAAATTGCTATTTAGACTAAAAACTATCACCTTCTTATCTTAATTCAATCGTGTGGGCATAACTCTACATGTTTCTGTTTAGGGCACGCATAACGTTACCAGCTGAAGATTTGAATGGCAATCGAATGGAGGAAATATTGGCTAACAATGCTATCTTCCTGATTCACCTTAATCGGCTTGTCATTTGGAACGTGAGTCTGTTTGCATATGATATAAAATAAATAAACAAATTGTGACAATCAGATATATTTCATCAAATTACAATGTTTGGTCAACATTTAGAATAATTTAAGACAACTATTGACTATCATTAATAGGTGTGATAATACTGCATATCTACTAATACTAACATCAATCACAATTTACACGTAAATATTTTAAAAATGTTCAGTTAGGTACCTTAAATTCTTTCAAAAATATCCATCCCTTTTCAGTAAATCGCCAGTAGAAAAAATAAATAAAAATGTACTTAATTCTAATTACAGTTACATAATAATGTGCTTAAGAATTTCCTTTATTATTGAAGCTTAAAACTGATCTAAGTTTCTTCCTAATCTTCGGCGATGTCCATTTATTCGCATGACCGTTCACAGGATTTAAATTGTTGGGAGATACTCCTTCATCTACATCATCAGCTTCAGTCTTTATTTCCATTTTCTAAAAAAAAGTGCTTTTATCCATTAATAGAACAAGAATATATTTTCATTTTATAATAGGGTAGTTGAGCTACAAATATCCAGGACAAACAATCCATATGATCAAGTAAGCGCGTATTTGTAGGCATAGGGCGCACGGGACACAATGGAGTGCAAGGTAGTGCAGGACATTACCATTGGGTACAACAAAAAAACAATGCACATGCTTATTAGCGATAGACATAGAAAATGCATTTGATGCAGTTTGGCATCAGGGTCTCCTGTACAGGATGTACAAATTTCGATGTTTGTATAGGGTAACTAGGTAACTGTAAGAGGTACAAAAAAATGGAGAACACATTCTCGATCCCTTTTTTTTTTGACAAATTCACTGGCGAAAACAAAAATTTGCTATCGTCTTTTGTTCTCGAGTTATAAATAAAAGTTCGATTTTTCGACTTTTAGACACATGTCAATAACTTGGTTGTTTGTAAAGTTATGGAAAAAACAACTATTACATTCTTGAGGCACCTTTTTTCTATACAGGGTGATCTACCACAAGTGTGCCAAACTTCAGAGGCTGGTAATTTATCAAAAAATAAATGGACTTTCATTAATAAACATATGTCCTAAAACGCATAATAAGAGAGCTACAACTCCTTAAACGGGGATGATGAATACCAATTTTTCGATTTTAAGTCCAATATGGTGGTGATTAAAAAAATGAAATTTTCATACATTACGGCCCCGATGTAGGCGCATAAAATTACAAATTTCCTAATTAACAGCTTGCCTTATTGAGGTAGTTTTGAGGGGTAAGGGGTAGTTTTTTACCCCAAACTTTTTTTGACGTCACTTCCGAAGCAAATCTTTTAAATAACATTATTTCCCATGCAATGACTCAGAAAAAAGTATTTTTCAAAATTTCTGTCACACCAGCCGTTTTTGAATAATTTGCGTTGAACGGCAATAAGGTTTTTCATATGAAATATGCAAAACTTAATTCGATCAATCTTCAAATCTAGTGGCTTGAAGTCACCTATGTTTAAAAACAATTTATATTTCTGATTTGTAGTATTATGTCATTTACATTGCTTAAGTGTCATTTCTGATTCTAAATTATTTAAAAATAAAGAATAATAACAATGAATCAGTTTACTACCTATGAATATGCAGACATTGTTTTTATTTACGGTTTTTGTGATGGAAACACCAGATTGGCTAGAAATGAGTATCACCGGCGATTTCCGAATAGAATAATTCCATCACGAGCAGTATTTAGTCGCACATTTCAACGATTTCGGGAAACTGGATCTTCATCTCACAATCGTAGAGGGGCCCCTCGAGAGGTAAACATTGATGGGAAAGAGGATGTATTTAATATGGTAAGGGATAACCCAGGAAACAGCACTCGACGGATCTCGGTGCAATTAGGTCTATCGCAAAATTTCGTATGGAGAACTCTTCACACTGACGATTTTCATCCTTATCATTATCAGCGTGTTCAAGCTTTAGAACCAGGAGATGCTGAAAGAAGACTCCAGTTTTGCCGCTGGATTTTGAATAAATTTGCTGATGATCCAAATTTTATTAGAAATATTATATGGACTGACGAGGCCACCTTCACCAGGGATGACATTAATAACCATCATAATAAGCATTTGTGGTCCTTGAAAAATCCACACGCTAAAAGTCAGGCAAGATTTCAACGTCGATTCAGCATTAACGTTTGGGCAGGTATACTGAATAATCGACTAGCAGGTATGCATTTTTTAAATAATAGTATGAATGCACAATATTATTTAAATTTTCTTGAAACCTCTCTAACGGGACATCTAGACGATTTGCCACTAAACATTATACAGAAAGTATGGTTTCAACATGATGGAGCGCCTCCTCATAATGAAAGACATGTGACTGAATGATTGAATCGGAATTTTGGAAATAACTGGATTGGTAACCGTGGTCCTGTTTTATGGCCTCCTCGCTCTCCCGATCTCAATCCTTTGGATTTTTATTTCTGGGGGCATATGAAGCAGTTAGTTTATTTTGAGGAAATAAATAATATTCAGCACTTGACGGAAAGGATCAATAATAGTTTAGCTTATATCACAAACAATGGTGACATGGCTGAAATTAATAATTCAATTATTCGTCGTTGTCAGGCGTGTATTCGTGCTCAAGGAGGTCATTTTGAACAGTTACTCTTTTAGCTATTAAGTACGATATTTCTGTGTTGTACATTGATTTTTAATTTTGTAATAAAAATGTTGTTTATTTCACATGAAAAACCTTATTGCCGTTCAACGCAAATTATTCAAAAACGGCTCGTGTGACAGAAATTTTGAAAAATACTTTTTCTGAGTCATGGCATGGGAAATAATGTTATTTAAAAGTTTTGCTTCGAAAGTGACGTCAAAAAAAGTTTGGGGTAAAACACAACCCGCCACCCCTCAAAACTACCTCAATAAAGCAAGCTGTTAATTACGAAATTTGTAATTTTATACACATTCATCGGGGCCATATGTATGAAAATTTAAAATTTTTTTTAATCACCACCATATCGGACTTATAATCGAAAAATTGATATTCATCAACCCCGTTTAAGGGGTTGTAGCTCTCTTATTATGCGTTTTAGGACATATGTTTATTAATGAAAGTCCATTTATTTTTTGATAAATTACCAGCCTCTGAAGTTTGGCACACTCGTGGTAGATCACCCTGTATAATACAGTGGAGTCGAGATAAAGGCGCAATTTCGAGTTATGGCATAAAGTTGTATTTTTTTAAATGGGAATCATGGTTGCCTACAGTTTAGTTAAAAAAGAAAATTTTTTTTCTCTTTTAAACTATATATCATATTTGGGGTCGCTTTTGATGTGTAAATATTTAATAGCGAAAATAATCTTTTTAGTAGATTACTTTTGCGTTTTTTTTATATTTATTTCAAGTAGGCGTGTATCACCTATGACAGTGTTTTTCCATTTATTAGTAAATTGCATATTATTAATTTCGTTTCCATTATATAATTACACCCTATTTAATCGTAAAAGTGAAGATGTCTTATGAAAATTACGAGAAATATGATATGCTAGATTGCTGTATTCAAAGTAATAACAATTGTGATCTTGCATCCGAAATATATTTCAATCGCTATCCAGAAAAAGACAATCTAATAAAGCTATTTTTAAGAGGTTAGAAGAAAATTTCATCAATTGTGGGTCCTTCAACAAGCCAAGACCAAAAAATTACAACATTGAAGATGCATAAAATTATACAACTGTAATTGTAATGGCGGTTGTAAATCCTTCAGTTGCAAGTCGTCAAATTAAAGCTGGTTCTGGGATTTCAAGACGTCGGGTATTTTGGGTATTTTGAAGACACACAAATTCAGGCCTTATACAATAAGGAAACAACATCACCTGCAACCAACTGATCTTCAGCGATGATTGGAATTTTGCATATGGTATTGTCAAAAAGTCAACAAGATCCATTCTTCTCTAGAAATGTAGTTTGGACAGATGAAGCCTACATTAGCCGTGCAGGAAATTTCAACAGCCATAACGAGCACTATTGGTCTGATATATGAACCCTCATCGTACCGTTGACGTGCGATCTCAGGGACGCTTTGGTTTTAGTGTTTGGTGTGTTCTACGTGGCAATAATGTTTTAACATATGACATATATCAAGAAAATCTTAACAGCTAACGGTACTACGAAATCTTAAACCAGAAAATTACTGAGGAATTTGTGGACAATCTACCCTTAATTGAGGCAAGAAATTAGTTCTTCCAACAAGATGGTGCACCACCTCATAATATCAGGGCCGTTTCAGAATTATTAAATAAGTACCAATTTTGGAAATAATTGGATGGGAATTAACGAATCAGTGAGGTGGCCACCACGATCACCTGACATAACGCCACTGGATTTTTTCTTTTGGGGCCATATTAAAGATAAATTATACAAGAAAGCCAGTACCGATATAAATGAACTCAGACAAAATTTTATAGACTGTTTGAATTCCATTTCAAATCTTCATATTTATAATGCAGTTCAGAGTGTTACGGAGAGGTGTAATTTATGTATCGAAAATAACGGACATCAGTTTGAATATTTACTTTAATTTGAATTTTTATTTTGTAACTGTAATGTATTATAAAATTAGATATAAATATCTGATTTTTTGGTCTTGGCTTGTTGAAACACCCACAATTAATGAGATTTTCTTTTAACCTCTTAAAAATAGCTTTATTAGGTTGTCTTCTTTCTGGATAGCGATTGAAATATATTTTGGATGCAATATTGTCACGCAGAAGGATATACCATTATAGTAAATCGCATAAATGAATAATTTCTCTTTATTAGCACACCCTGTATATAAATTAATATTCAAATATTTAGTTTCAACATGCGATATAAAAGTAGAGCATTTCACAATGATAATCAAAATGCTGGAACAGCATAAATTATAACAATGACCTGAGACAAAGTAAGTTTCCTAATGCTGACTAAGGGAAACTGAACGCGAGTCCAAGAATTAAAGTAGAAATGCTAGTCAGTTGCTTTTTAGATTTGCTCAGGGTTGAACGGTTGTCTTGGGGGTGACACATCTTCCGCCCAGGGAGATGGCCTGGCCGGGGGATGGTGAATTGTAGTTGTGGGGTTTAGGTGTAAGTATGATTTGTTCGCTATAATCATTAATAAATTGTATTCCAAATTGTATGTCTTACCGCTGTCTTATTTTGTTCCCATTTACTTATCAACCAAGAGTTCTAATGATACCTCTCCGTTGCCAAGCGAGTAACGTTTTAATATTTCATTCTAAATTAACGAATGGAGCGATGGGGTGGTCAACTCCAGCGTGGCGTACGGTGGAGGCTCCGTGGTGGGTGGCCAAAGCTGGTACGCGGCGTTTGGGGCTGGCACCAACCCCTGCGTGTCATACGTAAAGTTGCATACGTGACATGTGGTGGAGGCTACACGCCATATGTGACAATACCACAATTGTTATTACTTTTAATAAAGCAATCTAGCATATATTTCTCGTAATTTTCGTAAGACATCTTCACTTTTGCGATTAATAGGGGGTGTAATTATGACGGAAACAAAATTATCAATATGCAGTTTACTGACAAACGGATAAATACTGTCATAGATGACACACGTCTACTTGGAATAAATATAAAAAACACAAAAAGTAATCTACTAAAAGATTATTTTCGCTATTAAATACTTATACATCAAAAGCGACCCCATATATGATATATAGTTTGAAAGAGAAAAAAATGTATTTTTAATTCAACCATAGCCTACTATGATTCCCATTTATAAAAATACAATTTTGTGCCATAACTAAAATTGCACCTTTTTTTATATATTTCCTCGACGTCACTGTAAGTACCTGAAGAATGTAAAAATTGTTTTTTCAGAACTTTAGAAGCAACCAAGATATTGAGTCCAAATATCGAAAAAATCGATCTTTTGTTTATAACTCGGAAACAAAAGATGATAGGAAATTTTTGTTTTCGCCAGTGAATTTGTCTCAAAAAAGAGATCGAGAATGTGTCTTCCATTTTTTTGTATCTCTTACAGTTACGAAGGTACTCTATACAAACATCGATATTTGCGCACCTTGTACAAACTCAAAAACACTTACAAATTTCCACTATATATGGTCAACCTAACTAATTATATAATAGACAGGAAAGGTAAAGATCAACTACTCGGTATCGCTCAAAGAAATAAAAGCGGTAGTCCCGCAGGGCACCATACTGTCGACCATTTTGTTCATTCTGTGTATAGCAGACATACCTAACTACTCCACGACACAAACCATACTTTATGCCGACGATACTATAACTTACAGACAATCTTCTTATGCTTAAACCGCCACCCGAAAGGTGCGGTATCATGTTAACTTGCTCATAGATTTTTATAAAAAATTGAAAATCAAAATCAACGAGGACAAGACAGAGACAGTTACAATCACGAAAAAATTTACTAACATTAAAACATTTACAAACTGTAAATCAACAGAAAAAGCCACAATCAAATATCCAGGGGTAACCCTAGATAAGAGAATGATCTTTAACACAACGAATACAATAAACAAGACATACGCGACAATGAGCAGACTCTATCCTTTAATAAACAGACGAAGTAAATTGACAACAAATAGTAAATTATTATTATACAAAACAATCTTTAGACAGACGTTAACGTATGCCTGCGCGGCCTGTAGTCACATCTCGGACACACAGTTCAAGAGTCTCCAGACCACGCAGATTAAAATACTGAGGAGAACTAACAAACTCAGAGAGGTATCGAAGACTGGATGATTTACATAGGCAGGCGCAAATGCCTAGAATGAAAGAACACATCTCTGACGTAGCACAGAAATTTCTGAAAGAAAACCGAGCTAACTTAGAGCTCACCGCATACACACAAATATAATCACGAGCGCCTCCCTATAAGCATATTTTTGCGCCACAAATGCATGGAAACACGTTTAAGATTTTGTTTGCTGTCGTTTCTCACCCTAACGTCAGGTATTTAAGTCGCGAAAACGGTTGTTTACGTTTTGTGTCTGTTTGACTTTTAGCAGTGTATGTATTTTTCTAACCTGAAACCTAAAATAATATATAATATAAAAAGTAAAAAAATCATGGATCATGAGCTGAGGATTTGTCTTATTTCTGAAATTTTTTTGTATTGACCCAACATTAATTTATAATATATGGGACTTCACTTGTACATCGGGTGCAACAAAAATATATTGCTTCCATAGATTAATAGACCTACAAAATATATGCGACTATATTATTATTATATGTAATTACTTCATAAAATAATCATATTATGATAAAGGGAAACAGAAAAATTCTCATAAAATTCCTTTATTAATGGGACCGGTTTCGTGAACAATTTAATTACTTCACATCATCAGACACAGGACTACAATAGAAAATGAGTATGGGTTACATACATACATAAATAAATGTTTAATAAGTTAGTAAAACTTAAAAAACAGGAATACAGAAGACAATTATTTCAATATTTTTTAAATTAGTAAAAACTTATTGATAAAAAATGTTTGATAAAATTTGTACCAGAAAGATTGAAATTTTTTAATTAATCAGGATTATGTTAGTTTAAAATTATAATATATAAAATGTAAAATTTAAATAATTGAAATGTGTAAAAAGGAAATTCGTTTTTAAATAATACTTACATTTTTATAAATATAAAACCAGGGTAGTCAAATTAGAATTAAAATAGTTTTGCAACATGTCAAATTATAAGTAAATGTAAGATATAAAATTTTTGTTAGTATCTAATTAACTTTTTAATAAAATTTCTAAAATTTAACGTGCTTCTTTTAAACACATACATATACTAATAGTTAAAATCTAATAAGGGATAAATATTTTTAAAAAGAAAATAGATTAAAAATAGTGTCCTCTAACGGACTCTCTAAGAACTAACATACAATAAAATTAAAATTATGTTAGAAAACTATGTGTGCACCAGGTTTCTTTTTTCACAATAGTGGAGTTAATTATATTTCAACTGCAGATGATGATAGCGGTGAAATTATATTTGACAGTAAGTGGAAAAATTAACTTCTAAGAAAATGAGGTTATAGTGTCGAGCACGTGGAACAGATTTCAGTAGAAAAAATTTACAATAATATAAAATAAATTAGACAACCACAGAGAAAGTCAATGAAGATTGAAATTGGATCTGTGAGTTCAGGAATAATGTGTTGGGATCTCTTGAATCTTTCAGGATTTCTAAACTTTCAAGGTTATTAATCAAATTTCCTCTTTTTCTAAATGTAATATTTTAGAGTATTATCAAATGAATGGTTGTTATCTACAAGATGTTTGGCAAAATGGGAAAAACCTGATGATGAGTCCGGTGTATTAGCTCTTCATCAGGTTTTTTCCATTTTGCCAAACATCTTGTAGATAACAACCATTCATTTGATAATACTCTTAAAATATTACATTTAGGAAAAAGAGGAAATTTGATTAATAACCTTGAAAGTTTAGAAATCCTGAAAGATTCAAGAGATCCCAACATTATCTCTGAACTCACAGATCCAATTTCAATCTTCATTGACTTTCTGTGTTGTCTAATTTATTTTATATTATTGTAAATTTTTTTCTACTGAAATCTGTTCCACGTGCTCGACATTATAACCTCATTTTCTTAGAAGTTAATATTTCCACCACGTCAAATATAATTTCACCGCTATCATCATCTGCAGTTGAAATATAATTAACTCCACTATTGTGAAAAAAGAAACCTGGTGCACACATAGTTTTCTAACTTAATTTTAATTTATTGTATGTTAGTTCTTAGAGAGTCCGTTAGAGGACACTATTTTTAATCTATTTTCTTTTTAAAAAATATTTATCCCTTATTAGATTTTAACTATTAGTATATGTATGTGTTTAAAAGAAGCACGTTAAATTTTAGAAATTTTATTAAAAAAGTTAATTAGATACTAACAAAAATTTTATATCTTACATTTACTTATAATTTGACATGTTGCAAAACTATTTTAATTCTAATTTGACTACCCTGGTTTTATATTTATAAAAAATGTAAGTATTATTTAAAAACGAATTTCCTTTTTACACATTTCAATTATTTAAATTTTACATTTTATATATTATAATTTTAACTAACATAATCCTGATTAATTAAATAATTTCAATCTTTTCTGGTACAAATTTTATCAAATATTTTTTATCAATAAATTTTTTACTTAATTTAAAAAATATTGAAATAATTGTCTTCTGTATTCTGTTTTTTAAGTTTTACTAACTTATTAAACATTTATTTATGTATGTATGTAACCCATACTCATTTTCTATTGTAGTCCTGTGTCTGATGATGTGAAGTAATTAAATTGTTCACGAAACCGGTCACATTAATAAAGGAATTTTATGAGAATTTTTCTTGTTTCCTTTATCATGAATAATTACTCATATGGGATCAACCTATCTACGTTATAGTCATATTATTTTAGGTACTATTTATTTACAAACTGAAATATAACCTTACTTCTATACCTTAAGCTGCCAAATAGAAATGTCAAGCACCGGCCACCGACCGCAAACAGCAAACGTCTCTAAGAGCTTTTGCTCATGATACAATTTGTATCTTGGCTTTTGCTATTCATAGCGAACAGTTCGCATCGAAGATGAAATTGATGACATTATTGCAATATAAACGCAAATCACAAAAATGACTAGTTTCACTAAATACGCACACAGTTTAGTTACGTTCGCTACGAAAAAATACGCTTTATGGACGACGAGCTACGGTAACAAAACATATACACAGACAATTCACGCCACTAAATTCACCCATGAAACATAAACATGGACACACAATAACCCACTTTCTCCTGAAATATACAGACTGAACAGAATAACACAAAAACAAAAATCACACTAAGAAAGCTCAATTGAGAATATTAAACAGGTTTTTTGTATATTTTTTCTGTATATACAATGGTACCCACACATTAAACAAGCGATAGACACAATAGATGAATTGTTAAAAAAATTAAATTATTAGATAAACATAACGCATGGCTCAGTAGGAAAGTTGCTATACATATCGGTAGCGAATTACGTTGCCAGCAGGATAAATAATGTAATACTATATCCTATATGTATATTGTATTTATATTTTTGTAAATATTGTATATACTATTGGGTAGCCATGAGACTAGGCGATGCTTACATCTTTTTCAATTTTAATTATGAACCGATTTAGATGAAATTTGGTAGAATGGTATTAGACCTAATTTCGGATGGACATGCAGATATAGTCAAAATGGCTGACTTCCGGTTTTTACGTCTACCTTTGATTTTTTAAATGCATCACTCAGTATATTTTATGTTTTTCGGAATTTACAATTCAAATTGCATTGGATAGCGTTGCCAAATTTACATTTTACTCAACTACTTTCAAATTTATTTTTTACCGTAGAAGGCCGTGATTGAGAAAAATCTGTTCCAGTTGATTCTAATAACTCACATTAATAGTGATTTCATGAATTAAATCAATAACAAATGCCTCATGAAAGAATAAAATGTGCCTAACGTGTTTTTTTAAGAAAAAATCATTTTTTTAAATGGTATCTACTAAGGGCCATAATGCCATTAAATGGCAAATTTAATTACCAATCTAACGATATCTATCATGCACCACTTCATTTTTGTCTAAAACTGAAAATATTTATTATTTGTACGGTATTTACTTTCATGTAATAAGTAACGTGCATTTATTGGAAAACATAGTAAGGCAAGAAAATAAATTTTCTAATGTCCCGTCTCTCGTAAACTATTCGGATTTGCAAGTTGCATAAACTAATTTAGAAAGTACCTATGTATTTAAAGTTTTATTTAGAAACAATATTTTTAGTAGAACATCGTTTAAAAAAATTAATAAAATGTTACAACAATTCATTATTTTAATTGTTAATGTCCAGTGATATGTTCAAATTGTCGTTCATTCACATAATCTAGCTATATCTATTGTGCACCTCATAACGCTTCTTAGTTCGTTTTCATGGAATTCTTGAAATGCACGTTGAACTCTGGCCCTTAAGTCATCTAAAGTAGTGGGTGGTCTGGAGTAAACTTTATTCTTAATGTAACCCCATACATAAAAATCTACAGGAGTCATATCAGGTGATCTCGCTAGCCACCTAATTGGACCATTTGTTCCAATCCATCTCTGCCCATAAGTGTCATCCAGATATTGCCGAACAATGGCAGCATTATGGGGTCCTTCCCCATCCTGCTGAAAGAATATGTTTTCTCTAATGTTCGGGGGTAAATTATTTATATCATTTTCAATTTAATTTTTCAAAAACCCAAGATATCTTGGGCCTGTTAACGACCCGTCGAACAAAATAGGTCCAATAATTCTTGCCCTATAATTCCTACCCAGACGTTGAATCCAAATCTTTTTTGGAAATTACCTTCTCTCAACAATCTAAGATTTTCTTGAGCCCACTGCCTTGTATTATTTCTGTTGAACATACCATTGTTCGTAAACATAGATTCATCTGAAAAGAGTATCTTTGAAACAAAATCATTATTTAAGTCTTGATTATGCAAAAACCAATGACAATATTCTAGTCTTCTTTCCGAGTCGTTTTCATATAAATGCTGATATAAATTATATTTATAGGAGTGATATTTATATTTTTTAATATTTTTCGAGCTCTTTTCTTGCTCATGTTGCGTTAGTTTTCTAATTTTCGCAATGAGGCTGATGGAGAAAATTGAACATAGGCCAATATGTTAATTTCTTCCTCTTCATTGACGATAAACTCGTTGTGGTTTTGATTAGCTGGTTCTTTTCTTTTTATTATTTCCAATTTTCTAAAATAAGTTCTTGGTGGATGCCGCCTTAAGGAAAACAAGCAGCGTACAGCACACCTGCATTAATAGCGTGAGTTGTAACTCAGAATTCTAACTATAAAGTCAGAATTCTGACTTTGAACTCAGAATTCTGACTTTGAACTCAGAATCCTAACTTTAAACTCAAATTCTGACTTTTTAACTCAGAATTCTGGCTTTACAGTCAGATTCTGAGTTTCAGAATTCTGACTTTAAACTCAGAATTTTGAGTCTGAACTCAGAATTCTGACTTTAAACTCAGAATTCTGCCTTCAAAGTCAGACAGACAGACCGACGGAAATCATTTTATTCATTTTCGTAATCTACCTCATCTGAAATTTTCACGAAAACAATACCTTCTTCGCGTGAGGCGACGGAAGTAAAATTGCCAGTTACCACTCTATATCTTACTATACTAAGTGTAGTATAAGAAAGGGATATAGTGAGGAATCATACGGGGCAAGACGTGAAATGAGGGCGAGGTAGTCACATCTGCGGTCTTTTACACCGGTTACACTAAAGCGAGAACGATAGATTGTGGCACGCGACTGAGGGCGATCTTTACATACATGGTAAGATGGTCTAATACGCCAGAGCACATTCAGTTGTATTACCGTCAGTGGCGTAAGTATCAATGTACAGGGGTGTGCAGTGCACGGGGGCGCGCATGGTTAGGGGACCATTTTCAATCGAATTTTTTGCTTTCGCCTTGTATCGCTTCGTTGTAATTATTTTTTTTTGTAACCTGAATATCTGTTGGGAGAGGGGGCGTTTTCAATTTTTTGCACAGGGGCCCAAAAATTGTAGCTACGCTACTGGTTACTGTTGCAACACGTTGTATGGCAAAATGTAATTATTGCATACAGTTAAATCCGGTTCTGTATTGTATAGCGTCTTGCCCCGGACGGTTCCTCACAATATCATTTATTATACTATATTTTCTAAGATCACCAGTTCTCTGTCGTATAACTTCTTACTTCTTAATAGTCTTGATGCCAACGACCGACGTCAGTCCTCGATTCTCCCCATTTGTTTGCGTTTAACCAATCAAATAAACCTCATAAAGAAAGTCTAGTAGGTTGAAAAATCCCGCTAACTGGAAGGTTAGATAGAAGTTTCAATTAACCAAGGTGTGCTTAATCAGTCAATCAGATTTATCCCATTAGAGGCTCAAAAATATACATATAGGGTGTCCCAAATTATTTCACTAAAACACAACTTTAAATTCGATTATTTGATCGAATTTTACAATTTACATGTACTTATAGCAGATAAGCACGTAAACCATGACAATGCAAACGTTAGCTTGGGGCCATGAAGCTTTTATTAGAACAGTCGCATATTCTTGACAAAAGTAAACGGCCATAATTCTACGTCACTCTAACACAATGCATATCTGTTGTCCGTTGTTGTCAGAATTCTGAGTTCATAGTCAGAATTCTGAGTTTAAAGTCAGAATTATGAGTTCAAAGTAAGAATTCTAACTTTAAAGTTAGAGTTCTAACTCAGAATTTTGAGTTCAAAGTCAGAATTCTGAGTTTAAAGTCGGAATTCTGAGTTCTAAGTCAGAATTCTGACTTTAAAGTTAGAATTCTGAGTTACAACTCAGAATTGTAACAAAAAAATTTTTTTCTTGTGGCCCCTCTACGCCTTTGTACATGAAGGATATCGTTAAATTGGTAATTAAATTTACTAAATAATGGCATTATGGCCCTACCATTTAAAAAAATTATTTTTCTTAAAAAAACATGTTTGGCACATTTTATTCTTTCAGGAGGCATTTGTTATTGATTTAATTGATGAAATCACTATTAATACGAGTTACTAGAATCAACTGAAATAGATTTTTCCCAATCACGGCATTCTACGGTAAAAAATAAATCTGAAAAAAAGAAAATTCCTTGAGTAAAATGTAAATTTAGCAACGATATCCTATGCAATTTGAGTTGTAGATTCCGAAAAACATAAAATATACTGGGTGATGCATTTAAAAAATCAAAGATAAACGCACTTCCAGTGAAACGGGAAGTCGGCAATTTAGACTATATCTGCATGTCCATCCGAAATTAGGTCTAATATCTTTGTACCAAATTACGTCTAAATCGGTTCATAATTGCGAGATAAATGAGCACGTCCCTAGTCTCGTGGCCACCCGGTATACCACACTAAAATACTCATAATTATTTAGTAATGTACACATAGGTAATAAAAGTTAATAAATTGGAATTGAAAATTGGATACATCGAACGAGGTATATTATTTTTGCCAACATCGAACTTGCTTTACTTCTTACGGAGTACAGTCATATCACGCGTTTCGCCACCTTAAGCTCAGTTTTGTGTTTGTGAACCAGACAAGCAATTTAGAACAAGGTTTATTTGCAATTAGTGTCTCGTCCCGTTTAAAATAATGGAAATAATTATTTTTGTCCGATTTGTCCGTCCGATGCGCCCGCCCGATGCGTACAAAGAAGCTATTTTCTTTAGAGGAGTCACAGTTATATTATTTCAAAAGCGATTGAAAATTAAAAAAATCTAGTATCATATTAAAAGATAACTGAAAAACAAGCTTATTAACTTGAAATCGAAGATAAGCGTAAATTATCTAATTTGTTTTCAGTTTTTATAGTATATTTAAAAATAATTGAAAAAAATATTTACCTGAACAATTAACCTTAGGAATTGATGTTGGGTTTCCAGAGCTGTGGTAATGTCTCGTAGCCTCCTTTTTGTTTTTTCAAGTTCAGCAACGACAAAATCTTCACCGTTATCCATAACCATATCCAAGCCTGTTACAGATTGCATAAAAATATTTCATTTTAGCAATTTTTTTCTGGAAACCTCAGACAGGTTGTACCAAATTACATTAGTCCCCCACACACCAGCGGATAAATTGGACCGACTTGATCCGCACGGATTTTATCGGCGAATCAGGCTCGGCACATACCAAATCCGTCTTTAGTTATACGATTCGAAGATTTGACCTCCCGATTGGATCTGTCAGTTAAAGTTCGCTCGTTAGTGGTACAAAACTCATCACCTTATAACAGTTTTTACTCGGCTCGTTAAAAATTCTTTTCCCATATAGCGCGTATCTGAAGCCATTATTATTTAGGGTACAAATTTGAAGGTTTAACTCGTGCGTTGCCACTAACTACCACATTGGAACTATCAAGTTAAGACTTGCAGACTTAGTCGGTGCGATATGGGAATTGGACCGATGTACCTCGGCTTGTCACACTAACGCAAGGTTTTATCCGCTGATTTAGCTCATGCTGCATCAAATCGGTCGGGCCATCCGCTGGTGTGTGGCGGGCTATTTATCTTTAATCATGTTATATGACAGGAATTCATTTATTTTGATAAATGCGTATAATAAAGGTAAAATATTTACTAATGTTTACGTGATTCTGTTAATTTCTTACACAAAATTTATTTAAATATCACCAATTTTGTCAAAAATCCAAATTTTCATAAATATTTGAAACAGCTTTATTTTGAACCTTGAATTGTTTGTACAAGCCCCAGGCACAAAGGCTCTACAACTATTTAAATATAAAGGGTGATTATAAAGTAAGGGATATATTTCAACTTATTATATATTATTAACAAATCAAATTAATAACAAAAAGTAAATGTAATCTAGTTGCTTAGATAATGGGATTTCTGATGTCAAACACTAGGTACCGCAAATGCCAGATATGACCCCTATTGTTGTTGTAAAATTACCAACCGTTCCTCCAAATTGTATACAGCACTATTCAACATTTCTGGTTGAATTGCATGAATTTGCTCTGTAATACTGTCCTTTAATTCCTCCAGCGTTGTTGGCCGTGTTCTAAACACCAAATTTTTTAAATAACCCCACAGCTAGTAATCCGCTGGGTTAATATCAGGCGATCTTGGTGGCCATGAATTTGCAAAATGTCTGCTTATAACATGATCTTGAAAAACCGCAGTTAACAATTCTTTAACTGGTCGGTAAATATGCGGAGGTGCTCCATCCTGCATAAAAATCATGTTTTCAATTCCTTCGTGCTCGTTTTGCAACTGTGGAATTGCATAATCTCTTAACATTTGCAGGTATCATTCACCAGTAACAGTTACAGATACGGCCTCCCCATTCTGTATTTCCTCGAAAAATTATGGACCAATGATGAAATTAGCTGTGAAACCGCACCAAACGGTGACTTTTTTGTCATGAAGGCCTTGCTGAACGATTTCATGTGGATTTTCTGTTGACCATATTCGACAGTTTCGAGTATTAGTTCCACCATTAAGAGAGAAATGGGCCTCATCTGCCCATAAAATACGGGATAACCATTCGGGTTCAATTTCCATCTGAGCCAATACGTGTAATGAAAAATTGTACCTGAGAGCAAAATCTGCGTCCTTTAATTCAAACAGCAGTTGCAGTTTATACGGATACATTTTTAGGATTTTCCGTAAAATTTTCCAAACCGTGGTGTATGGTATTTGTAATCGTTTTGATATCGCATTCACACTACTGATTGCTAGCGGATTAGTATTGGCTACGTTTTGATTTTCCTGAAGAACTTCTGCAACTTTCACTAATCGTAGGTCTTCCTGACCTCGGAAGGTCTTTTACAGACCCTGTTCTTTCAAATTTGCTAAGCAAATTACTATACGCCTTCATTTTGCACGGCCCTGCTCTCAAACCCATTTTCGTACGAAACCTTCGTAATCCAGTAGTGTAATTTTTACCGCCTTCATAATAACATTGCACTAAACCAATTCTTGTTTGCAGAAATTCTTGTTTACAGAAATTGTTACAATTTACGTTACGCGAGTTTTATTTTGAAAACAATTCTCTAAATTACTATTATTTCGTTTGACACTTGTATCAATAGTTATCACGACAATTCTTTTGTTTTCCATAGATACACTAAAATCCAATTATTGAGGCAACTAGATTCTGTTTACTTTCTGCTAATAGCATAATTTCTTAAAACTATATAAGAATTTAAAATAGACCCCTTATTTTATGATAACCCCATATTTCCTTTGCACACGAGGAATAATTATATCTATTATACAGGGTGTAACAAAAGAGCATGTCATAAACTCAATGGCAGATACTAGGCAACAAATAGTGACGATATGACTTAACTTACCTCTATGCGAAAATGCTTCCAAAAAATTTTATGGGCCTTTAAAGTCGAAAATGAAAAATTTGCTCTAACTCTGGAGTCCTTATAAGATATCTTCTTTAAATCTGATACAATATAGCACTAGTAGTAGTTCAATATTTTAAGTAATTATGATCAGTTTATCTCGATCAAAAGACGAGAAGTGGGGTCATGTGACCCATTTAGCCCCCATTTTTTTTATGGGCACACCAATGGCAAAAAAATATTTTTATTTGAAAATAAAATTAAGTTTTTTTACTCACCTTTTTTTCTACGTGCTTTAGTTTTCAAGCATTTAGCTTATTGGAATTGTTTAAAAGACTCTAAAGCAGAATTGAACAAATTTTTTGCGATAAGACTTAAATCGAATGATATAGTGTCCTCTGAATAAATAATCAATTTAATTTTAATAAAATAACTTTTTTTGGAACTTATTGTAAACAATTTATTTTAAATAATTACTTTATAAATGAATAAACAACACAATTACCTAATTAAATAATTTAAAATTTCATACTGCAGATAGTTTTCGCCAGAAGCAGCAAATTTTTAATAAAATCAGATTTTCATTTTTGAAAAGATGTGTTAAATGTGTTGATGAAGGCGAAGGTCACTTTAAGTACTTGTTAAAGTAATAAAATTCTGTTCAATTTATGAAATTTTAAATTATTCAATTAGGTAATTGTGTTATTTATTTATTAATAAAGTAATTATTTGAAACAAATTGTTTACAATAAGTTCCAAAAAAAGTTATTTTGTTAAAATTAAATTGCTTGTCTATTCAGAGGACACTATTTCATTCGATTTAAAAGTCTTATCGCAAAAAATTTGTTCAATTCTGCTTTAGAGTCTTTTTAATTCACAATTCCAATAAGCTAAATGCTTGAAAACTAAAGCACGTAGAAAAAAAAGGTAAGAGTAAAAAAAACTTTGAAAATAAAATTTAATTTTCAAAAAAAATTAGTTTTTTGCCATTGGTGTGCCCATAAAAAAATGGGGGGCTAAATGGGTCTCATGACCCCACTTCTCGTCTTTTGAATCGAGATAAACTGATCATTACTTAAAATATTGAACTACTACTAGTGCCATATTGTATCAAATTTAAAGAAGATATTTTACAATGACTCCAGAGTTAGAGCAAATTTTCATTTTTTATTTTCGACTTTAAAGACCCATACAATTTTTTGGAAGCATTTTCGCATAGAGGAAAAGTTAAGTCATATCGTCACTATATGTTGCTTGGAATCTGCCATTGAGTTTATGACATGCTTTTTTGTTACACCCTGTATAAGGTGGCTGGTTTATCGCTCTACACTCGATAACTTTTAAATTATAAGGAGCAGAAAAAAAATTATAGTAATAATAAGTAAATCCGGTGATCAATTAAAAAATGTTATTGAGACTATCAAAAACCGAAAAATGGCAGGTGATAATTTTTATTGTTATGAACTATGACCTACATAACAAACTACACTTTATATTGTATCTACTATTGATTCCTGAAGTATTGTCTCTCATATGAGTTAACAAATCACCCTAATGCAGAATCGTATACATTGAAAAAAAAAAAAAAAACTCAACTTTCAATGTAGTAGGATATCTGCATTGTTGCAACAATGACATCATTGGATATTAAACCAAGTTAGCTGAAAAACATTTGTGCAACTGACCCTAAGGGCCGGCCTATCAATGAGTTGACTAACTAAAAAATGATGCCCAAAGTAACAATTGTTACAACATGGTTCCCTTAAATATTAATTTTATTTCATAGCAATTAATTATTCTTCAAGAAATGTATGTGATAATTTATATTGTATTAATTTGATTTGTATGTTATTATTGTAATAAATGAACGGATTTGAATTTGACTTGTCTTCTAGTTAGTCAATTAATCATTGATAAACCGGGCCTCAGTATAACTAAGTAGCGCCTACCGTTTTGTTGCCATTTTGGTTTGCAAAATCTTTTGTGCGTTTGATCCACCCCTGAAATAAAAACATGCTTCAAAGCGACTAAAGTGCAAATTTTTAAATGAGATTAATAAAATAAAATTGTTATTTGCGTGAAGTTTAAAACATGCTACTAAAATATTATACAGAACTCACCATCATCAGAAAATGGATTTCCACACCATTTCCTAAGAATTGAATCAAGGAAACCTAATTTGCATTTTGTGTCATTGGGGTATTCAATGATTTCAATTTTGTCCACCCGTTCCAACAAACGTCGTGGCAATTTCCTTTCTAATTCGGTATGAAGCACTACCTTAAATTAATAAAATTAAATTGAATGGATTGCTCAATGCTCACACCTTAAAGGGAGGACAGATTATCGTAACACATAAAGAAAGTATACAAGGAAACAAGAGTACATTTAACAACTAGTTAGGAACTGTATATTATTATTAAATAATACTATTACTCTTACAAGGGCTTGCGATGTACTTCTTTTGTAGCAAATATATCGATTATCCCATCGTAATTACTGTCTCGTAGAAACTCAGTCTCTATGTAAAACTGAGAGTGAATTAAATCTGCCATCCATCATCTATGGTTAAACTTAATTTGATTCAAAACCGAAAGCCAGCGTTGTGCTCAGTTTCTTGCAAAGGTACAGAGTGAACCCGCAAAAATTCCCATCTCCCTATTCTCCGTTATTTTTGGAGTTAGAAAGACGTTTAAAAAAAAAAAGATTGTAGGGAATTTTATGTTTTTCTTTTACGGTGGTGTCATTGGATATACATGGCTTTTTATAAAAATGTGACCAATCCAACTTACATTTTTTTAAATAGAACACCGTATATATTTTTAATTTTTGAAATCTACGTATTATTACGATTCCAATGATATATATATGTTATATATTTGCATTAATCGTTTGAAAGATACAAATTGTTAAAATACCGAATTTTGGTACTATGACGTCGTAGTACGAGAGCTAGCAACATCGTCAAAATGAAAATTTCAAGTAGGCTAGTATTTTGATATCCCCTCTCTTTCACTATCTCGGTAGGCATGCGGACTGTCTAGCTGGCGGGAGAGGTTGCGTTTAGTAGTGCGTATAACACGAATACAGGTAAAAATATTAATTTAAACAATTTTGACGGGAAACATTGAACACAGGATTCTCGAGAAATGGAACTTTCAGGATCAGTTTCTGTGTGCAGATCGAAGTATTAAGGTTGGGAAGGAGCTTCGTGCGCCCGCACTGACCCAAATTTCGAAGATTAAGTTCGGCAGGAGTGAACGAAAAGTGGCATTTCTGACGTTTCGAATTTGGAGGAATCGGAGGGTCTAAAGGTTTTTTCTCTATTCTGAAGGCGCGCGTTTAAGGAATCGGAAAATGTAAGTAATTCTTCAGTGCGTAGCGATATTTTAATGAAAATTACACGTAAGTCATTTTAATTCAATATTTTGACAGCTTGTATCTTCCAAACAAATGATGCAAATGTGTTCCATTCAAAAAAATATAAGTTGGGTTGGTCACGCCTTTAGCAAACAAAAACCAAATTGTTGGTGGGAAATAATATTTTATTTCTCAAGAATTTTTTAAAATGAAGGGAGTAGTGAAATTGGTCCATAGCTTTCAATTTGAAAGCCTATTCTTTCTTTGCGAATAAGAATAATTTTTATTATTTTTTAGTTTAATATTGAATTCTCCTTTATTTGAGGAGAACGAGTAATTAATTATTAGGTTATTATAATGATATTAAAAATTTTGATATATTGAAGCATCCCAGACCTGGGCTGCTTCATCGCGAATAAATTTTCTATAATTTTTACATAAAACTAAATTATTCCCAAGTATTTATATCATTAAATTACAAATTCATTATTACAAAAAAAAAGGGTTAAATCTTTTCTTATAATTTTGGCAGAAAACGTATGCATTCAAACTATAGAGTCTAAATTATTCAGCTAAGTAAAAGAACACACAATATTCATTTAATATTTTAAAACGTTGACAAAACTGTACAAAATCTCAAAGCATTCTTTAGTCAAGAGGAAATAACATAAACAAACCAACGTAAACACGTAGGGTTGTAAGAGTTTTACTAAGAAATTCAAAGGCTGTAAACATAGAGTCATTATATCACTTCTCACCTAAATGCATCACAAAGTAAATATTGTGGGTAAAGCCAAAACGGAGCGTTTGCCTATCTCCGTCTAACTTGCAGGCTTGGACCACAAATTCACTCACGGGAAATCATATAAATACGCGAGGCGGCGTACGATCGTGGTCACATCTCTGACAGCCCCAAGCTATACGCTTTGGTTCTAACGAACCGGCTACAAAGAGATTGTCCAGCTCTACGTGGCAGACTCGTGCCCCATATCTGACTACCCCCAAGCGTTTAGCTTTGGTTCGAAAGAACCGGGTACGAAGAGTTTGTACGACTCTCTGTAATCTAGCTGTGCACCAGGTCGACTCTGACAGCCACAAGCCTATGCTTTTGTTCTGAGGAGTCGAGAAATAAGAGAGTGGTCTTGTCTTGCAGTCATAACTAGCATTGGGAGCCGCGCTGCATTAGCGTGCGCTAGCCACCGAGACCGCCGTCGACATGGAGGCGAGTAACTCAGGCGTTACTCAAGAATCCAGGGGAGTGGGCCCCGCGGAACTCTCCGTGTATACCAGAATTGGTAAGGATGTCACCTAAATAATTATTATACTGCGTTGCCATTTGCTACGTACTCGAGTCCAGTAAAAAAGATCATGAAATTAATACAATTTCTTTGTTTCCGAGTAAAATGGCAACGCTAACCAAAGTACGACTCTATATGCTTGGGTTTCGCGGTTTTTAACAATATCTGACCGGTGGTACCACATGATTTACAGATAGGGTTTTTTTGTTATAATGCACTGCTCATTACATGTTTACTAATAATTAGAACAGTCAATATTAATTCCGGTAATAGTTGGAACTTTTCCTTCATTTGTCAAGTCAGGTCTAAATAAGATAATATACCAAAAATTTAATGTCCAGTTGAATCTGCAATATTTGTAACTTCATCAGAGTGCATTACCCATATGGGGATCAGAGTGCCGCTGTCGGATGAGACGGTGAGGCGCCGACAACAAAAACATGCGGTTATCTGGGCACGGACCTTGTCTCTCGGCAGGGGTTCGGGTCCAGCCAGCCAGTATACACCTATTAATGATTTATGGCTACCGCTCCCATAAGCGTGCCACAACACAAGCGGCGTCGGCCAAATTAACAAATCTACGGAGTAGTTCGTTTCAGGTTGGTTTAAGCCTTGATTGGCGGCCTGTATTCGACAGCTCAAAATAATACGGGCAGTTGATCGTCATATGTCGGGGTTCCGCATATGCATCGAAAACTTAAAACAATACGGGCAGTTGCTCGTCATATGTCGGGGTTCCGCATATGCATCGAATCTTCGTTGGCCAAGCATCAATTGTGTTTGTGATACTGTTTATGGTAGCACCAGCCCGCGAATTCAATAACAAGGCATGGTTGTCGGCCTCTGGCCGGTTCATGTGACAGGAGACACTCTGTTCCACATACAAGGGAAGTTTCTCTTGCACCCATATGTAGAGTTCTACATATGTCATTTAAACTACGAAGCGGAAGTTTCCGCGCATGTAACCAGGTTTGGTTACATTGCAGGTTCAACTAGCTAAATAGCTATGTATTTTTCGTGGACGGTTGTCCACCGTACATGTAACAAGGTTTTGTTCATGTAAGCTTGTAATCTATTTCTTGTAGACAGTTGTCTCAGTATAGAAATAAAAGGTGTACAAACGGTATTTGAGTTTCCTTGACTTATTTCTACTTTCAGGTACAAAAGTCAATTCTAAGCACATTAGTAATAATAAACATAAAGTCAAATCTTATATTGAGTACTCTTTTAAAACAGATATCAGTGCAGTGCAGGTTAGGGTTCATAATAATTACTACAGGTATACCAATTAAATTAAAGCAAATTAAATCTTATGAATGAAACAAAGTAATACCAAACTTTATAAACGTACCTGTGAGGTTACAATAACACAACAAATTTGGGGTCCTACCACGTAAACTAGACGATCACGAAAAAGGCCAATTAAATAATTAAGTATTACCGGTCGCTTCACGACAGGTGAGACTTAGAAATCAAATAGAAATTAAATAATAAATATACGAGAGGGGGGTTGGGCCGTTACAATATTTTTTGATAAGATTTGGGACGTACAACAATGTAACATCGTACATCACAAAAAAATATGATAAAAAAACTCATTATAATTAAAGAAGATGAAATTGATTGGCTCGGTAATCACCTATTGCATGCAGTTTGAGAATAGCCTTTATAATGTTATATAAAACTTAATTGTTATTTGTAAATGACAGAGGCAACCGCTTGTCAAAATTTGAAGAAGGATATTTTCATATTCTTTGACATGACGAAATATCTTTGAGTGGCTAGCGGTCAGTCATACTTCGGCTTGCATAAATAGGCACAAAATCTCTAATTATACTTCATTTCATCACATTTGATTATACTTTTTTTAACACGCTTTTATTAGCTTCACTTGTATGTTTGCTTGTTTGTTTGTTTGCTTGTTTGTTTGTAACCGACTCTTTGGACTCGATTTTAACCCACTTTAAACGGACAGATTTAATTGAAACTTTGTACACTTATTAAGAACCGGTAACAATACAATAATTTGATAAGTTTATATCATTATCCTGATCAGGATCGCCAATCCTTTCCTCACGTATCCCTGCGTGAAAGCAAAGGCTTAATATGTCAGTAGATTCCATAATTGTTAATTAGCCCGGTGGTCGAGTGGGTTAAGGCAGTCGACGCGAAACGACAGACTCCTCCGGCGTGAGTTCGAACCTCACGGCTGAAATAAAAATTTTTTTTTTCTTTTTCAGAAATATCTGTTGGATCGTAATATGTTATAATATCAGCATCAATAAGCAATATAAATATAGTTTAAAACAACTAAAAAACACGCTTTCATAGCACATCAAACTAAAAAAGTTAAAAATAAATATAGTTTAAAAAAACTAAAAAACACGCTTTTAAAGCACATCAAACTAAAAAGTGAAAAATAATTATTAATATAAACTGAAAATAATAATGAACGAAAAATACTAGTATTATTGTGAAAAAAGCGTGGGGTGCTTTGTGCAATATTTTTCGTATATCGAGCACCCCACGCTTTTTTCACAATAATACTAGTATTTTTCGTTCATTATTATTTTCAGTTTATATTAATAATTATTTTTCACTTTTTTAGTTTGATGTGCTTTAAAAGCGTGTTTTTAGTTTTTTTAAACTATATTTATTTAATTCCATTCCATCTAATACACATACCACTTTGCCTCAAACGCATTGCTGATTTAAGCCTCAACTGCAGTTTTATTATACATACCTGCATTGCTAGCCGTTTTAATTGAGCATTTCTACGGACAGATTCAATATCGCCAACAGCTAAACCAATAAGCAGATTCATCAGTAAAATGGGCATTAGTACCATGAAGAGTCCCAGTATAAAAAATGCTGGTAGGGGGAATGGTAAAAATGATCTTTCCTCATCGTTGTTTAAGTAATACGGTTTTACGTATGTCCCAAGGAAGTCAATTTCACCTAGCATCATTGAAAACGTTCTGATTAGAGACATTGGTATGGTTTTGAACGAAAGATGTTCTCCCTGAAAATAAACATATGTAATATGCAACGTTCTCTTCAACTTCAGATCTTATTAACATAATGTATAGGTTCATAAGATTTATTTTTTATTGTTTTTGTGAAAATAAAATGTAACCATACTTCATATTTTATATTGGGGATAATCTGGTTTCATACAACAAGATCAAGAGCATTCAAATTAGAATAAAATGAACTCAAAACATTCTTTATTAAATTTGCTATAAAAAAGATCATATGGGGTTATTCAACGGTGGCAGACAATATTTTTTATATATACGTATTTCATTACAAGAACTTTTGTAGAACGATAAATCAAAGCAATAGGCTTTCAACGGATAGTACTTTTACAGACATAATAATTAACTTACTCCAGACCATAGTAGTAAACCACAATTAAAGCTTAATTACTTCTCTTTGCATGATATATGTTTTAAAAATCATCAGGAAGCGTGTATGGCTACTTTATTTAATTTTCAATTAATAAAGCGACAGGATTACAACTACCTACCTTGGTATTTTAATTTTTATTATATACGTTATATTTATTTTATAATATACATGTTAACCAGTCTTGTATACAACTTGGCAGCTCTTAAATTGTCTTCAAGCATCAAGTGGCCAACACAAATATTATTAAAATTTATAGAAAATATAGATGTTCAATGAGCCTTTCCCATCAGTTAGGAGCTGAATAACCTAATACGATCTTAATTTATTATTGCGTACTTTTTCAAATTACTTCTACTAATAACGATACTTGTACCATTTATTATGAACTACAAAAAAGCACTGCTAAAATCTCCGTAAGTTTGGCTAATATGTATGTTGTCACGCCACTAGACTGTGTAGACTGGATAGACGGGAATAGAATTGTACGAGAAGGGCCGGAAATGTTCTGGAATGTTCTACACCGCGTGAATGAATGTACAGGGTGGCCCATTTTCGAGCCTCATCATTGGGATCTTGGAAACCGCAAGAGATACAGGATCGGTTAAATTATGTCAAAGTTGAGAAATTTGATGCTTATCAAAATGCTGTGTTGGGATTTGGAAATCTCCGAACACTTTCTGAAATATCCGGAAAAAAACGAAATTTCATAAAACCGTTTTGACTTTTTTCTGACGTTATTTGAAAACAAATTTTAAAACGAATAACACTTCCCCATTGCCACTTTTTGTCTTCTACAAGATGGCGCTATCAAATTTGAAATCAGATGTTTCGTCTTCCAGAAACCATCATTAACTTATTTTTTTAAATACGGACCTGGATTTTTTATTTTATTTTTTTGTTACCTTTGGACGACCTAAATGCTATGAACCATCACAAATTTTGATTTTCAAATGTTTCGATGACAAAAACTGACATTTTCCGTATTTAAAAAAAAATAATTAATACGGCACTGTTTTTAAAACAAATTATTCTTTCAAAATTCTAAATTTGTTAGCTAGGTAAAAAAATAAATATCTAAATTTTTGATACTGATGAAAAGCTATATTAAAAGCGGATAAAAAGTCATTATAATTATAACTAAAGCACTTATTGGTAGGTAACTAATTTAGATTACAATTGTAAATACCAATGATTTATTTCTTATTTATTTCCACATCCTAAATACGTAAATAGGATTTTAAAAATAGGATGTCAAATACTTTTATTTCAATCTAATGTGTCCGTCCACCTCGTTTATATTGAGCTTATTTCTGTAATATTAACGGAAAATGAAAAAGGCGGCCTTGATATTAAAACAAGAAATCGCCCTAGCTACTTAAAATATGACAGTTTAAATTTTTAAATAATTTGAGATAGTAAAAATGGTGTTTTCCAATTCAGAAAAACGTGATATGCTTCGGATTTATTACGGTGTCAATAGAAATTCGCAAATTTCATGCGAACGATATTTAGAAAGATACCCCGAGCGTCCACAACTCCATTATTCGTATTTTAATACTTTGGACAGAAATTTGGGACTTTTTGGTAAACCCCGAAATGCTTATGGCGGACGAATAGAAGCTGAAGATGAAGAAGCTGTTATAAATTCTGTAAGTTTTGTTATAAAATGATAATATGCATTTTATTACATATAATATTTTGTGGTAAAATTTCACCGAAACTTTTTATTAAAGGTTACGGAAAATCCTATGGGATCCTCTCGGCAATTTGCCGTAGAACTAAATATGCCTAGAATCCGAATTCAAAAGGATTCTTATAAAACATAGGTATCATCCCTATAAACTACATGTCAGCCAAGAAATAAGGCCAGGAGACAGTGAAAGAAGGATTGTATTTTGCAATTGGCTTGACGGAAAATTGCAACAAGATGGCGATTTTTTAAATAAAATTATCTGGACTGGTGAGTAATTTTTCCACATGCGATCTTTTTAACAGGAACAATGAGCATTATTATGCAGTGGAAAATTCGCACCAAAATCAACAAGTGCGAAGGCAGGGACGGGCATCATTTAATGTTTGGGTTGGGCTGTGTCGAAATAAAATCTTGGGGCCAATTATTTACGATGGAAATTTAAATGCTGAATGCTGTCTTAATTTCATCCGAAATTATATATTATATGCGCTTGACGACGAGCCTTTAAATATGCTTCAGCTATTGTGGTGGCAACAGGATGGCGCACCAGCCCATAATGCAAGGACCGACACATAGTTTCTTAATGAAACAATTCCCTAATCAGTGGATTGGAAACCAAGGGGTAGTGCGTTGGCCTGCTAGAAGCCCGGATTTGTCCCCGCTGGATTATTTTTTATAGGGATTTTTAAAAAACTGTTTGTATCAAGATACTCCACGTGACATAAACATTTTCCGCCAAAATTTAATGTTAGAGATAACATATTTAAGAGCAAGAGGAAGAGTAATTCAGCGGGCGGTTATGGGCAATCTGCGAAGACGCATGCGAAAATGCATAGAGGTGCAAGGGGGGATATTTGAGAATTTACTTTAGGTTTAATTTTGTTCCTTTTAAAGTTTAGGTATATAGTTATTAATTAATTAATTAATTATTATTAACATTATTTAGCCAGAAGTAATAATTTGTTTTATAAACAGTGTCGTATTAAATATTTTTAAAAAATGCAGAAAATGTCAGTTTTTGTCATCGAAACGTTTGAAAATCAAAATTTGTGATAGGTCATAGCATTTAGGGGAGTCCAAAGGTAACAAAAATTAGAATAAAAAATCCAGGTCCGTATTTAAAAAAATTAGTTTCTGGAAGACGAAACGTCGGATTTAAAATTTGACAGCGCCAGCTTGTAGTGGATAAAGTGTGGCAATAACGAAGTTTTATTAGTTTTAAAATTTGTTTTCAAATAACGTCAGAAGAAAAAATTTTTTTTATGAAATTTCGTTTTTTTCCCGATATTTCAGAAAGTATTCGGAATTTTCCAAATTCCAACACGAAATTTTGATAAGCATCAAATTGCGCAACTTTGACATGATTTAACCGACCCTGTATCTCTTGCAGTTTCCAAGATCCCAATGATGAGGCTCGAAAATGGGCCACCCTGAATAG
>JANEYF010001399.1:0-12500 GCA_029963845.1 Rhamnusium bicolor
ATATATATATATGCATCTTAAAAACTGCAAATATCTCTAAAAATGTTTAATTAATTACAGAGGGTCCCACGCCAGAAGCCTCGAATTTTTTTTCATTTGTTAAAGTAGTTCTTTATAAATTGATGAGCTTCTCTCAAAAGTCTACAAATAGCTATTCAAATGTTGATTTGTGTATCCCAGGGTCATCAATACGAACAATTTTTATAAAGGTAAAAAAATATATATTTAATGAAATTACTTCCAAATCCGTAATTCGTATTATTATTATTTCTTTGTTTCTATTAACACTATACTCAGTTTGATGAACAGAATGTTAAGCCACTCCCCAAAAATACGCGCCATATTGAATAGAAGTTTTCTGTTGGCATGTCGTATTTCTAAAACCTATAACACCAAGCAACCGTTTGACTAAAGTGCCTCAAGATCTTAAATTCGGCGTCGTTATTGGGAAATATTTTCAAATATAGAAATTTGAAAAAAAAATATTTTCGAAGTTTGAATATTGCGGTAGACGCCAAATAGAAGGTTTGAAATATTATATCTGTAAGTACAAATTTTTTTGGTTATTAGGTCCAATGTAATTAAAACACTATTGTATTAACTTGCCGATGTTTCGGTATAATTTATTACCATCCTCAGGGCACTGTAAGATATAAATAAGTTGATTGTAAGTTATTCTATAGCTATATGGGTGATAAATTCTAATCCAAACTAATAGTGAGGAAATAATATTGAACAGTTAGAATAACTTACAATCAACTTATTTATATCTTACAGTGCCCTGAGGATGGTAATAAATTATACCGAAACGTCGGCAAGTTAATACAATAGTGTTTTAATTACATTGGACCTAATAACCCAAAAAAATTTGTACTTAAGTATTTAAATTGTGGTCTGGAAATTATTATTATATTATATCTGTAAGTTGCCACGTAAGTAGGATGGTAACTACAGCCACTGCAATATTATTAGAAATTTTATTCATAAGATTTGAACTTGTGTACTTATTTTGTTCTTCTTTTGTTGAACTGTTTCAGTGCAATATTATTATCCATTATGGCTACTGCTAACTATTTGTTTTTTTTACAGTATAAAATTTAAATAGCGTTAGTAATTGCATAAATGTGGTTAATACAAAATTTCCCAAATAAAGGATCGGAATAACCTCGGGAATAACCCATTAGTCTCGTTATACCGTGTGTAATATGCCAAATGTGGCAAATTAGAAAAAAGAATAGAATCGATGTCTGAGAACTAGGTGAAATGAGATGACACACCCAGCGAACGCATGGACAAGCCCAGTCTGTGCCCCATCTAGTTACCTACGATACACACATATCGTAAACCCCAAACGTACTGTTTCGAGCTTGTTCAGTTTGTCCTTTTTGACACGTTAGTATAGGTACTTGACACTAATCTAGTCTATGATTCTAGCTTTGGCACTTGAATTTGGATGCACCCCCCCCCCCCTTTCACTGTAAAGCGGTTTGATCGTTAGTGATGTAAACTTTAGTTATTTTTGAGTTATTTAACGGTTAGTTACTTTTTGATATGAATACTCGTTACTTTGTACTCGTTACTCGGTATTTTTTTGTTTTTGAGAAAAAAATATTTACGCTATTTCTGACGTATTATTAGTTGATTTTGAAATCATACTGTAAAGAATGAGCCAAACATATTAATATAGAGAAATACATGTTTTATTTTTCAAAACTGAGTGTTTGTCTATAATATGAAGATTGCCGCATAACAAGTTAGCAAGTAACAACCTAATTATTGATTCATCTGAATATCTGTACCAGTCACCACCCAACTCGGGATACTGAACTGGAATGGAAACTCGGTCTCTATATCGTTGAGGTTATTAGTTAGTTAACCTAAACCAAAAGTGAGACTGTTAGAATAAGTATAGATACAATAGGTATGGTAACGAATGAATATAAATAATAGACGGAGAGCTGGCTACATAAAAAAGCAAGGTATAAGGTACATGAAATATGAATAGCTAGAGAGGTTTCATTAGCGCTCCCGAACACCGAGTGGCCAATCTGCCAGCGCGATTAGGAAGATTAAGGCGGGGGCGGATGGTCAAAGATGACAAATTTTACAATAAAAAAAATGATAATGCTCATGGATAAAAATTATTGGGAAGTGAAGTATTTGTTGCTACGAAACGCGGAAAATTATTGGCAGACGATTTCGTGGAAGAGAAATGGCCGGCAGACTTCAACAAAGCGGCGTTATCTTTAGTGAGAAAAAATGATAAGCCTCATGATTAAAAATTTTTGAGAATGATTGTTAAACTGTTGAGGAAGTTATGTTGTCAATGGCAGACGAAAAAATGGAAGACAACATCGGGGCAGACTGTATTGAAAAGCGCGGTCTCGATCGCGCTTAACGAGTTAGTTCCGTACGATGCATTATAACGATTTATTATTTTGTTAATTATATTATGAGGACAATAAGTTAACAATTCCTATATTATACAAGTGCTAAAAGATATGTTTACCATTAAAATAATTTTTTTATTAACAAATAATACAAATAAATTGTAGACTTATTCTATTTCGCTGTTTGTGTTGCATTCATCGTACTGCATATCTTGTGTAGCTCCGACACACACAGACATTTGTTTGATAGACGGCTTTTTATCTAATGCATACTATGAAATATGTACCAAAAACGTTTGGACATATATCTAGAAGAATACTGCAGATGGTATCAGCAAATAATCACACCGTCCATTAAAGATTACGAAAGATCTCACCGAGGCGGTAACTGTGATGAGCGTATGTACGTGATTTCTGGACTTGATCAAACAAGATCCGCAGATTTTGTCAAAGATCTTAGAAATAGCAATTTCAAGGAAGCTCTTGTGCGTTTTTTAATTGTACATTGGCAGAGTAGTGAAATAATACCATTTTTCGAAAATAAAAAAGTCTTACTGAACTTCGATAAGTGTTACGAATCTAAAGTTCACAATGACGCTGTTTTATTTTCGATAAATGATATCTACACGTTAGAAGCTCATGAAGAAGCTTATACGAAAATAGTTTTTCACGCGTGCAATATTCGGAGGAAGCTAACATTATAATAAAATGTTCCGACACGGACATACTTATTATAATGCTAGCCAACATGGATAAGCTAAAAGAATAGTAAAGTTTGGATACAAACGGGTATTTTAAGCAAACAGCGTATAATTGACTTGTCAGCGCTTTATGATAGACACGGAGAATTATTTTGTAAATCTTTATCAGGGTTTCATGCATTCACTGGATGTGATTTCAATCCAGGTTTTTTTAGAAAAGGAAAACAGCGTCCTTTAAAATTATTACTGTTAAGCGAACAATTTCAACGCGCATTTGCTGAATTAAGCAATGAAGATTGCTGTATTTCGAAATATTGAAAAATTTGTTTGTTCACTTTATACGATGAAATCACTTGATTCCGTAGATAATGCTCGTTTTGCGCTTTTTTAAAAAATTACAAAGTCAATAATGTCAACGGAACATTTCAAAAAGAAACTTACAAAATTTTGATGCTTCATCGATACCTCCTTGTGCAGCTGAATTAAGACCACAATTCTTAAGATTCATGTATATCGCCAGATTGTGAAGCCACGCTCACAAGAAAATTCCGACTAATTCGGTACCAGAAGACTGCGGACGGTCTACAATTTATTTGCATTATTTGTTAATAAAAAAATTATTTTAATGGTAAACATATCTTTTAGCACTTGTATAATATAGGAATTGTTAACTTATTGTCCTCATAATATAATTAACAAAATAATAAATCGTTATAATGCATCGTACGGAACTAACTCGTTAAGCGCGATTGAGACCACGCTCTTCAATACAGTCTGCCCCGATGTTGTCTTCCATTTTTTCGTCTGTCATTGACAACATAGCTTCCTCAACAGTTTAACAATCATTCTCAAAAATGTTTAATCATGAGGCTTATCATTTTTTTCTCACTAAAAATAACGCCGCTTTGTTGAAGTCTGCCGGCCATTTCTCTTCCACGAAATCGTCTGCCAATAATTTTCCGCGTTTCGTAGCAACAAAACTTCACTTCCCAATAATTTTTATCCATGAGCATTATCATTTTTTTCATTGTAAAATTTGTCATCTTTGACCGTCCGCCCCTGCCTTAATCTTCCTAATCGCGCTGGCAGACTGGCCACTCGGTGTTCGGGAGCGCTAATGTAACCTCTCTAGCTATTCACTTTTCATGTACCTTATACCTTGCTTTTTTATGTAGCCAGCTCTTAGACTATAACGAGTATTTTAAACAATTAGTAATCGTTACTTTTGGTATTCGGTAAATACCCGTCACTTTGTAACGAGTACCTATATAGTTATTTTTTTTACATCATTATTGTTCGTCTCTGTCCTACACTAGCGGTATTTCTTCTCTCTCCGCCGCCAAGTGCCAAATTAGAATCATAGAGCAGTACCATGTGGAGTTTGTAAACAAAGTCGTTAAGTCTGTAATACACAACCGGACTCCTTGGCGGATCCGATCCGGCGAATTTGGTCCGGTTGTTATTATGCTTCATTAGTTAGGCAGTCACAAATGGACTTTTTGCCGGATTAGGTCCAAAAATTTAGGGAATTTATTTATGGAAAAGAAACCAGTACAACTGTTGCGATGATTATATGTGTAATATTATTAATTAAATTCATAGATTCAAAATTTTATTTCCATTTGTTTTATATCTAAAACTTATTGAGATATTTGTCCCGTCCGGTCCGCCGCCTCGCCCCTTAATATTTTGCGCCCCAAGCCCGGGCTTCATGGGCTTGTAGAATAATACGCCACTACATAAACTGGTCCAAAAGTTTGAATATATTGTTTTCTGTTCGGTGCATCTATGATTATAAATTAGTCATGCTAATTACAATTAATAGTGAAGGAAGAAAACCATATCCATCGGTCTGGGTCTCTTTGTTGATCTAACGTTCGTCATTCTTAAGCACGTTTGGCCATTAATACACGCATCGCCTTTTTGGGTGAATTTGATCTGCCATGCATAACATCCGCCTAAAAGCCCGCTCATGTACGGCAGATTAAACTGCGAATTGTATTTCGACATTGAAGCTATACTATGTCTATTATAGCATCTTCATAAGTCTCTTTATGATCGTATTTTTTGTCGTTTTCGTTTCTTTTTGTTTCAGATTAAAAGTAATTCTAAACAAGACCTCTACTCAGCGGACGAAAATAATCAAATTCTACAACAAAGGCGAAGTCATTTCGATTAGATGAAGATATCACCAATTTTTTAAACGGTCAAATTCACCAAATTCAATATCAAGCCAGACAAAATTCAAACTAAAATTCTAGCCAAAAGTAGGCGCCGACCCAGCTACCGACAGTTACTTGAAGGGAGAGCGAGGCATGCTTTATTTCTTTACAATACATTAAATAATACATAAAACATCATTATTCTTATGTAAAGTATATTCTGACATGATTAAAATAAGAAGTTAACAGAAATATTTAATTAAGATTTCTAGGCCTTCTAATAAAAGTGCGCGATTCGCCCTTTATAAACAACACACTTGTTATCTTCGTTAATAAAATATTCTAGTAGGTCAGTAGATGATATTTTGGAGGGCATTTCATATTGCTAATTAGATTAGAAGTATTCATCGATGTGTCAGTTCTATAAATGTGTTCTATATAATTTGTGTAGCAAATTGTGACAACTTAGTGTTTAAAGGTATGCAGGTGAAATGTGTTTACATGTACAATATTGTACAGTTATGTTTTTACAAATATTTTGGAGGACGGTGACTTGGGTGTTTCCTGTTTACAAGTGGCTGTGATAAAATAATATTGAAAAATGTTCAGACCTTGGGAAGTTCCTCAACCCATCACTAGCAAATAATGTCAGGCAGATGTGAAAGATGGTAATGTTTCACAAATTACAAAGAAACTTTCAAAACAGCATGCCAGCATCACAAAAAATAGTTTTAAATGTTTACAGAAATATGGAAGAAATTGGAAGAGAAACAGAAGACGTAGAAAAAACAGTCTACGTAACAGAAGTTACAGAACGAACTGTTTATAAATTAATTCATGAAGGTCAATATGAACGACAAGCTAGGCCACAATAATAATTAGATATGTTAAAAATTATTATGGCGAAATTGAGCAACAAAAGAATTACTTGCTAATTTTAATTTAGAGTTAGATTTCGAGTTTCTAAGCCATCGAGTAAAACAGAGTAAGATTTTTAAATTTAACAGAAGCGGTATCAAATACTTATTTATCCAAGACACTACTTCTAAATCTGTTGTATTATTGTGTTCATTGTAATACACAGAAATTTGAAGTAAGGCTCTGTATGCCGCTAATTAGGTCTTGTCATGTGAGAGCGCTGGCCTTGAAGTTTTTATGGTAGTTTTTTTTGTAATCTTTATGTGCACAGTATTTCTGTAATAAACTAAACTGCCAGAAGATGTACATAAAACTTCAAGAGGTACAGTAAAATACACAGTGGCGCAGCCAGCTGTTTGGGGCGGAGGGGATAGTCGATTACAAAATTAGAATAAAAAAATTACCACGAAAATAAAAGATCTGTTAAATTTTTATGAAATGCAGCCGCAGCTTTTAATCATTTTCTCTTTTCGTTTGCGATATTCCGCCCCAGATTTATTTTTCATAATATTCAAGAAAAACAAAGAACAGATTTTAAAATAGCAAAAATAACAGAAATATCTCTGCACACCACATATCATTCATTGAGCCTGTCCAGATGCAAAATCGTCTATTGCGTCGGTAATTTCCGCTGGACTAAAAAATATTATCGACTATTTCCCTGCAATTATAAAAACCAATGAAGTAGCAAGATTCTGACAATTTGGACCAATAAGAACAAACTTGCAGCGAAAATTGCATTCCAAATGAAAATTTTACATAAAATTACAGCGAAAATTGCACTGGGCTTGACAGCTTAAAACGTCAGTTGATCAATATAAAAATCTTCGATTATTTTCCTGTGACAAAAGCAGGCTTAATAGAAGCAAAAGGAATATAATTAATTACCTACTTTTTAAATATTTTGGGTTTTTCTATGAAAAATAATAATTTTAAAATTTGATTTTTTAAATAAATCCGCTTAAAAATTGTAACACGGGAATAAAAAGTATACCCAGCCATGATTGTAACAATTTGAATTGTTAATCCAGTTGATAATAAAAAATATTTAATTGAACAACTGGGTTAAGAGTTTGATTCCTCGAGCATTTTTCTAAATGTTAATTTAACTTTCCTTCTGAATTTTCCACTTCGCTTTGTCTTTTTCCAATACTTGTCTATATTGTAAAGTAACACTTAACAACAAAGAGCATATGAAATCCTCATGGAGCTTCAATCAAACTATCTAAGTGATCTATTAAGAGGTTATGAGATGGGGTAAGTTAAGCTGTAAAAGATTTCTATAAAGGTTGAACACCGTAACTACACAACTCCAAAAGATAATTTCAGTTGTATAAATACTTTATAGAATACTTCTACTACACTTAGAAAGCCTGTATAAATAATCTATATTAGGGTTGACATATGTGGTATTTGGCTTAAATAACTATATTGGATGGAGACTATATTGCTATAAAATTTTGCTTTAAAAGCCTTTAAAATTCAATGTTATATAACCACTATCGAGAAATAGCTAATCTGTAAAACAGTTGCAATAGTTGCATACATGCTGTATAAAGGTTAATACATCTGTTATAATATATATTATATAAAGGTTAATACACCTTTATAAATTCACGTGGTTTGTATCTGTATAAAAGTCTAAGTCTCTTATGAAATAAAAAAAACTGTATAAGACGCTTTAATAAAGTAGCTACATATTTATGCTGTGAGATCGTTTTACCAGCAATCTTATTCCACCCAACTGCTTTATAAGCAATTTAGTGCTGAATAAATTTTCAATATAACCAATTAGTTCTATAAGTTGTCATAATACTTATAAAGTTTTAAGTGTAATAAGAGGACCACGTGTTACTTGGGTACTGACGCGTGTTTTTTTAACACCTAAAAATACGTTTTATTTTTGCGCCATTTTATGAAAATAAATAATCGTATTAGTGCGTTTATAAAAATATATGCATCAGTATTGCCTGTAATTTTATATATTAAATCTATATGGTATTTAGAACGAACCTAATATTTTCGTTTTTCGATATAGTAATATCGTACCTGTTAATAAATAGAAAAATTTAAGTTGGATATCTGGTGAAAAGGCGAAAGGTCTGGCAAGTAAGCCGTGTTTTAACGCGCTTCATGAATCTGCACAATTATTAAGCTGAAAAATCCAAACTGAATTTGTTCTTTATTGCATTTAATCTTACAGAACACATTGTCAGCGTTATGACGCCGCTTGTCAGCCCAAAAATGTTTTCTGTGAGAATAGATGCAACGTCAGTTTGGATTTTTGCGCCGTGTCATGTAGCGCGTTAAAACGCAGCTTACTGTACGGGCCATTATGGTACCTACTTATTTTAACATTGAATAGTTATAATTTAGAAACTATTTGAGTAATTGGGTGTTCCATTTTAAAAATGTTAACCAAATCCATATTTATTTATAATCTAGGTTTCTTGAAACCGCATTATATATTTAAATTTTTTTATTGGACATTCTAATAAATCCATAAATTTAGGGAAAAAAAAAGAAACGATCAATCGATTAACAATATATTTAAATGAAAAAAAATAAATATAACCTCTATAACTATATGTATATTATATAATATCAATTTTAAAACTTGTTTTTACTAGGATTTAATACAGCACTGAACTATTATGCCAATTCACTTCAAGGACCTACAAAAGAAAAAATATATATATAGTGCAGTCCACATGCAACGGATAAATTCGTTGTTTTTTTTGCGCTATTAACAATTTTTAAGAAAATTTCTGAATCAAGCCTATTTTTGTTTTTGAAATGACACTATATAAAAATCTCCCCACTTCAATCGCCTTCGAATGGCAACTACTCCTTCAAAATGTTTAAATTAGAAGGGGGTAGTATTTTCAATAACTGCATTTTTTGGTTGTTTTTATTTAAGATTTATATTCCACTTAATGAATTATGAAGAAAATAATTCTATTACTGATTTATTATTGCTATTTATTATTTATAACTTAAATTCATTTTAGAACGGTAAAATTTGTTACGATTTTTTAATAAAATGTATGCTTCGATACTATTAAAATAGAATCATCGTAATCAGGTGAAAGTTTAAAATAAATAAGAATGATTATAATAATTATTTAATACTTGTTTTCAGTCGTCAATTCCATAACAGGGTTCAAAAAAAATCCAGAAAAAAATTCTGTAAACTCATATTTATAAATACTATCGAATAAGCAAATACAAAAAATATGTGGGAAATTCCCATTGACCAAATTAAAAAAGCATTATATTATGATTAATATTAAAAATTCAATCGAGTAAATATACAAACATAAATTTTGTATATTTAAATATTGTATAATGCAGCGAATATATTTTGCAAGAAAGAATATATCTAACTTTAATGCTTACTTCAAATTTCTATAATCAATCAAGGGATCCACAATGTCAAAAATGTTGTAATATCTCGAGCTCCTCTTTGCTATATCGGCAGCTGTCTCTCCACTATTATTTTTAATATTAGGATTGATATATGGGTGCATAAGTAGTAATTGAACGGTTTCATAAGAAGCTCCATGAGATGCAGCAATATGTAATGGGGTTTGATCTGTAAAATATGTTCAATTAAATATAATACTAAGTAGTACCCCACATAATAAAATTGCAATTGTCTTCTAAATGAAGTCGAAATCGAAAAAATATCGAGGCAACTGTGCAATCAAAAAGTAAAGAAGTCATTGGCGTACATATTTTTTTAAGAAAATTATTAAATTGCAAGTCCGTAGGCACGCCCGTGATGAAGCCATTCACACCATTTTAATACAAAAATAATTAAAAGTATTTTAGGTACTTTCACAATCTAAATATCATTCAAACTGCTAAAGTCATTTGAGATATGTTGAAAACACTGAAAAAATATGAAAACTTGTATACACCGTGTATTTCAGTAACGTGGCGTTTCCAGACACATGTTGACAGGAACTATTGTCTTAATTTTGGTGAGGATTCTCCACATAAGCTATTGCACACGTTTTTTGAAACACCCTGTATATTAATTTGCACACAGATCACTATTATAACTTACAAATATTATACATTTATGTAAAGAAATTTTGCATAGTATTACTACTAATAATTTTATTATATAACTCTAAACAAGCCATTATACAATGTGTCCCAAATTGATTCTGCATGTATTGCTATCACAGATTGAAAGTTGGTTAAATGGAGAAAGTTTTAGAGAGTTCTTTATGCATTTCAACGGTGCATTGAGATTTGATGTAACTTTTTTTAGTTGGGAAGAACCAAAATCGTGCATTTTGGAAAACCCCACGTAGTTCCTTAATTTAAAATGTCACGTCATTTTAACTTACATGTTGTACAGGCATTTTTTCAAGATCTTTACAGTAAGTGACAGTAAAGAAAAAATTGTGTTTTGTTTTTGAGCTACTGACTACAACTTTCGTTTTTTTATATGGACGCCATATTGGATTTTTTGCATTCGATAGTACATTTAATACCCTTTTCAATGATACTTTACAATATGGTAAAATTTGTTTCTTAATTAGTTTAAAAAAAACATTTTTTATTAGTAGGCTATTGTTCGGTTCTTATACCACATTGCAGAAACTAATTTTTCAAATGCCATTATAAAATCTTCATTACATTACTGTATCCTAGGTTTAATGGCAAGGTATAACATACTTTTATCTATTATGAATAACAGTAGCTTTTGTAAAAGTAGACTGTGGAAACAAAAGAATAACAAGGCACCTACATGTCGAAGTAGCAATGTCAACACTAGTGTGCGCTTTTTGTACTGTCTGGTGTTTTCAGAGTGCTTGCTGCTCCTATTCTTTGTTATACATTGTTGCTAGTGTTTTCATTTTCTTATTTTTCGACATGTAATAAAATAATAAGAGATATGGCCTTAAGATATTCTAACGAGGAAAAGTTAGATATATTAGAAATCACACAGAAATGCTACTGGGGCTGCAGAACTATATGAAAATACATTTCGGGAGAGGACTCGACCAAATTGCAGATATTTCAGAGAGCTTGTCATGAATTTATTAAATTATGGTAGCCTTAATAAACCTAAAAGCCATATGTACAATAATGGGGAAAACGAGGTGCGGCATAATGCTGTCTTAGACTACGTTAGTCAAAACCCCACAGCATCTGTATGAAAAATGCCTAGTGAAATAGATGTACCTAAAACAACAGTTCACCGAATGCTGAATAATAATAAGTATTATGCGTACAGGCCTACAATTATGAAAGGGCTGTTACCTAACGATTATTCCAGAAGAGTGGCGTTTTGTGATAGGTATATCCAAAAATGCCACGAATATGAACATTTTGCAGACAAGGTACTATGGACTGATGAAAGTAGATTTATTAACTGTGGAATATTCAATAGACACAATACCCATCATTGACGTACTGAAAATCCCCATAATACAAGTTTGAGGAGATTTCAGACAAGATTTGGATTTAATGTTTGATGTGACATAATAGGTAATTTTATTTATTTTCATATTCGAATATAACATAATTATTAATTTATTATTTTTTAGGGAATCGAATAATTGGACCATTCATCTTTAACTAAAATTTAAATGGGGATCGACATCGCTTTAGAAAATCAAATAGTACCAGCCATTAGAGAAGTTGTTCAAAATATAAATGAAGTTTGGTTTATGCATGACGGTTGTCCGGCTTATAATCATGGTATAGTTAACGATTATTTAAGAAAAATATTTCCTGGTAAGATAATTGATAATAATGGCGACGTTTTATGGCCTGCAAGATTCCCGGACCTAACAACCCTTGATTTTTTTCTATAAGGTCATACAAAAAACAAAATTTATTTATGGGAAGCCCGAGACACAACTGCAATATTGGAAGAAAGAATGAGGGACACTTTTCATTCCATAAACAGAAATATTCTCACAAGAGTATTAAATGCTGTCCAGAAACGCTGTAAAAAATGGAGCAAGGTGGTCAGCACTTAGAACAATTTATTTAAATTTGTTTTTAGTTGTGTAGAAGTTATTTGTTGTAGTTTTAATATTGTTTATTAAAAATATTAGAACGTAATATCATTAATCATGTTTTGCTATTTATTTAAGACATTTTGTATTAGGTGATTTGGAACGAAATACAGTTCAACAGAGTGGTTATTAGTACACCAAACCATAGCCTACTAATAAAAAATGTTTTTTTTTCTTTTAAACTAATTAAGAAACACATTTTACCATATTGTAATACATCATTGAAAAAGAGAATTAAATGTACTATAGAATGCAAAAAAATCTAATATGGCATCCATATAAAAA
>JANEYF010001400.1:0-105000 GCA_029963845.1 Rhamnusium bicolor
AAAAAAAACAATAAATTTTTTTTTGAGCCACTGATTCTATTTTAGAATAAAAAATTCAAATATTTCGCAGTCAATTAAAAACGCAATTGACTGATTAACGGTAAAACCAGTAAACTCTGCAAGTACCGGGTGTGCACACGCCTCAATGACCGAACTGAGTTAGCATACAAATGATCAGTCAGGAATAAAGAAGTGTTCATGAGCGTCGTAGATATTTTGGATCAAAATTTAATAATTTTTCACATATTTTACAAGTGACTATTTTTAAGAATATTTCGGGAGTCATACTGCTGAAGAGATTCAAATATTATGGTGTAATTCAAATTCATTCTGTATAATCTGGTGTGTTATTATAATAATGCGGCCCAAGGTAATCTATAAAGTTTTGTTGTTTAGTTCTATTACATTTGGAATTATTATATTTTTATTTACAACAGATCTAGCATTATGTAGATGTGAAGGTAAACTAAATTTGGATCCATTTTTTTATAAATATAGCATAGCAATATAGCATTCTAAAATATATAGCCGTTTTAAATTTAGACATTTACCTTCCGTGGACAACTGTTGATTCTTACTTTCAGGATTGTTTTTTGTATCACTTTAATCGGATTTAAGAGCATTTTCGTAGGCACCACACCCCATTGATTAAGATCGGCCCATGATCTGTTTTTTTCATATCTTGCGCAACAGCATTTTTAACATCATACCAATCATCGCCTTTTACAAATAATTGTTGTGTCATCTGTATATGAAATAATTTGGCCCGATATATTTAAATTACATAAATTCGGCGCCAATACGGTACCTTGAGGAACTCCCACCGTTATATATTTTCCAGAACTTATTTTATCACCGATTTTTTACAAATTGTTTTCTTGCCCTCCAGATAACTAGCGAAAATCCTCAACACTATGCCCCCAAATACCAATGTGTTCTAATTTTTGTAATAATTTTTTATGTCACACAGTATCGAAAATTAATTATACACTTTTGAAAAATTAACAATAATTGTTAATAAAATCCTGCTCTTATCTTCAGTAAAATATAAATCAAAACCGAAATTAAAACTTTCTATTACAAAATCATCAGAAGATACAAGATTAACTCATAAACTTAATATAATTATTACACAAAATAAATGTGACACTAACTGATTATATCCACGGTATTAACTATATGGAAACTATAATATAACTTAATTGACTGTAAATATGGGTCCATATTATTTATTTAAAGCTAGTTTTTGTACATAATGAAGAACCAAAAAAAATCAGCTATGCAGAAAATATAATTGACGCTGCTTTAACTGAACAATAAGATATAGATGAAGACATTGATTAATATTTATATATATATATATATATATATATATATATATATATATATATATATATATATATATATATATATATATATATATATATATATATATATATATATATATATATATATATATATATATATATATATATATATATATATATATATATATATATATATATATATATATATATATATATATATATATATATATATATATATATATATATATATATATATATATATATATATATATATATATATATATATATATATATATATATATATATATATATATATATATATATATATATACATATATATATATCTAAAAGCCGAAGAGTTGACATGCAGCCTACTTTTTACTCTCTCATTCTCCTTCCCAAATTTTAATCACTCGACCTTCATCGTCATGCTCATACTCTTCACAAACGCTTTTTACAAAAACGTCAATGAAGAAACATCTTCCTGCAATGACATCTTTGAATCACCAGAACTTAATCTACCCATTATACACATACCAGATCATGTGCAGAATTATATCCCAAGAAGCATTAAAACCAAGAAGCAATATTGTTTATGAAGCATTTGAAAAGGCGAGAAATGATCTTGAATAAAGCAGTGACCCCCACCCCCATAGGGCGCAAGCAGCTTGTTTACATGTTTAACATAATAAAGTTCTAAATTTTACTATGTATAAATTAATAAAAATTATGTAAAAATAGTTTTTTTTACTTTCATTAAATCCTTTAATATTCGTTGAGCGCTGAACATACTTCAGGGACAATCTTCGATATAATCTGGCTTGAAATTTTAAATAGATGGTGCAAGCTCCTGTAGCTGTCCCCAGTAGCTAAATATCTCAATGTTACTGCGGAGGCGTATTTTTTACTGGAATCGCATCTCTCCAATCAGTATCTTGTTTTACAACAATTGGAGATATTTTTTGTAATAGGTATTCAAAATCGTTGGCCGACATCCGAACGAAATTAGTGAATTCTCCAGATGGCTCAACGAGAAGTTCTGCAAGTTGGTTTTCCATGCTAGTCCTAAACAATAAAAAATATAAGTAAACCGATGTGTGTGATGTAGGTTATGTTCTTACTTACCTGGTTCTATTCGATGTACAGTCAGCATCCACCACCTTCTTTTTTTCCATTTTTTTTTTATAACTCTGTGACGGTGCACAGTTAGGTAGTACCTATAAGCACTAAATAAATAAATCAGCAGCAGCTATGACATTCATTGTTGATATTACCTGCGTCGAAACAAACTGAATGTCCTTTCAACGTGTGGGATAGACACATTTCTGCAAATAACGCCCAATGCCAGCGTTGGTTGAGCCTACGCATTGGCCAACGTAGAGGAGGCTTAAGAGTGAAGGAATAGTGAATAGAATATGAGAAGTTTCATACCTCTCACCACTTTCCTAATATATATATAAATATATATATATATATATATATATATATATATATATATATATATATATATATATATATATATATATATATATATATATATATATATATATATATATATATATATATATATATATATATATATATATATATATATATATATATATATATATATATATATATATATATATATATATATATATATATATATATATATATATATATATGAATAGTGGTGAGAGGTATGAAACTTCTCATATTCTATTCACTATTCACTTCACCTTAAGCCTCTCCTACACGTTGGCTAATGCGTTGGCCAACACGCTGGCGCACGTATTGGGCGTTATTTTGTAAGAAATTGGTAATCTGTCCACACGTTGGAAGGACATTCAGTTTGTTTCGACGCAGGCCAATATCAACAATGAATGTCATAGCTGCTGCTGCAATTTATTTATTTAGTGCTTATAGGTACCACCTAACTGTGCACCATCACAGAGTTATAAAAAAAATGGAAAAAAGAAGGTGGTGGATGCTGACTGTACATCGAAATAGAACCAGGTAAGTAAGAACATAACCTACATCACACACATCGGTTTACTTATATTTTTTATTGTTTAGGACTAGCATGGAAAACCAACTTGCAGAACTTCTCGCTGAGCCATCTGGAGAATTCACTAATTTCGTTCGGATGTCGGCCAACGATTTTGAATACCTATTACAAAAAATATCTCCAATTGTTGTAAAACAAGATACTGATTGGAGAGATGCGATTCCAGTAAAAATACGCCTCGCAGTAACATTGAGATATTTAGCTACTGGGGACAGCTACAGGAGCTTGCACCATCTATTTAAAATTTCAAGCCAGATTATATCGAAGATTGTCCCTGAAGTATGTTCAGCGCTCAACGATGTATTAAAGGATTTAGTGAAAGTAAGTAAAACTATTTTTACACTAATTTTTATTAATTTATACATAGTAAAATTCAGAACTTATTATGTTAAACATGTAAACAAGCTGTTTGCGCCCTATGGGGGCGGGGGGGTCACTGCTTTATTCAAGATCATTTCTCGCCTTTTCAAATGCTTCATAAACAATATTGCTTCTTGGTTTTAATGCTTCTTGGGATATAATTTGCACATTATCTGGTATGTGTATAATGGGTAGATTAAGTTCTGGTGATTCAAAGATGTCATTGCAGGAAGATGTTTCTTCATTGACGTTTTGTAAAAGCGTTTGTGAAGAGTATGAGCATGACGATGAAGGTCGAGTGATTAAAATTTGGGAAGGAGAATGAGAGTAAAAAGTAGGCTGCATGTCAACTCTTCGGCTTTTAGATGACGCCTGGTGATGGACCAAGTTTTGTGACAGAGCTTTAGGGGAGCAGGGGCCATTAGTTACTAAATCCGGTGATGGTGATTGTGAGTAAAAACTTAGCGATGACGTAGGACGATTGAAAGATGTAGAAGTGGGCTGAATGTTTCGGTCGCGGCAACGACGTTTGTTAATCATCAATCCATGTATTTCATACATAATCTCTTCTTGTTCAGCTTTATTGTATTCTCTAAGCTTTTTTGCCAGAAGTTTACAAAACAAATCACACTCATCTTCATTTTTGTTGTCTTCATTTTGATTTTTAGTAGTTTGCAACAAATTGTTTAATGTAGTGAATGCAGTAGTCATGTGTTTACTCGCTTCCTCTAATTCCGGCGGGTTTCTTGCACGACGTTTATGCACCTGTTTAGAGTTACTTGAAAGATTGCTATTTTCTTGAAGAAGCAGAGGGGGTACTGTTTTCAGCTTCGGAACGGTCGTTGTCAGTTTGCATGACGGAAGTGCTGCTCTCTCCGTTACGACTAACTTCATCATCGACTACACCTTCCTGCTGTGAATGTGAATCAGCCTGAAACAAAAAAATGAAAGTGAAAAAAACTATAGCTACAATCTTTTTTTCAGATTCCGACTACTGCGGACGAATGGCGTTCGAAGGCAGAAGGTTTTAGCTTCCCTAATTGTATGGGTGCTTTGGATGGAAAACACATCACGATTCAACCGCCACCACATACTGCTTCCGAGTACTTCAATTATAAAGGATATTTCAGCATTGTACTTTTAGCTCTAGTTGACAGTAATTATTGTTTCCTCTTTGCTGATATAGGTTGCCCAGGGCGAATTAGTGACGGGGGGGTTTTTAAACAAAGTGTTTTATGGGAAAAAAATTTATACAAATAGTATTAATTTACCACCTACTAATACTAACAATAACTTGCCATATGTATTTTTGGCTGACTCGGCATTTCCACTGAGTAAACATATCATGAAGCCATTTCCAGGACATCATGCACTAGGTACACCAGAGAGATTATTCAATCAACACCTGTCTCGTTCTCGTGTACTTGTTGAAAATACTTTTGGGACACTATCTAGTGTATTCAGAATTTTTAAAAAGCTGTATAGCTCTGGACGAAGTTAAAGCTTCTACGATTACAATGACATGTATCTTATTACATAATTTTTTAAGAAAAAGTAAGGCATCTCGAGATCTGTATACTCCTCCAGGTTCAGTTGATAGGTTTGTTAATAATCACTTGGTTCAACCAGGATCCTGGAGAAATAATAATAGAGAAACATGTTTCGCTCCATTGCAGGCTGTACCTCGTAGAGCTGCAATAAATGCACTTGAAACGAGAATTAATTTTATGAACTATATTTATGAAAAGTACCATTAGGCATAAAGTTAGTTTCAAATAGTGTGGTGAGTTTGTTTTAAATAAATATAATTAAAAAACTGTTTTGTTTTACTTACGTTTTCCTCACTATTCATGATGCTTGTGCTTTCGTAAACATTCCTTAAAAACACTTCCATAACATCGTAGAATATCCAAATGGGCTGGTATGCATCTTCCTCTCCAGCCCCCGACTTCAACGATAACAATTTCTTTTTTAAGTTTGCTCTAAAAGATGTCATTAGACTTTCTTTTTTCTTTTTCAGTTCATGTACTGGCACACCCATTGTGTCAGCGATACGTTTCCAAACATCATTTACCTGAATTATATTAAATACTTAAAAGATGGGTAAATAAAATAATAATTGTACCCTATAATTAATGAAGTAAAATATTAAATCATTGTATTATCTTATAATTATTTACACTTGACAAATACTTTCAATGGCTTACTTAAATAACTTTTTTTATTATCAATTATTAATATACAACAAATAGTGATTCGATGTTTTATATTTCATTTTAAAATTATTTTAGATCCATACTTCCACAATTATTAGGTACACAATAACTACTTTTGCAAAAGTACTTAATTTAAAACCTAATTACTTAATTTAATTTATTTTACCGAAAATAATAATTGTTTACTTACTATATTTTTGTTTTTGTGATATTTGTTTTGAGGATTCCAAATACAATTTTCGGCTTGGTAAAGTTCTATGAATTTAAAAGTTTCTTCGTTACTCATCGCTGCCATTATGTACCATAAAATACAAATTTATATGCACAGCAAAATCTTAACCTACAATTCCTGCGGGAGCACTTCACATACTAGGCCAGTGCAGCCAACGTGTGGACGTGGCTACCAGCGCCCGCCAGCGCCAAGGCCAAAACCCTTTGATGTGTCTTGAAAAACCGACAACACGACGAATCGGTCGCCAACGCCTGGACCAGCTCTGCCAATGCCGCCAATACGACCAATAGTCCCCTCTACACGATGGCCATACGCATTGGCCAGCGATATTGGCACACGCATTGGCCAACGTGTAGAGGAGGCATTAGTTAGTATATAACTAGCAGGTTGGCCACTATCATTTGTCTGTTCCATAACCTATGGCATACTGAAGAGAACAAATAAGTTCGAAATCGATCTATGTCTGGTTAGGAATTGACAAATGATATTGACTATCGATCTATCATGATTTGAAGGTGTAATTCAATGCAGGTCGGGGTATTTGCCCGCTGAGTAGTTGTTTCCTTCAAATCATATTTAATAATATATATATATATATATATATATATATATATATATATATATATATATATATATATATATATATATATATATATATATATATATATATATATATATATATATATATATATATATATATATATATATATATATATATATATATATATATATATATATATATATATATAATTAAATGAGCCGATTTTGTATATGGAAAATGAATTTTTTTTAAATATAAATAAATAAAAGCAACATTTTTTGTTAGAATCACGGTATGGCATAATTTCTATAGTGTTGAAATTTTAAAATGGAAATAGACACTTTAACTGTTGTAGGTAATAAACATTTTGAGTTTAAATTCCTGGTTGAGTGGTAGAATAGCTAATGCTAAACTCCGCTAGGACTGTGGTACAAGTCCACTAACGACATATATCCACAACGTTAACTAAAAAGATACATTAATTTGTTTAAAATCACCAAATCTCAAATATTTTATTTATTTACAAAATATTTAGATTAGCTTACAACTCTTGCAATTTTGCGATCTGACTACTAGGAACAGATATTTACGAAATACCGTGAAGAAACGCTAATTAACAAAAGTTTGTTAAAAAAATATGCTCCCAACTAATTTAATTCTACAAAACTTAACTGTGAATTTACTTTGATGTCCTGAATATATGGCAAAATAACCAGACCCTCTAAGACAGTTTCTTTTTCAAGTCTATTTTGCCCTCACTAAGATTATAAGAGGGCATTTACTTACTTTTTGTTCCTTTAAAATTTATAATTGTTTCCTCCGATACATCCCGGTTTCTCAAGAATTCCTCCAAAGACATGTTAAATTGCTCTACCTAAAAAATATATATTATTTATATAGAGAGCGCGTGGTGATAATTCTGCGTTACACTGCAAAGACGCGACTTGTTACGACTTGAATATAGTGTTCACCGAACGTCTCTAGGAACTATAAGATTATATCAATAGTTTTGACTATCAAAAACTATCGATAGTAAAGTTTGATAGTATTGATAGTTCTTGAGAAGCCGTGTTTTGTCAGTTTTCTGTATTTTTGTTATATCTAAAACAATTTTTTTAGTAGAAGTACATCGTAAGTATTTAATACAAAGCGGTTTACATTAATCGTTACATTTCAATAGTCAAGAAGTCTGTTTGTCTACCTATCTAGCGATAGGTAGACAAACAATAGTTGCTAGTTTTCAGTAATTTAATGTTTTACAGTTTACGCTTCTGAATTATCTGGCAAGGATGTAATCACATAGAAAGCGTGTATGTTGCATGTGATTTCATTGTACTGAATACGTAGACATTCCCTATTCCAATAGGTACATAAATAGTACTATCGATGGATTCTCAAAAGATGTAAGTAAATACTACTTGACTGGTGTGGTTCACTCAGATACTTGAAAAAACACATCACATAATAGTAGACAACCGCCAAATCCAAAGCCAAGGCTGTCCGGAAGGTGGTTACACATTTGAAAAAGCAGTCTGCCTATTCTTGGCCCCATGTTAATTTTTCACTTCAGAGATACAGTAGACAAAAATATGCAACAAATCGGAAATTTTCCGTAGAATTCAATAAACCAAAATACAAACAACTGGCACCTCGGGGGCCCATAGTAAATTGGGCTCAAAGTTGGCCAAAAACGGTTTTTTCCATTTTACTCTGTCATGGTGCCATGAAATGAAAAAAAAGTTTTATACAAAAGTTGTAGAACTATTAAATACGGATTGATCTGTGGAAATCCGATGTCAAAAAAATTCAAAAATAAATTATTTATTTGAGAAAAACCGTTAAAAAATCGCGTTTTTTTGAAACACTCACATCTTCGTGAAAACAAATCATTTTTTCACGAAACTTGGTAAAAGTGTAGCTCCCTACTAACTAAAAAGGATCGTTTTAAAAAAAATTAAAAAATATTATAAACGTTTTGCAAAAATTGATTTTTTTCGAAAAAATCACGTTTTTTTAAAATCTCGATAGCTCATACACGCTTTCATATTTCTAGTCAATTTTGAGCTTAAAATTTACTTGAAATGTTGTACTAACATGGTTATTTATTGCGCGCTTTTTAAATTGATCGGTAATATGCGAAAAATCGGTTTTTTTTTTTAACAAAAAAAATCGATTTTTTTCAAGAAAAAAAAATTTCTCTTTTCTTTCTTGTTAGCAGCATTGAATAGCTGGTATTTTTTTATAAATTTACAAAAAAAAAAATTATCTACGACCCTTTGGAGCCGAAATAATTTTTTTTTTTAATCTAGTGACGATATCTTATAATATTAAGGGCTGAAATTTACAGAGTTTGTAGTTCAATACTTGTATTTTACATAAAAAAATACATAACATAACATAACATAACGTTCAAGAGACATAATCGTATAAAAGCTCTGTGTGCAGTTGAAACTACGATACGGTACGTATGATAAGAGCATACAGTTTTAGGCTGAAAACAGACGAGGCGATTTTTGCCGAGTCGGCCGCCGATTCTGCAGACGAAACGTCAAAACGAACGAGGCGGCTGGACACCGCGACGTTTTACGTATGATCAAAATACACCGAGCGTTTTATAAGCATTAGTAAATTTCCTCAGTACGTTGTTGTCAGTTCATTCAGACACCCGTTTTGAAATAATGGATTCCGATGAACAGTTTGTGATACTTCTAGGTGTATTATACTGCAGATTAAAAAAGAAAAATGAATCGTAAAATGTGGATACACCCAATTATTAGTGATAGAAAAAATATAGGATACTTTTACACTTTGTACAATGAAATCAAACAAGACGATGAAAGTTTTTTTTAATTTCGTCATGAACTATTAAATTTCATGTATTAATTGTTCGATATTTATTTCCATATCTGTCACTAAAATAATTAGAAAATTTTAAATCACGTCAAATGGCAACCATGCAGTATACATACCGCTCAAAACCGCCGGTGTCTGTGTTGTACAAGAGTTAGTACATTCGTGTCATGAATCTGTGCTGAGTAGACGTGAAATTGTGACTCCGGTGTTTGTTTAAAAATACAGTTAGTTCTTCTGCATGTAAATTGTCAAAAAAATTGTGATACGTTTATAGCATATTTGGGTGTGGTTTTTGAGATATATTTATCAAAGTGCATTTAAAAAAGTCTCAATCTTATTTAATTACTTTTGCACGATTACAATTCATTTATAAACATGGTTTTAACTAAGGCACAAGAAATTGATGTAAAAAACATATCGCAAGAAGTAGTAAAAGAATGTCTTATTGATAAGACTTTTTTGGAGATGTTCGCTATTCAGTTATCAGCTGTTATAAAAAATTTACGTCATGAATTTGAACTATTAAATAAACAAATTTCTACTATAGAAATTAGGCTAAATAGTTTAGAGGAAGAGAATAAAATGCTTAACTCAGAAAACAACGAAATAAAATCCAAGTTAAATACTTTGGAGCAACAAATATGTAATAAAAATATACCAGGTGGCTCAGAAAATCTACACTTGCAATCTAAGTTAAATGATCTTGAACAAAATGCGAAGCTACTTGAGTTACGTATTTTTAGGGTTCCTGAAAGCCCTAATGAAAATCTAAAAGAAATTCTATCAAAAATCTTTGATGAAAAGTTGGGAGTTAGTTCTTGTCAAATTAATAGTTGCTACCGAATTGGACCATTGGACAAAAAGTATATCAAAACAAGGCCAATCCTTGTCAAATTTGGAAATAGGACAGACCGTGACAATATTTTTTATAATAAGAGAAAATTAAAAGGAAAGAAAATTGCAATAGTTGAAGAATTAATTAAACAAAGATTTGAGCTTTTAAAAACTGCGAAGGAAAAATTTGGTAGAGATAATGTGTGGTCAAGTGAAGGCAGTATTGTCACTAATTTAAATGGAAAGAAGAAGTACATGAAGACTGTGGAAGATATGAATAAAATTTTAGAAAATTAGCCGCTTCGGAGGCACAATATTCACAATATTCATATCATATTTTTTTTCTCTATTTTCGTTTATTTGCCATAAATCTAAATCTACTTTATATACGTGTATATTTGTTTATATATTCAATACATACATTTATTATTATTATTATTATTATTTTTTGTAAAACATATTTTTATTTTATTTTACTGCGCATTTTATATTAATTAATTAATTTTAATGAGGGATTTATTAATTGCGTTTCTTAATGTGAGATCTCTAACGAGTAATTTTTCAGATTTTAAAGACTTATATAAGTTCACATGAAACCATTGAACAACTTTGGTTGAAAATTACTTTTTCTAAAATTATTTATATTATTGGTACTATCTATAGGCCGCCGAATAAGAATTTACTAGAGTTTTTCGATATTTTTGAAGATTCTTTGTCAAATTTAATCACAGTTTGTGAGAATATAGTGTGCGGGGGGACATTAACATTGACTTATTAGACTCAGAAAACCGTAAAACTATACTTTTAAATGAATGTATTGATACTTACAATTTAAAACAAATAATTAACAATCCTACACGAGTTACTAACACTTCGTCAACTTTGATTGATGTTATCCTTGTTTCAAATAATTTAATATATAATACATGCGGTACAAAAGATCTACCTGATGTGTCCGATCATTCCTTGGTTTTTTTGCTCGTTTAAAAAACAGTGTTGTGTGGTAAATGAAAAAACTGTAAAGTTTAGAAATTTTAAATATATAGATACTGATTATTTACATGAACTATTAATGTTAACACCTTTCTATGAAATATATGATCTACCAGATATTAATAATAAAATTGAACATTTTAATAACTTATTTATAGCGTTATTTGACACAGTTGCACCTATAAAAAATATTGGCTTACAGACAATATTAAACTGCTAATTTCTATGCGAGAGAAAGCTCTTAGTAAATGGAAAAAAACAAAAAATCCGCAAGACTTGAGTTATTATAAAAATTTAAGAAATCAGACAAACATTGCTATCAGAAATGAAAAGAAATGCTATTTGGAGTATTGTGTAACACATAATTCGGGTAAAGCATTATGGAAGAAACTTGAAGAATTAAATGTATATAACAGGACTAAATCTAATGATTTGCCGATTCACATTAATAACCCTGATAATATTAATAACCATTTTTTGCAACACTCTGTAACAAATGCAACGCCTGACAATAATCTTTTGCAATTTTATAGCAACAATTTTAAATCCAACTTTAAATCTTTATTTAAATTTGAACCAGTAGCTGACACAATAGTTTACAAATATCTACTTGAGATAAAATCAAAAGCTACAGGTTCTGATTTAATAAATATAGATATGCTACTGCTATGCTGTCCTTTTATTTTGCCATATCTAACTGATATTGTAAATACTTGTTTAAGGGATAATGTTTTTCCAGACACCTGGAAAATTGCACGCGTTATTCCTCTGCCAAAGAAAAATGATGTTACTGATTATAATGACCTTCGTCCTATTAGTTTACTTCCAGTACTATCTAAAGTTGTTGAAAAAATTATTTGTGTTCAAATACGGGATCACTTAAATACTCATAATATTTTGCCAATTTACCAGTCAGGGTTTCGTGCTGGTCATAGCTGTTCAACAGCATTACTTACTATTGCTGATGATATTTTTAAAGGTATTGATGATGGGAAGACTGTAGCTTTGGTTCTGTTAGACTATTCCAAAGCTTTTGACACGATAAGTCACCAAATTTTGTTGTCTATTTTGCATTTTGTGGGATTTTCAGAGAGCGCAATCAAACTAATAAAAAATTATTTGAATAATAGATTCCAGTATGTTGAAACTAGTAATGGGGAGTCAGGCATGGGTCGTATTTTATGCGGAGTTCCGCAGGGCTCTATTTTGGGACCCTTATTATTTAGTATATATACGTGTAATATAACAGTATCCATGCAATATTGTTCTATACATTTATATGCAGACGACACACAATTATATTATTCATTTTTTCCTAAAGATATAATTAATGCTACAAATAATATAAATAATGATATAAAAAGTTTAATTGCGATATCAGAAAATCATCACCTAAAAATAAACCCTAACAAATCTTCCGTTTTAATATTTGATAAATCGCGGACAATAATTGAAGAGAATATTAAAGTTACCATAAATGATAATATGTTAGCATGTTCTAAAGTTGCAAAAAACCTAGGAATTGAATTAGACACAGAATTACGATTTAAAAAGCATGTCTCAAAATGTTTACAAAAGGCGTATTCTAACTTAAAATTGTTATTTCCCCACCGCCACTTTCTCTCTCATTCGCTTAAAATTAAGTTGACTGATACCCTTGTCCTGAGCCATTTTAATTATTGTGATGCACTGTATGGACCATGTTTGGACAAAGTTACTTCAAATAGAATTGAAAGGGTTCAAAAATCTTGTCTTCGTTTTATTTACGGTATCAGGAAACATGATAAAGTTTCATATAAATTGAAAAGTGCCAACTGGCTTAATATGGCAGGGAGGCGCAAATTACATTCTCTAACTCTTTATACTCGTATTTTAGTTAATAAATGTCCACCTTATTTGTATAACAAAATTAAATTTCGAACTGACATCCATAATTTGAATTTGAGATTTAGAGGCCTGATTTCTCCTCCTCCCCACTATACCTCTATGTATTGTAGGTCATTTTCTTATTGTATTTACAATCTATATAATAAACTCCCGGCATCATTAAAATATTTAAAACCATCTTTGTTTAAAACTAAACTCAAAAGGTATTTATTCAACTTTTAATGAATTATCTATTTAAACGAAATTATTCTCATATTAATATCGTGCTTTAAACATTTTTTTTTGTAAATCTCATTAAATTAAAATAAATTGATTATTTTCTCTTTTTTTCTTTTGTACTTATTTTGTTCATGTTTAATAATTTACATACTCATGCATTGATTCAGTTATGTTATTAATTATGTGCTTTCAAGGCTGGAACTTTGATCAGCAGGTTCCTTGGAACCATGTTGTTTCCAGTCTTTTTGTAGTTATAGAAATTGTATATAAAATTACGTTGTAACCAAATTATAATTTACATTCTGTTATTTATTTTATAACTACAATAAATCATATTATTATTATTATTATTATTTATGAAGGGCCGCTTAAAGTCATAAAAACGCTTTCGGCACATGGTTGGGAACACCGTACGCTCGTCGCGTAGGCGGTGACATTCGTCACCGACGTATCGTCTGTTTTAATCCATTCATAATGAGTGAAGCAAACGACGATTCGTCTGCAGAATCGGCGGCCGACTCGGCACAAAACGCCTCGTCTGTTTTCAGCCTTACAGATGTATCCACGTTAACACCGTCCCGCACCCCCACGACACCGCTCGAGCGAACGAACGTATGAGCCGGGGTGTGCTCCGCTTGCCATTGAATTTCCAAAGAATAGAGAGTGAATATGTCATTGTAGTATTTTTTTATGTAAAATACAAGTATTGAACTACAAACTCTGTAAATTTCAGTCCTTAATATTAAAAGATAGCGTCACTAGATTTTTTTTTCAAAAATAATAAATTATCTCGGCTCCAAAGGGTCGTAGATAAAAAATTTTTTTGTAAATTTATAAAAAAATACCAGCTATTCAATGCTGCTAACAAAAAAAGAAAAAACAAATTTTTTTCTTGAAAAAAAAACCGATTTTTTCGCATATTACCGATCAATTTAAAAAGCGCGCAATAAATAACCATGTTAGTACAACATTTCAAGCAAATTATAAGCTCAAAATTGATTAGAAATATGAAAGTGTGTATGAGCTATCGAGATTTTAAAAAAACGTGATTTTTTTCGAAAAAATCAATTTTTGCAAAACGTTTATAATATTTTTAAATTTTTTTAAAACGATCTTTTTTTAGTTAGTAGGGAGCTACACTTTTACCAAGTTTCGTGAAAAAAATGATTTGTTTTCACGAAGATATGAGCGTTTCAAAAAACGCGATTTTTAACGGTTTTTTTCAAATAAATAATTTATTTTTAAATTTTTTGACATCGGATTTCCACAGATCAATCCGTATTTAATAGTTCTACAACTTTTGTATAAAACTTTTTTTCATTTCATGGCACCATGACAGAGTAAAATGGAAAAAACCGTTTTTGGCCAACTTTGGGCCCAATTTACTATGGGCCCCCGAGGTGGCAGTTGTTTGTATTTTGGTTTATTGAATTCTACGGAAAATTTCCGATTTTTCGCATATTTTTTTTTACTGTATCCACTTAATGGTCCAAATCCGTAGGCAGACTGCGCTACACCAGCATTGCCAGTGCCGGTGGTGGGGGGTCGAACCCGGAGCACAATGGGGTCTGTGAAAACGTATTTTGCCACACAATATGCTGTAGCAGACTGAGCTACCATGCCGACTTATTATATATAAACTGCTATGTATAACTATAAACCTTTTGAGCAGATTAGCCTAAAGCGTTTTTTTTCTTGTTTTTTGGCTTCGTGTTTATGAAAAACTCACACGCCACAAACTCATTTTGAACATAATCTGAAATTTTAATTTATTTATGGCAATAATGCTTTATCTACAGATGAAAAAATAAAAAGTATAACGGAAAATATAAATTTTTTTTTTAAACTTAGAAACTGTACTGAGGAACCAAAAAATTGAAAATGTTTACATGAGATCAAATATAAACAGGTTCAAACAAAACGGCATCAATAATATTAATAAAGCATCAATAATATTAATAAAGTAATCTTTAGAAATTAATAAATAAATAAATGATGAACTCACTTACCCCACATATTTCACTCATTTTCTTTAATTTGATGATACAATAACACCTGCTGTTGATTCTACTTGTCGCAATGATGAAATGTGCGGTATTATACATAATTCCGACTTTTTTCTCGGAGTTTAACAAAATTCCTACTTTTATCTCGGAATTTAACAAAATTCCAACTTTTATCTCGGAATTTAATAAAATTCCGACTTTTATCTCGGAGTTTAACAAAATTCGGACTTTTATCTCGGAATTTAACAAAATTCCGACTTTTATCTCGGAATTTAACAAAATTCCAACTTTTATCTCGATATTTAATAAAATTCCGACTTTTATCTCGGAGTTTAACAAAATTCCGACTTTTATCTCGGAATTTACAAAATTCCGACTTTTTATCTCGGAATTTAATAAAATTCCGACTTTTATCTCGGGAATTTAACAAAATCCTACATGTTTTTGACTCAGAATTTTATGCTCTTTTCGAAAACCCTAAAATATATAGGGTGTCCCATTTAAAATAAGCAAGTTGACATCTACTTCCAGTATAACCGGAAGTGCCACCATCTTGAAAATATTTTAGGCGAGTTGCTCCCACCTACATTAGTTTACTATCAAATTTTCAAAATTTTCCAATGTCTACTTTTCGAGATATCGATCGCCGCAGTCGGTCGTGGGACATCCTGTATACAAAATAAATGAAATAATGTTTTATGCAGTAATAGAGAGCTCCAGACTGATATAGGCGTCAAATTTTAAAAAGAGGCTGTTCATTAATTTGTTTCTGTGATATAATTAAAAAACTTTTTCGCAAACTTCGACATACCTACTGGATCTCGAAGAAGAGGTTTACCATAATTCATAATATTTTGTTCAAAATTACCTTTTCTATACGTCTGTGAAATTCTGTAGGTATGTTAAAACGAGAACACCCTATATAACAACAGGAATGTGAAAGTACTTTTTCAAGATACGGGTTATCTTGGTGGCTATTGGCTATAAAGTTGTAGAAAAGAGCAATAACAAAATATATGACTAAACCATTGACGTAAAAAAAATAAATATACAAATAATCAAGAGAAAGCTTTAAAAAGCACAATGTAAATATACTAGAGGCGAATATTTTTATTCATATATTAAACAACACTTTCTCAATCTAATAAATAATAAAATAGGTAACGCCAAAAAAATATTTTTTATAAAAAAAATATTACTTCATTATAGGTATATATACACAGGTACCTATAGGTACGTATATATTATGCTATTATTCTAGAAAAAGCCTCATGTTCACATTTTTTTGTAAGTGTATAGAGTTCTGAAAAATCTACGTTGCTATCTGATTAGTACCTATAGCATAAAAAACGTCGGTGTACTTGAAAGAACATCTGTTTTCAAAGACTTCGAGGTTTTTTATGGGCGTGTTATATAGACCAAGAGAACTATAGTTGTTATTCCAATAAATAAAAGTAGTGTTAAGAATACACCCTAACAAGAAAACGATGTAATTTCAACCAAGGTCGGCAGTTCTTGAACAGTCAACACTTACCTCGTCCTTATGCTTAATTACTTTATTGGCAAATTATCATTTTATTTAGGTAGGTACTTACCTAGGTATTTTGTGGAAAGTACATACAATTTTTACTTTGTGGAGTTTTTTATTCGTTAAAAGCATTTAAATTTGTTTGACTGCAAATTTGAACTAGTACTCTACAATCTTATAGTTAAAATTACTCGGCGCTAACTGGTAAATATTTTTAACTAATGCTGCCTGCCTAATGCACGATTTTTGAGTCACCGGTATTATCGATAATATTGATTGTTGCTCCTAAAAATGGTGCAACTAACCAGTAGGTATAAAATTGCCATGAAAAGAATGAGGTAATTTGATTTCAGCCTTATTATAAAAATATCAAGAAATAATCTTTTAATATTATGATCATCTTAAGTCCTAGGTTATAGATGAGAATTGTCATTATTTGCTCCTAATTAGCTTTAAATAATATAGATATCACTTACCTGTGAAAACGGGTATTAATTCGTCTAGACCCCAGTTCTACGTACTAACTACGCAGCCAGCACGGCTTTCCACCGAACATACATGCGCACGAACAAAGTGTTTATTACGAAATGTTAAAAAGTTTTATAGGCGAATAGAAAGAATAAAAAGTCTTGAACGAAAAATTTTGTGGGCTTATTTTAAAAATATGTATTTATTCTACGTTGAAATTCATTATTCAATTCAGTAAAACTATTTTCTCTCAATTTTTATGCAACTAAATTCAAAATAAGTGTTAAACGTACAACGAATTCGAGAATATACTTATACCTACCTGTTGTATCTTGCTTGAAAAATTTTTTTGTTTCCACTAAGAACAGTTATATAGGTTGTCGATTAATAAATAAATTACTATATACTTGCTATATTAAATGAAAATAATCTTCACAAAATTAAATATTAAATATTTACAACATTGCTTTATAAACAACAAATTGTCTCAAATTCAAATTTAGATTGTGGTAGATATATTTCATTTTATTCTAAGAAAAACGACTGTTAAATTGAGAAAACGTTATTCTTACATGTAAATTTATCATTTTCCTCAATTTAGACCCTAAATACCTTTAACAAAGATTTTTAACTTTTGTTTCCAAAACAACATATTTTTTAAAATGTACATTGTTGTATTGCTCAAATGAAAAAACCTCAATTTGTTCCATCAGGATCACCGATTCTTAAATTAAGAAAATGGCATTTTTCATTTAAAATATTTTGTTTTTCTCATATTAAGCGCTAAATATTTTCAACAGAGATATTATTATTTTGCTCTGAACGTGGCTAATTTTCTCCTATTTAGGTAGGGAGTTACTTAAACGAATGTATACAATTTTATTCCATCAAGAATGTCGACTATTGAATAAAGAAAATCCAATTTTTAAATGAAAATGTATCACTTTTCTCAAAATAAGCTTCAAATATCTTCACCAGAGATTCTACAATTTTATGTAATAAACAACCAATTTTCTCAAACGGAGATTTAAGTGTCACTGAAACGGAGAAACGCTTTTTCTTTAATTAAGTAAAATTTATTTAATTGAAAGAAATTTTGTAAGAAAAATATTTTCTCAATTGAAATTCATTTAAATACTACCTTTAAGTATATATTGTAATTTTAAAAAAATATTTTCTTAGTATTAGATAATATTTCTAAGACAATATATTGTCTTACTTTAAGAAATCTTTTTTTACCGTGTAGGATCTTGTATCTACGGGCGGTGGGTAGACAAAGAGTGATGGACATTTGCAATTAGTTGGCAAGATTCGCCTAAGATTTGAAGGTTTTCTATCTGCTCCTGAACTGGAAGCAATTTATTTATCACACTGCCCACGGCCGTTAAACCTGTGCGATTTATTGCTGTAAAGCAGTGATAAATTTATCATGCTTAATCGCTGTCTCTGGCAAACAGGCTTTAATTTCTTCATTAATTTGAGGTGATTTTAGAGCTTTACAATTTTGTGGGAATTTAAATTTACTAAGTAATTCTTGTTTGATTTCCTTCTCAACACCCTTTGTAAGATATTCGTTCCAACGGACGGCAATCTCCTCATGTGTTGGATCTCCAAATTCAGCCTCATCTGAAGATTTTATGTCTAAAAAGTGATAACGGTCCTCGTTCTCAGGAGGCCCCGCTATTGGTGCTCCATCCTCAATCCCCTCCTGCTCTATTGTACTATCGTATTCTCCAATTTCTTCTGCAAGGTAAGAAGAAGAAAAAGGAGAAAGTTATTATTTAAAAAAATAAAAACAATAACCTATATAAGCAAATTGTGCTTAGTATTTAACACATTTATCTATCTGTAGATTTCAACTAAGCAAAAAATAATGTTTTTATTACGTACTCTAAATATCACAATTATTAAGTTTAATATCATGTTTCAAGAGTGTACGGTTATACTAGTCAGAAAAAACAAGGATCTATTGATAAAATATTAAAGAAACAAGAAATGTGTTGTCAGGGTTTTTGTTACTTATGGTGATCGGACGATCCCATTTAAAAAAAATCGGTGACCTATGAGCACTTTGTTTATTATTTATGTTTCATGAAGGGAGTCATAATTAATGTCTGATAGAAAAAATACAATAAACCATAAGTAGATCAACAATTAATTAATTAAATAATTTGGCAAATAACTAAGAAATTGACAACGGATGTTACTTTTCTGAGAGTCGGGTAATCTCGTGAGAAATATTTTGTTTTTTGGCTATTCTTAGATCGGTCGATCTTTGTCAAGCCTCACAGTCAAATAATTAAAAATTTGATAACGGATGTTATCTTTCTATTTCCTGAGAATCGGGTGATCTCGTGAGAAATATTTAGATCTCTGTCGTTCACAGTTGGGCTGTGAATAGAGTATAGAAATTATTGGGAATCGGGCGATTCCAGAGTTCTTTATACATTTAAGAAAAAATATGCCTGTTGGTTTTCTCCTATATCATAATTACTGTTACTTTCAACCTACCTGGTTCATCAGACGATATAGACGAATCTTCGCTTTCTTGCATATAATGGCTATCTATTTGGTGCTGTATTAAAGCTAGTTGTTTTTGTATCAGACATCTAAAGTTCTTCTCATTGTCTCTTGCCTTAGCACCCTTAGGCATCTTGATGTAAACAATAACACTCACTAACCACAACAATAATAAAACACACACTTTTTAAAAATTGCTACACTGATCTGCACATGAGGTACGCACAAAACGGAATAAGACATCATGCGTAGGGCGGAGAGTGGGAGGTCGACGAATCATTTCTTGATTTTGAACGTGCGTACGCGGGGTATGCTAAGATGTAAACTACAATGTAATTATACGAGGACAAGTGAAGGAAAATTCTAATTTAGAAGGCTTCCAGTGCTTCTTCCTTTTAGCTTTTATTAACGGAGCTTGTAATAATAAAGGCAGCAGCTTAAGTGGCACAATCACGTCATATTCTTAAAAAAAAATTAAAAAATCATCATTTATCATCAAAAGCCAATGCAATGTATTGCTTACCATTAGAAGTGTTATCTTCGTTTTGAAGCAGTTCTTTTATAAGTGAATCCCGTTTGCTTTTTTTGGTGTAATAGTTTAAGAACAGCTTTTGACAAACGAGGCCATTCAGTATATAGACAATTTTCTTTCGCTTCGTATAAAAAATTGAAATCACTCTCAAGCTGTAAAAGAAATTAAGTATTAGAAGAAAGGTTTAAAAGTATTAATCTTATTCTAGAAAGAGATTTTAACAAACAAGAATATAATTTTTAGAGATTGTAGGTTAATATAAAGTAAAAACAAGTTATATGAAGTCATATAAAAGTAAACTTACCAATAAGTGTCCGGTGGGATTTCGTAGCGCTGGGTATGTACTGAAATATTTTGCAATTGTATAATTATCCTGATTCCATAAGTATAACCTTCTTCGTACGGTCTCTTTCCACTTTGGATGGACATCAGTAAATGGTTCGCCACAATTTTTTAGCCATAATATTGTATCATCTAGATGATCATCATCACAAGTTACAGCTTCTGGTTCTGAAATTTAGCATAACTAATTAGTATCTATATAGTTGTTCGAACATATTTTATACATACCTTGATCAGTTTCGTTGCCCTTTTTGGGCAACAAATCAGCTTCCCTATACGGCTTCCTCAAATGTATGACCTACAAACTTGAGGAAGGATCTGGAAAGGCTTTATCCACATTTGCACTATACGTATAGGGACCAACAGACCGTATCAAACTCTTAGTCTTCTAATGTAAAACAGAGCACCACTCGATCTAATAAAGACATGACCAAATGAGGCTAAATAAGAGATGCCGTCACTGCTTACCTGTTGCGTTTCGTAGATCGACAGGACACTTTTACGACATAGACAAGAACTTAGAGGACTAAGAGTTTGATATACGTATAGTTTGTCCCATATATAATTCAGCGATATAAAAACCCGTTTTTACGAGTTTTTATATCGGCCTTTGTCGACCGCGTACTTGTGATTTATTAACCGCTAGCGTTGACAGGTGGTAGCAGTACACAGGGCCAGACTTAAAATTCAGTTACTGCATTTAATATTTCTAATTTTGTTTAGTTTTATTGTTATAGTTAAGTAATTTTATCGATAAATTGAGCATACAATATAAAATATAATATATCAAAAAATGGTCATGCGCACGAATCACCCGCCAAATACTTACACAGCGTTGCCAGATGCTCATTGACATGTCTCTCGACTTACCGAGCAAAGCTTAAACTTGCATATTTTATAAATGTTTATATTTTCAACAAATCGGGCAACAACCGTTTTATTTTATTCAGAATATTCGTAATAAACTAATATATAGATGTTGTTTTTGGAAAAAAAATTAAGAAAAAGTTCCAGATTTGATCGTGAATATTTCCTTTATTTGACTTGCAAAAATGTTTAATTTAAGCAACGTCTTGCTAGAAGGTTATTCTTTATGTGTACCCGAAAGATGAAATTCCATAGAAAAGTGGATTTACGGAGATACTACCTTATAAGTTTCAAAGTAAAAACTGTATAAAGTAAATACATAAATAGCTAAACTTAAGAAACTAGTAAGAAAATAAATAGCATTTTCCTATATAGTAAAATAAATAAAATAAAAACATTTCTTAAAATGTTACAAATAAAAGGTGTTTTAAAAGCTTTGATGGCAAAGAAACAGTTAGTCCGCTCAGGAAGTCCACGTTGACTGGATGCATACATTTCAAGCAATTACATAGGAGTGGCATTGGCCCACGTCGCGCCGCTTAACTTGTTAGAAAATACTTATGACCGTGTTTTGCATTGATTTAAAAGGATTCTTATACCTTTTTGAGGACTTTTTTGTAACTAAACTGAAACTAATATGCTGTCAGCGTGTTTACGATTTTTTGCGAGTTTTTAAATCGCTGAATTATGCGTGGTACCTACTATACACATACATCCAAGCACATAATTTAATTTTCATACTTTTCAGCCGAAAAAAATAACCGTTGATATACTGAAAATTATAAAGTTACACCATGTCGAAAAACTTTTAAACACATTTGACATGGGAACACAAATTTTGTTTGAAAACAAAATACAGCAATGGAGAGAATCTATCCAATGTCCTTTAGAAAACTACCACAGCAGTTGCGGTTCGAATTCACCGGCTTCACCGGTTTCTTCAAGCAGACTTTCTCCAGACCCACAATTACCATCACCTCGACCAGAGTCCCCACAATCACATAAGGACAGAGTATCTTTATCAGCTGTTCTTAACGATACCCCCAAAAGGATTGAAATTGTGTAAATACTATGAAGAAAACCAAAGCTTTCAAGAAGAACAAAGAACCATGCTAATAAATACGATCGCAAGATATTTTGATGAAAGGGATTTACATTTAACTCTAGCTACACTGAACGAAAAAGGTGCATGGATAATAAAAAAAAATGGTCATTGTAATGATGAAGAATACATTATTTTTCAACCAATACAAATTTTCATACATAGAAAGAAAGTATATTCATTGAAATGTAGGTGGTGTGGAAATTTCATTGTTTCCATGAAAGAAAGTTTTTTCAAATATGAATTAGGTTTCATTGATAAATATGAAACATTTACATAGAATAATTTATATGTATGATAATAATCACAATTATTACGTTCTAGGGTCACACTATGTATGAACTGTATTCGTCATCTATTTAGAAAAGTTCATTGCTGTAATGATACGTTTACATAAAGCAATATCGATGAATGAATATGTTCGTAGTGGTTATGTTTTGGTTTCATATCATTTATGAATTGTTTTTGTCATCTAATTGGAACTTTTCATTGCTTTAATGACCGATTTACATAATATATGTATTCATATTTATGAACATGTTCATAGTGATTAGGTTTTAGTTTCATACCATTTATGAATTGTTTTCATCATCTAAATGGAACTTTTCATTGCTTTAATGACCGATTTACATAATATATGTATTTATATTTATGTGATTAGGTGTTCATAGTGATTAGGTTTTAGTTTCATACCATTTATGAATTGTTTTCGTCATCTAAATGGAATTTTTCATTGCTTTAATGACCAATTTACATAAAATAATTATATATATTTATGAACATGTTCATAGTGATTAGGTTTTAGTTTCATCCATTTATGAATTGTTTTCGTCATCTAAATGGAACTTTTCATTGCTTTAATGACCGAAGTATATGAAATAATTATTATTCATAATTATGAACATGTTAATATTTTAGTTGCATAAATAGTTTATTTAACAGAGTTTGTTGTAAAGAAGAGTTTAGTTCATATATTCATAAAATGAATAGCAGCCCACCTCGGTGGCGCCTGTTGCTTGACCATAACCCAAACAATATTCTCTCGATGGCTGCCTAATTCTAAACTCCCAACATTCGATTGTATTAATACTGTAAGTTAATTCAAATAAATTAGATTGAAACAATTAAATAAAAAAGATTTAAATTCGAACTTCACTTTAATTTATTGGGTCACCGTGTAACTACGTTAAACCATGTATCTCAACCGCCCGTGGCTGCAGCATGCGCATGTATCAACAGACTTTTCAGCGTTCTCATCTCATGCCAATTTATATTCGGTCGGAGGTCCCATTCCATAATGTGAGGTGCTCCTTAGACCCAGAGAGAATGCATGCAAGTAAGTTTTCGAAACAATGAATGTTTCTGTTTTAAAAACTAATTTTTCACAAAATTTATTGAGAATGGGGAATTTCAGCAATTTTTTTTTAATTCGAAAATGAGTTCTTTAGATTAAAAGAAGAGACCCGTATTTTTTTATTTTTTTTTAAAGCAATATAAACGTGAAAAAAAAGGTTTATATATTTTCCCCTAAAAATTTTTGATGTATGTAAACGTTATTGGAAATTTTTAAGCATACTATAAAAAAAGATACCTACCCTGGCCAAGGAGCTGAGAAGAAGAAGATAACCTAAAATTCTTAATTGTCATCTGAATTTTGATTGCTGTCAGTCTCGTCTCGGTCAGTGTCGTTTCTGTTATCTTATGCTTGTTGTGTTTATTTGTTGTTTTGCGTTGTGATTATCTTGACTTATTTTATTGCCCAACGCCCAAAAATCCGTATTACGTGGTTCTTTTGAGCCTTCGGGCAAGGACGTCGATATCTACCTCCGCAGACGTCGTACAAAAATTCTAAGCAGGCAAAATGTTCCTCCGTTAATTCATTAGCTAATCCTTAGGGATTTTTTTCAGAACGCTACGATAAGTATTAAAAAAGTTAGGAAGCAAAAAACCGCGCAGAGGTAATTTTTACGAAATTTTAAAAAGCGAAAAATCATGTCATATTGAAACGTTCATATTTCGAAAATATCCCACCTGAAAGGCTGTACGATGTTGCGATCGAAAGGGGAAGACTTGTAGATGATTGCATTCGTAAATGCGGAGGCCGAACTCCGATTTTAACTCCGGTACGAACGTATAAAAGTGGACAATTTTTGACGTTTGAGATAATATGGCCGCCGATTTCTCCCCGCATGTTTATCGTTGTCAGCAGGAAGGAAATTTTCCTTCCTGGTTGTCAGTCAATGGCAGAAAATAACATGAAAGAAGATACAATTACGCAGTATTTGCAACCGCCACCAGTGAAACAAAGAAATTCTCTGCTATGTTTGTCTACGTCACAAAACGTTTAGTGACTTTTTGAAACCAAAACTTATGGGGTTTTAAAAAAATATAACGAACTGAAAATAATTGTTTAAAATATTACTTGTAAGTTCTGAATATATTATATTTTCATATTAATAATTGTTTTTAAATATTTAGACTGAACTGAAATTCCCCATTGTCTGTTTAGATTCTTAATTTTTTGAGGATGGTAGAGAGCCGAAACATGTCAGACAATTCAGAATATATGTTAAAAACAAAAACTGGTTTACCTTTTAAATTTTGTAATTTAAATATGTTTCACCAAGAACTCACCGCTGATTGTACACAAGTGAAGTTCTGTTCTTATTATTATTTTGTATTTATTATTCAAAAACAAAAGTATAAACAATCATTTACTTTTCAAAGATAAAACTGAGACGGGTTAGGCTATAATAATATACTTCACGGTTCGGATATTATAAAATATTACGATATTATTATTTTGCGTAAGTTGACAAACATGATGCTGATGCGTGATTTTGGAAATGTACTATCGAGGTACCTATATATGCGAGCGGTTCACTTCTATTTTGAGAACACTAACCGACTAACGCGATTCCAAGCGACCCAAATCATTTTTACTTGATTGTTTATATTTTTCTGAGTAAACCGAGTATATTTTTCTCAGTATGTGATTTTTATAGATATTTTGGTAATTATTTCTTCAGGTAAATTACGACAAAAATAAACATTTTTTTGAAATTGTTTTCGAAAAATACTTATATTTAGAGATGTGATTTATTGTTAAAAATGCAAAAATGGACATATTTTAGTTTTTTTTTCTTGATAACTAAAATATTCAGTAAACTTCCTATTTTCACTAAGAATTTTTTTAGAAATTATAATTACAATCTATCATGTAAAGTAAGAAAGAGATGCACTAGCACTAAGTTGCCTTCATTCCTAGACTGCGCTGCTCCCTGCAGTTTGTGGCCCCGCATTGAGTCGTACGCTAAGTGATTTCTAAAAACTAGAAAGTTTGATGACTAGTTTCGTTTATGAAAATTTGATATCGGGTAAATAGTTTCCGAGAAAGCGCTTATACCTATCTCTAAAAATAAGCATTTTTCGAGAACATTACAATAATTAAAAGATACCCATTTTTATTCTAATTTACCTACAAAATGGCTACCAAAAAATACTCTTTGTTTTCCAATTTCTTTAATGATTACAACGGATGGCCCAAATTAAGTACTATAAAAATCACATAGGTGTACTCTACGCGTAGTGTACTCACAAAAATATAAGCAATCAAGTAAAAATTATTTCAGCCACTAGGAACCGTGTTAGTCGATCAGTTGCTCTTCTAAGCGTTATTTTCAGGGTGACCCACTCGCCTAATAATGTTTATCAAATCCATATGGCATGGCGTGCAAACGGAACCGTTAGCACAGATAACATTAATGCCCTTTTTGACTCTTGTTATAAATCGGTTAATTTGTTGTCGGCACGTGTAATGAGTATAATTATAGAGAAATGCAGTACCATGTGAATAATACTACGTAGTTGTTGTTTGCAAGCGATATTAGAAACCTCTGAATGTATTATGTGTAATTACTTGTATATTTAATATTTGTATATACGGAAGTATGAGTTAGTACCACTTATTTGTATATTCATTCTGTTATTGCCTAAAATATGAGTTATATTAATAAGATTAAGTATCTGTAAATATTTACTACTGCATAGTTTTAGATTGCATGCAATATGTAAAACTCCTACCGATTATTTACAAAGCACGTCACGTAGCTGTACATATTGACAACTACGTAGTAATAGACCACACGTGGTATTAATATACTGCTACTGATTGTATTAGTTTTTGATACGGATACTAAACATGTCATATCGATAGTAGTATTAGTAATATATTCTATATATTTTTAAATGAAAGTGTTTTCAATATAAAATACCACTATTGGCTGTATGTACAGCTGATCGTGGAGGTAAAAATCAATGTGCTACAGCGATATTATTTACAATTTTTTTAGATCGCCATATAGGTATTGCTGGTTGCATACGACAGTGTCGAAACTACCAATAATAATATGTATAGTTGGTGGTTGGTTGTCTACACAATACTTATATTTGGCTTGACATGTCCAAACAACGAAAGGAGTTTAGTTTAGAACCTTCAATAGTAAATGCAATGTGGAGAGATGCGCGTTAGTTGAAAAAAGTGCGTATTAAATCGCTCATATTATGCAATTTTCAAACTTGATACTGATTTTGATTTATTAATTTTAGAAAATGTTGTTGGTGCCATGTTATATTTTGTACTTATGTCTCCGCAAGTTGGTTACTTTGGTTGGTCACTGTCAGGTTCTGGCAGTCTCTGAGGTTGTTTCTAGTGGAACGATTCCTTTATCACTTCCCTCAGGACGTGGGTTTCAGCTTTACTGCCGAGATGATCTCACAAATGCAGACCACACTGACGAAACTTTATTTAATGAATTTTCTGCAAATGCACCTCCTGATTTTCACGTGGTTACAGTTACGCCCACCATATATCCTGGCAAATCAAATATCCACCACTACGTCGTAACTTACAGATCTTTAGGGCCCAGACGGTGCGAAGAAATTTATGTCGTGTACAACATATTAAATAACTATAAACCTCAAAACTCTGAAATTGGAGAAATAGGTGTAACAACCGGTGGGTACATAGTGGTGTATGAAGGATTTTGTATCTGCTCATATTCAAATTGTTGATTTGGACCTAACTAGGACTGGTTTGGAAACTACTATGCTGTATAATTACAAAACTATTATGTACATTATGTAATTATGTATATTTAGTAATAGTATATAGGGTTGGTCGGAAATAAGTTGGAAGTCTTGTTAAATTATCGATCGTCAATATACCTAGGGTGATTTACAGTTGTGCAAAACACTTTAATTGTCGATAGATATTTACAAGATAAAGTTATTCTGTAAGATTAACTTTTCTTTGCAAGCTTGTTTGCAATAAGGCTTTCTTTTTCAAAATACATAACATTAAAAAATTGCAATTGTAACTTTTTTATGTCATATTTATTTATCAGGGACAAATTAGGAATCTGTGCTGACCCAGAAACAATTTAATGTTTATATTCAAAGCGGCAACCTACTCGAAAAGAAGTGAAAGATATTCTTATGAAAAAACGTATATTTCAGTAAAGGGAAATTGTTAGAAATTAGACACAGATTACTATAATAGAATATAATTGTATAACAATGTAAGTGGAGAACACTTGGTAAATAGATTTTATTTAATATAATAATGTACCGCACAAGCAAACGCTTCAGATGCGAAATGATGAATGTCCCCCTTGTTCCACGATCTCGATCATCGGTAGCCTAGGTCATGGTTCCTGTTACAGCGCATCTTTTGGTAATGCCGGGTCAGCACATTTCTTACACGATATTTCCTGATTCCTATAGTGTCCTCACTCTAACGGCGTTTGTTTTCGAAACCAAATTCCAGCTACCTAGACCGAAAGGGTAAACAATTTACTTGCGGACTAATACAAATATATAATAATATAATTAAACATGTAGGTACTGTTGTATTAATGTTTTTATCTCGCACTGCTCCTGGAATATCTGCTATCAATAGTAATCGGAGACAAATAATAATACAGGTGTATGCATACGCACGGGAAATTAAAAACGGAACTAAACAATTGCGTGTACTGTAACCAAGATCAACACATTTTTTTAAAAAACAACTAAACAAATTATAAATATAAAATTTTAAACTACCGGATGACCAAAAGTACCAGGGATTTCACCTGCAATTAGTCATTCCAACCAGGTGGACTACCTGCAGTTAGTCCCCCTGACCAGAGCAAAATGTAACAAATCAGCTGGTTGTTTTGGGGCGTTATACCCTCGCTGTATGTTTTTATTTAAATATATATGGTTTTACATAGGTATAGATCCGTGTAATAACTGGTCGGTTAACAAAACTGAATGAAGGGTAGGTTTCCCGCTGCCACCACGTCAGTAACTAAGTTACGTCAGACGGAAAAATTTGGAATTATTTTTTCGCTTTACCAACCAATTACCACCTTTTCTACAAACCTATACCTGGGTAGCCTCTGGTTTTAGATTTATCACCAATTCCTCGTTGACGTGGGCCCCTAGGGCTTCACAAATGCCTAGTATAAATTAAGGGGATGATAGTTGGAGGGTGGCAAGCTAGAAAAACTCTATTCTTAAAGAACAAAATTACATATATTACGTACGTGATAAAAAGGATAATATATATAAAGTCAAAATACTAACTTTACCCAGGCCTAATACAAATTTGAAACAAACAAAACAAATAAAAAAAACATTTCATAAATTTAAACCATCATTACCCCTGTTACTAGAACATATAAAACTTCATTTAAATTTAGAGAAGAAAAATTTAACAAATTTAATACAAAAATATAAATTAGCAAAACCAAACAATTAGATAGGTGCCTATCTTCATTAGCCTTTACATATAAAGCTTTTCTATCTACCTTTCTATAGTAAATACTTGGGACCGGTCTAACTTTAGAGGTATGTTTATTTATCGCTACCCTAAATTGGAGTAGACGGGCCCTACAGGCGCATCACCCAATCCTTATGTGTTCTTATGATCAAATGCCCAGAACAAGGCAATATTTAAATTTAGCTACCAAGCTCCTACCTGAGCCACTCGTTACTTATACTTAGGGTTAGTGAATCTGGTTATGACAAAATATAATTTCCACTTACCAAAACTCCATAAAATCCTTTAATACGTCCACCCCGGGCTCACACCACCCGTTCACTTATTTCGCACCGGAAATTCCTTTAAACACACTGCCTAACGCACCGGAGTCCCGGACTCTCGTAATTTTCTTTCAAAATCACTTTGCAAAAAAAAACAACGTGATCACCTATAACTCGAAACTCTTTATTTTCGCGTGCAACGACTTTTTCCCTGTATCCGGCTTCGCCCGTCTCTCGAACAGGAATCCCCTACTTTTTTTCAATTTCTGTTCATCAATTTTTTTTCCTCCTAAATCCCTACTCCCCCAGTTCTTATTTTAAAAGAACCAATCGCGGAACAGTGCGCTCGCGATTCCCGCTAGGTGGCGTTCCTAGTCCCGTTTTTAAATTTTGTTACTAGCTGCCCGAAGTTGCCATATCCCACGAGGCCGTCATTATCGTTCTTTGTTCGGACTCTCAGCCAAATGGTATGTGGCAACCATGTTTTTCGCCGTTTAGCTCTGTGGTTCACATTGACTCAGCGCTTTTGTTATCTCGGATTTCACAGAAATCTTGCTGCGAATTTTTCCTGAACTTATCAGCGTCGCCAAACGTCTTAAGCAAATATAAACATCCTTTACTTTCGTTGTAAATTATCTCTTTCAAGTCCGCCGCCCGGCCTGTCTAACAAAACCTTAACAGTTTTTTTAAATTAATTTTCCATTAAAAAATCTTTTTTTATGACTTTAAAATAAAAAAAACTTTCTACTCGGTCAGTTTTATCCTGATATTCCCAAATTTTTATTTTCCTTATATCTACCCAAAATTAAAAACGGTAATTAATAATTTTCTTTAATGCTAGGCCTACACTATACAGGGTGGACTCAACAAATACTTCCTTTCATAGTCCAATTCAAACTACTAGTAACCACCGACTAACACCCATCCTACATTAAGAAAACAATTACATAACAACCCCGGGTTGTTACAAAAAATGCCATGCTCTGTCCAGAACAAAGTACAAAGGCAACTACGTCCTGCAATGTTCTGTACCCTACTTACGGTTCACCAGCCCTCTCTCATTCCTCTCCATACCTAATCCATGGTTTCATATTTTCTATGCCAGAAATGCCCTTATATGGTATGCGACAGCGGACTGCACCAGGGATGTCCTGTACTTCATACCTGCCGTTCTCCAGCACCTTCGTTACTCTAAACGGATCTCGCCATTTTGGCAATAATTTCCTGCTGGTCCCCGTATTTGGCGAAGCAGTGAGCTGTAGGAGTACTAAGTCGCCCTCACTATATAGTCGGCCCGGGATGTGATTTCTATCAAATCGTCGTTTCTCTTCAGCTTGATGTTTGGTGACTAACGACTGCATTTGTTCCCGTATAGCTGTAACATCTACAGGGCGATCATTGTTTATATCACTCAAGTTATTAATAGCGACGCGAAAACCCATTAGAGCTTCACTAGGGGAAACTCCGATAGCTTTATTTAAAGTACTATTTAAACCCAATTGCAGATTGTGAATATTTTTATCCCATTCTTTACCTCCCATTGCTGCCAAGGAATTAGTAATGACACGATTATATCTCTCGACCTGCCCGTTCCCTCTTGGAAGAGCGACTGCGTTAAGATAGTGATTTATTCCATATTTTTTTACAAATGATAGAAATTTGTTAGATGTAAAAGGCCTTCCTTGGTCGCCAATTATGCGAGTGACGACACCAAATATTTTAAATGCACAAATTGCATGCTTGGTTTTAGTACTTTGAACCGGGTATAGCAATATAAATTTTGTAAAGGCGTCGTTAATTACAAAAATGTATGAATTACCAGCTTTTGTTTTTATGAACGGGCCTAAATGATCCACATAAACAGTGTGAAATGGTTTTGGCGTTTTAAATATGGGATGGAGAAATCCCGGCCGCTTACCTGAACTGGATTTAAAATATAAACAATTTAGATAATTTTTGACATATTTAATAATAAAGCGTCTCATACATGGAAACCAATATTTATTGCTGATTAATTCATAGGTTTTATCAATTCCGAAATGTCCAATTTCATCATGAGCCATGCGAAGAATTTGATATCTCCCAATTTTTTGGCACCCACCAACGCAATCCGTTTGGTGTGACACGGTAAACTTTACCGCCCTTAAGAGCATAATCATTAAAAATAGCTTTATGCTCGTGACGATTGTAATGTATTTTTTATTTCCTGAATTTTCTTATCTGGTTGTTGAACGGCAAGCAACCAATCTTCCTCTGCTAAAAGAGCCACAGTTTTGGTGTTTTGTGGTACATCATAAGGATTGCGGCTGAGAACATCAGCATGCTGCATTTGGTGACCACTTTTGTGCTTAATTTTGTAGTCAAACTAGCTAAGTTCAAGAACCCAACGTCCTACTCTAGCATTTAATTCTTTCTTGTCGAAAGTATATTTTACTGCGACACAATCTGTAAAAATTGTGAAGGGTCGCCCTAAAAGATACTGATAGAATTTTCTGACTGAGGCCACCACTGCCAACGTTTCGAGCTCAAAAGAATGAAATTTCTGTTCACCAGCAGCCGTATGACGACTATAGTACGCTACAACATGTTGTTTACCGTCTTTTACTTGAATTAGAATTCCTGCCACCCCATGGACACTCGCGTCTGTGTAAAGGTGCGTTTCTAATACTGGGTCGAATAGTGCAAGCACAGGTTTGTTTATTAACTGACGCTCCAAAAAAGTCAAAAGCCTTAGTTTGTTCTTCCTGCCATATCCACGGCTCACCTTTATGTAATAATTTAGTAAGTGGCCTGGAGATGGCAGCGTAATTTTGAATAAACTTACGGAAATATCCCGTGAGACCTAGAAATTGCCTCACTTGGTGTATATTTTGAGGCACAGGAAAATGCTTTACTGCCTGTAATTTATAATCGGAAGGTCGAATATTAGATTCTGACACGATATACCCTAGATATTCTATTTCAGTTTTTAGGAAATAACATTTTTTTAATTTAAGTGTGAACCCATTTTCTTTTAATAAATCAAGTACTTCTTGTAGTGTAGTGAGTGCCTGTTCTATGGTTTTCGCAGGTATTAACAAATCATCTAAATAGCATAAGACTTTGTTAAATCGAAGCTGCCCTAATACGTCATGAATGGCTCTCTGAAATACACTAGGCGCTGTGCATAGGCCGAAAGGCATACGCAAATATTCGTATAACCCGTCTTGAGTAATAAAAGCCGTATAAGGTATTGATTCTGCTGACATTGGGATTTGATGGTACCCCCAAACAAATCTAAGCTAATATAATATTTATTACCCGCTAATTTATTTAGTTGGTCTTCGATTAATGGTAATGGATAGGAATCTTTCACAGTTATCTTATTTAATTCCCGATAATCGACACACAGGCGTCTTTCTCCATCTTTTTTGTTGACCAATAAAACGGGGCTTGCATAGGGTGACTTAGACTCCCTAATCACTCCATTTTTCAGTAGTCCAGAAACTAGTTCCCTTACAGCCTGACGATCTGGTTCAGCGAACCTGCGAGGCCTACTTGTAATGGGATTTGTTGTTGTTAATCGAAGCGACATGTTTACATTTCTGGCCTTGCCTACTTCAGATAAATTCGTAGCAATGCAAGCATTATATTTGTTAAGGAGCGACAAGAGTGATGTCACCGCTTCTTGGTCATTGGTGCCGATGTTTACAACCGATTGCGTGATTAAATTTATAAAATGATTATTACAATCATTTTGAGAAAACTGTAAAAGATTTACTGTTTTAAAATATTGTATATCAAGTAGTTCTGTGAAATTTTGCCCAATAAGTACCTCTACACCCATGACACATTTTTCAACAACATAAAACTCGATTAATTTGCTGATGCCATCAATATCAATGCGTGTAGTCACTGCCGCTTTGGGTCTAATACACGAATCGCCCAGCGTAGTCAAAATAACTGGTGCCGCTAATGGTACACGAGGCAGCTTCAAGGTTGCTACTATGCTTTCTGACAGGAAAGAACACTGACTACCAAAATCAATAAAGCATTTGATTTTAGTGTTTTCAATAAAAATATCCTTGAAATATTTTTCATTTGCAGATTTAGTGCTTCCGACAAAATTTACATTTCTATACTCTAATGCAAGCTGACGCTTTTGACTCTTGTCAATATATTTATTTGGGCAATCGCGGCGCAAGTGTCCTACGGTGTGACAACGGTAACACATTACCGTGGCAGAATGTTTATCTGAATTACATGATATTCTTGAACCTTCCGATGTTTGACTAGTATTTTGAGTAATTTTCTTTTGTTCATCAATACGTCGTAAATGATTTGCCAACACATATGGATCATTTATACCGCCGCCTCTATCGTAAATTTTATTTGTGTATCTTCGATACCTCCCATTATTAAATTAACGCGATCCTCATCATTTAATGGTATTTTTAACTTATGCACTAGAGCTAATTTATGAAATACATATTCATATAACGACTCTTTAGGTTGCGGTTTACACAATACAATATCTTGAAATAATTTATGAAGATCACGTTTAGGCTGAAAGTTAACCCGTAACATGCTACACCATTCATCCCTTGTAAACAATCGAGTAGGAAGATCCCTAAACCATACTTCAGCGGTACCGCGCAATTTTGATAAAGTTAAGTGAGAAGTTGTCTTATCATCCCACCCGTGTATCATAGCAATTTCATTAACGGAATTTAACCATTCATTAATATCATGCAACAAGGGATTAAACTGAGATAATGTTTGCGGTAATGGATAGGCTACTTACGCCAATTGTCCGGTTACCCACTAACCTATCAATTCCAGAGATCATGGCAGCACCAATCTGAGAAATACTCTCGGCCAGGGTTGTCGCAGATGGAACCGAAGATTCTGAAGAAGGTATCCGCCTGCCTGAACAACTTCGGCAAGCTCCCGTAGAACGTGTCTGCCTTTCAGGATCCCTTCGCCTCCCATGGCGCGATTCTCTCCTTGAGATGTGTTTCCAGTTTTTCGAAAGCGCCGTGTTCGAGACACCTCAGCGTCAGTGCTTCCGGACTCTCGAGGGCTACCATGCCTAAGATGTACCAAAGCGCTAGCTTCATTAACTTCCTCAAGGGACCTTGCTCGATGGTGAGACATAGCACTTCAGTAAAAATTCACAATTCTTTTTTTTTTCACTTATTGTTTTCGAAAGCGCACAAGTTCGTCCCACTTTCTGATGTTAGAAATTAGACACAGATTACTATAATAGAATATAATTGTATAACAATGTAAGTGGAGAACACTTGGTAAATAGATTTTATTTAATATAATAATGTACCGCACAAGCAAACGCCTCAGATGCCAAATGCTGAATGTCCCCCTTGTTCCACGATCTCGATCATCGGTAGCCTAGGTCATGGTTCCTGTTACAGCGCGTCTTTTGGTAATGCCGGGTCAGCACATTTCTTACAAGATATTCTTATGAAAAAAACGTATATTTTAGTAAAGGGAAAATAGGTTAATGGTTGAAACTTGAACCCCAATAAGTCGAACTTTAACTGTCCACGACTTATACTGATTCTTTTACAAACTTTACTCGTTCACTCTTTAATACAGAATGCCTTGACTTCATCCTATTTGGTTAAAACAAAGTTTACAGAATAAGTAACAGTTGTCCCACTGGCGGCAAATCCTTTGAAGTCCCTTTGATCTTCATACATCCAAAGAACGCCGGCCGCCCGGCCAGTGTGTGACGTTTACCGTTACCTTCAAGTGCGTTTACGGGGTCAGCCCGCCACGCGCTGCTAAAGTAACCGTCGACATCAATGACAGGGTTATTCCGATTGCGAATTCGATTTACGCGAATATTTATTTTTATTAAAACAATGTAATGCTTATATTAATAAATATTTATTGAACGTTTTTTCATATTGAATGCAAACGCATTTATAAAAAAACATAAATTACAAAAACAAAACAAAATAAATTACATATGTTGTAAAATAGACACCTTGGTGTTAATTTTATAAATTCTATGTTTTTGAATTTCGCGATTACCAAACTTTAACGTAAAGTAAATACGGACTCTAGTAAATAAAGAAACAAAATAATCTAATGGAAATTTTTGACATGGATGATAGCAAGGTACTTTTAAAAATTCGATTTTCAGTTTATATCCAATATTTTCTTCACCGCTTAGTTCATTAAATCTATTAACAAATATATTTTCTAATATATTCACATATTCTGCAATAGTTTTACATGGGATCACTAGGCCTCCAAATTTGTTTTCCTGAGTACTGGCATACGCTTTTAACTGGCAAAATGAAGTTTCGGTATCATCCAATGTATTGGTATCTGCATAACTTATGCAAGTATCGCAATAATGTTGTACTAAACTTTTTTTTAAAAGATAACCTGTCACATAAATTAACGCGTTACCTTCTGGAGTCTTAAGGTCTACGTAATCTTTAGTAAAAACTGTAATTGGAGGATGTTTGATCACAGGTATAAATACTACTTGACTACATTGTTCGAATACTTCAGGGGTAAGTTCCAGTAAGATTTCGTTTATATCATCCATGCAATTTGCACCATCACTTTGGTCAAAATATCTTAGTGCAAATATTTTAAAAGCCCTTACAAATTGAATGGATGTGGGATTTTTTTACATTTCCACAACAATTTCGTACTTGACCGAAAAAAGTTTTCAATGCAATCCTGATTTAGGTTTCTCGTAAATAAATATTTATATCCCTTAGCCTCTAATTTTTTATATAAAGTAAGAACAGCCTTGATAGTTAAACGCCAACCAAAAATAAATTTTAATTTCCTTGTTACCTCTTTTCCGTTAAAGCTCTCAACACGTAATTGTTTAAATAACTCATCCATTTCATTTAAAAACGATATCTGCTTTTCGGTTCCCATGAAGGCTCTGAAATTTTCTAATGTGTTGGAATTTAATAAGTCAAAGAAGTCATTCATCTTTTGTATAAATTCTGCTGTATGTTTGGCTTCTTTTGGTAAAACATTAAAATCAATATATGTGAACATTGCTACAGCTACCGAGTGGCTAAATATTTGTGACGCTAATTTCACTTTCATTTTTTGAAAATTGTTTGGATTGAGGTTATCTTCAGATAACTTAGGAGCAAGTCTATATTGTTTAATTTTATCACTGTTATACATTTGTTCTAAATAGTTCTTAGATGTGATTTTATTTCCAAATATAAATTTATAACTAAAATATTATTTCTGGTGGATTTTAAGAGGTGGGGTATGTCAAACATATAAACGAGCTCCTTATCGACAACATAAAAGTATGGATTGTCCTCGTTTAATTTTAAAACAGTTTTTACCAATTAATAAAAATTTGAACCCTGGTCAGAAACTACGCCTAATACATTTAGACCTGTAGCATCTAATTTTCGTACCACCTCAAATAATATATTTTTAACTTCATCTGATGATAGTGATGTTTTATAAAAAAAAGTACGAAATAGGTTGTTTCCACTTGGTGGCAATTCCTCTAGCCATTAAAACTAAGGCATTACCAGCCACATATGTAGACTTATTGTTTAAACCTTCGTGAAAACCTATTATCTTGTCCTTTGATATGTCATAGAAAAGATGAGATTTAATACTAATTTCATCAATGCATAAAATACAATCTTTCGGTTTATCTACTAAAAGACGAACTCTTAACTCAGTTACCCGAAAAAGAAAATCGTTAAAACCTGGATTTATTACCCAACGTTGTGTAAAGCGATGAAGGGTGGTTTCAGAAGGTAACCGACATATCTTGGAAAATTTGTTATAAGCTTTAGGGCCAAGAAAGTATACACTTAAGGCAAACTGTTTAAATTCGTCAGAATATCTACAACCCTTGGGGGCTTTGTTTAGAAGCAAAAGCTGTGTCCTCAAAAAAACAGGATTTTGTTGGGTACTTGTCATCCAAGAATTTAATAACATCGTCGTTAGTTATTCCCGTTTCAAGTCTTTTTTTTGCTTTGAGACGTGCGAACTTCTTGGAGGGCTGTAATTTTTCTCTTTAGCTCATTTTTTCTCGGAGTTGACGACGAAATTTTCTGTGCTGTCTGACAACCTCGGCCTTGTTTTAAGATTATATTGGTTTGTGAACTTGTATTTTTCTGAGTTTGTTTGGATACATCCGTTTGAATAAATGCATCCGATTGCATACATGCATTCGTTTGGATACCTGCATCATTACGTTCCCTGTTTGTATCTTCTCTAGCAGTTGTTATGGCAACATTGTCAGAGTCAGTACTTGTCGTTGCCCTCGACAGAAGCAGCGAGGGGATCGCATTATAATGCAGACGTTTTTATTTTCCAGAAGTCATCATAAAGCTCTCAGCAGTAAAATGCAGGCTACAAATTTTAATTCATTCGTAACACTCGCGGGTTTAATATTAGAGTATCTATGGTTACCAGAAAATCCTAACTGGTTTTTCCAAATTTGACACCTGTAAGCAAAAATATTTTTATACTAAAAAAATACAACTTGACTTTAACTTAAGTTTACACAATAACGAACAAGAATTTTAATAACTGCAAAGTATTCTCTTATGTATACTTGAGTTGGTTTCGGTTTCTCTGAAACATTTTGTTATAACATGTACAGTTTTCAAGATATAAGGCTGTCTCAAGTTAAATGGCGCACCCTGTATAATATAACGACAGCAAGTATATTATTTTAAGGTGTCACTTATTACAAACTGCAAAGCCAACCCTGTCCAATCGAATTTCCATAAAATCAGGTACAGACAAACAAGAGATTTCTTACAGATGATTACGAACGAAGGAACGATTAAGATATATATTTCTTACGAACCAAGTTCGCCTTCCAAAATCGACTCAGTATACCTAATTTTCAGCATATTCAAACAAATCGAAGCATAAAAAAAGCAGTATAATTGATTGCGCCCATCACAATTAAAAAAAATTAAACTCGCCTTGCTTCATCTTTTGGGCACCGGAAAAATGATAATCCACTTCCACGCTTTGATATGCAACCATCTACTGAACAATTTGTTACAGGCATATTATTACCACTAATCACAATCACGCTTTGCGTTTTTTAGTCCACTTTATACAAATCACTTTTCACGAGCTAATAAAACTGTCACTGACGTTTTACGTTTTTAGTTCTCTCTCTACATCTGAACAATAACCATTCGCAACAAGAAACAAATGCATGCGAGTACACTGTGTAGAAGCCGGGTCTCGATTGGGACCCAGTAACGTCCGGAGCTTGGCAAATTGGTGGGGGAAACGATTTCGGCTCGGTGTGGGAGTGGAATAACTGTTATTTATTCTGTAAATTTTGATTAAAATAAAAAGTAAACTATATCATAACCCAAACCCCAAACATGCGTCTCATATTCGCACTTTCACTGATTCTAGGCGCCCATGATGTCAGCTTGCCTACACTTGGTTTTCTTGTTAATCCTTAAATTGAAATTATTAAAATGTTAAATATTTTCTATCGTCTTGTTAAAATTTTCTTTTTTTTTTTTTCATTGGTCATGTTATGCATGAGCAATTATGCCATTCTGGGTCAAAAAGGTTCTGAGATAAATCTAGACATAGACTTTAGTTTAAATGTAAATATTTAAGAAAATGAATTAGGAATTAATCGCGCGCTGTGTGCCTCGAAAATGAGCGTTGACCGACATGGTAACCTCATCAATGTTTTGGTTGAACCGAGTAGATAAAATGAATCGTATTGAATTTCTTCGAGTTTCTCGACCTAAATAAGATTCCTTTTAATACGGACTGTTTTAACATATCGATACCTTAATTCGCAAACCAGCTAACTCAATAAGTACAAGTTTTACAGGAGGACGAAAAATATGACTGGACAATTCTCTAAATAAGATTATACCATTTTGTAACCTTCATTTTGTATGTAATATGGTCTGGGTTGTTTTGACTATGAAACTAATATAAAATACACGGTAGTTTCGATTTTATAACAATTTTTGTTCGTTGACTGGTTTTCCAGTTAAGAAAAAAAATACTAATTTAGAGTTGGCTACTTTTACTTTATTAGCAGTTGACAATAATACATTTTTATCTTAGTTTAATAATTAATAAATTCAAGTTTCATTCATGAGGTAATAATGAGTAAAAATTTTGAAAGTGCCCTGGAATCGAGTTCTTCAGTATTTGAAGATCCATGTATTTCTTATTCGTAATTTTCCTATTTTCTGTGTACAGATTTTGCAATTCAAGAATACTGCATGGTTTGACGCTGTTGTCCTTCCTTTGTGGCAGTAATTTAAAATCCTCTGTAAACCTGGTTTTATAGTAAATGGCCCCAGAGGGTATACTTTAATGCTCGTAAATCAGTGACCTGGAAGTAGTAAGACATAGTGTTATATTTCGATTTATCGTAGTAAAAGGGTTGCCTAACAATAATTTTTTTTACTGATATTAAACCTCTAAAATAATTGACAAAATGTATTAACTGCTTCAGGCATGGTGGTATAAAATGTACACCACAAACCACAATTTGATTGTTAATATAATGAGTTAGTAAAAATTTATCATAAAAAAATCGAACCTTTGCGTCTCCCTTCATTTTGCCGGGCCGGATCGATTTGTAAAATTTTACTGACTCGAAGGTTTTAAAATACGAATAATTCAGGTATTTAACTCCATAAGGAGACGTTTTCTTTGCCTTCCTGCAGATGTCAATGTATTGAGCAGGGACATGAATGGTTTGATTTTTTAGTTGCTTCTCTATCATTGCGTACATACTGTCTACTTCCATCTGCGTGTGCCCGACTTCAAGATATTTTTGAATAATCGTCACGTTATTTATCATTGCTATGTTCAGTAAGGCATTACTCATTACCACATTTCTGTTTTGGTAGGTGCATCCATCGGTAAATAAAACAATTTCAGGGTTATCGTCTGAAGAAGACCGTATGGTTGGCATCACTTCTTCTTGCAAGAACATCGAAAAGATAGTGGCAAATTCTTCTGAATTCAAACCTCCCTCTGACTCGTTCCATATGAAACAGTGCCCTTGATGTGTTTTTAAGTCGGAAATGCACCAGTTATGTACACATAGCTTTGTTTTGTAGTAAAGACTGGACACAGCAGAACGTGGTGCTAAGAGGACAGCTTCAAGGTCTGCTGTGAAAACATATCTTTTATTTTTTTTATCATTATCCTTTTCAACTCGTGCTTCATTCTTTTTTTCTATATGTTCATCGTATGCTTCTGTAGAAACATGTCCCAGTTTATATCCATTACATTTCTCACAAAGATCCTTCTTTGGGTTAAACAGTGACACATTTTTCACGGTTAGTGCATTTGAGAATGTTGCTATAAAGGTGTTATATTTTTTGATTTGCAGTGTTCGACGTACAAGTTATAAAACTCCTTCTTTGATGTTATATCTGGTTGCAGGTACAGTCTGGATGTTCTTTGCCTACAGTAATGCGATTCCATTTTGGGACAGCAAATTTTGCAGACTTTAATCAACTCATCATCTTTTTTAAGTTGATATACATCTACAAAGAATAATAAAAGCAAAATATAGAAAAGCAAAATACACAGCAAAATAATATGTGCAGGTAAGTAAAATCAAAAAGGTGACCATTTTCTTTGTTTTATTTTAGTTTTTTATAGGTAAAAAGTTTTATTGTAAATTTATTTTTGTATTAATATTGAAATAAAATTCATTTAAAATTGAAATTGTTAGCACAAAACGTATTTACTACAAAATTTAAGCAAAAAATTTGTATTAAACATAAACGCACAGGGTATAACTACGAGCTAACTCCATAAAACAAAGCAAAATATGAATGGAAAAGCGGCCAACTCCACACCCTGTATAAAAGGCGAAAGGTGGCCTAATTAATTAAAGTTTTTGCTATAAAATATACACAGTACTTACCTTATGGCACAAATTCTTTGTTACATGTAAAATATTTGCATAAATCACCAAATTATCACTTATTTTTACAGACTTAACATGGAGGCTGTGCCTACGCTGTAGTACGTTATTATAAAATGACAAATATTGCGTAGTTGGCCGAACCAATCCACACTCGGAGTTATCTGATTTTCTGACAGGTGATTTTAAATAAAATTGATTTAATTTAGGAGTTAATCGTTTTGAAAGCGTTGGAAAATATACAAAGTTTAGGTTGACACAATAAAATAAATTTGGGTAAAAAGTGGAGTTAGCCGGTTTGCGAATTAAGGTATCGATATACATACATACTATGTAATGCTAAATAGGTTATGAAAACTAGCCAAATTTTTGGGAATGCAATTTTTTAAAATATTTGTCGCAAACGAAACGTCAATTTATATTTACAGTTTCGCAAAAAACTCGCTACTTTTTATTTGTAAAACTTAAAATGAAATATACATGCGTATAATTCTAGATGTCAATTAATATTTATTTGTCATTCTCCACATTGTCTCATGGTGCGTAAAAATTGGCAAGCTGATTGGAGGCGCCCGAGGATGAATCTTTATTTGAAATATGGTGCATAAGCAATAAAATTTTTCTATGCCAATTGGAGACATACTTAAAATCTACCTACTATTAAAAGTTAAAATCAAAACCTCAAAGGGTAACATTTTTTTCTTTTCAAATGGTTCGGTTAGGTAAGTCTCGTTTTAATTATTTCATCCATATTTTTAGATTTTCACATTTTAACAGTGAAATATTTTTTTTTCTATTAATGCTTTGAACAGAGACTAAAATTGAAATTAGGTCATAATTTTGTACTAGTGCAAAAATGGGTATATAATAAATATATATGCAATAAACAAATGCATACATCAATAATGCAGAATTATCAAGTTTTATATAATTATAGTACACAGGCAATATTAAATGTTTATGATTTATTTACAAAACAGTATTAAAGTAACAGCAGTAGAATCAGTGCAAAGACTTATTTCTATTTTTTTCTATATCTATAAATCTTCACAGATGAAGGTTTAACGGAAAAAGGATTCGTGCATTATGTGCACATGTGTATGTATTTCTTACTTGCAAAATATGCAATCGTGCGAATTTTTTAAAAATCGATAATTTTTTTAGTGCAATAAACTTGTTATATTATATACTACTGAAAAATCAAGTTGTTTATATAAACTAGCAAATCTTTACCTGTATAAAAATTAACCTATCTTTTGCCATTTTAAGTCAGATGAGGGTTGCGGTTACGATGTTTAATAGAATATTTTATAGTATGTCGTGCAGTATAAATGTGGACCTAAGGAATAAAATATTCTTGTTTTATAAACATTTTTTTATTTCAAAACAAATAAACAGATAATAAAGTAATGATTAGCAATAATTATATCATCTATGCCTTGTCATTTATTCGTCTCTCCTACTCCCTTTTATCTCGTTCAAAGCAACCTGTAAAGCAAAATAAAACAGTATATTAGTAGGTTTAATCCATGGTAATATCCGTTTTTAGATATAATGTTAAAGATTAGTAGAAACCATGTAATTCATTTTTGCCGGATTCCTGTCGGAACCCTTCCATCTGTGAGTAGTGCACTTATTATGTATTTCCTTCTTTATTAGAATGCGTCCTGAGGGTACAAATTCTGCGCACGAAGGTCACAAAAAATAAAACTTGATACCCAAAATGTATGGGGGTGAATTATGTAATTTCTATATTAACCTGGACTATAATACGAAATTAATGTCTACATACAGACTGTGATGCAAGTCGCTATCCGCCACAGACATCTAGGATGTCGGTCAGATAGTTGCATTCAGACCATATGAGAAGTTTCATACCTCTCATCACTATTCACTTCACCTTAGTTAGTATATAACTAGCAGGTTGGCCACTATCATTTGTCTGTTCCATAACCTATGGCATACTGAAGAGAACAAATAAGTTCGAAATCGATCTATGTCTGGTTAGGAATTGACAAATGATATTGGCTTTCCATCTATCATGATTTGAAGGTGTAATTCAATGCAGGTCGGGGTATTTGCCCGCTGAGTAGTTGTTTCCTTCAAATCATATTTAATAACATTAGTTTAGTCCACCTGGGCTAGGGGTCGCCGCTCTCGGTACTTGCTGTGATGCAAGTCGCTATCCGCCACAGAGACATCTAGGATGTCGGTCAGATAGTTGCATTCAGACCATATGAGAAGTTTCATATATATATATATATATATATATATATATATATATATATATATATATATATATATATATATATATATATATATATATATATAAATAAATATATATATATATATATATATATATATATATATATATATATATATATATATATATATATATATATATACAGAGCTGGGCAAATACTTTGAAAAAGTATTGAAATACTGAATACTAAATATTTTCAAAAGATAAAAATATTTAAATACTAAATACCAAAAGTAATTAAATAGTTTAAATAAGTATTTAAATACTTTGAGAATATTTAAATATTTTGATGTGATTTTGAATTGTATTTTCTATTATTGTATTATGTCCGTAGAAATAGACCAGGGACAAAAAAGAATATTTTAATTTTCTTTCAGTTTTATTATGAAAAAATAAATATATAAAATAACAGTCATTTTAAATAAAAAACTAAATTATCACATTATTTTTGGCACGAAAATATAAAAGTTAATATTCCAGGAGATACGTCAAATTAAGGCGGAGAGCGGATTTTCCTTTTTAAAATAATTTTGTGTTTATAGGTGAGGAACAACGAACAACATATTAAAAATTTGAACATCCTTATTGGGCTTATTTAGCAAATTTTTTTATTACGTTTTCCGAAAGATCTCTTAATTTTAGAGCAAAATGCAAAAAAAAAACAGAATATTGTAGGCTTTATAGGCTTTAAAATTAATCAAGAACATCGAAGCTGCTGACATTCAATCCTAGTTGCGTTTTCAATTTTCATTTAGGCACTTATATACTATATGAGCCTCGGATGTTCACATTTTTGGTTTGGTATGTTGTTCCTCACCTCTAAAAAAAATGATCGAAGAAAAATTCTCTCCGACTCAATTTGATAAAAAGAAATACTTGCCACCTGGGGCATCTGGACTACAAAATAATAAAAACGTAAAGGAACTTAGGCTCCATTAGCCTTCATCAAGACTAGGTTCTCAAAATTTGTATCAGATAAGGCATGTCGTCTAGGGGTATTTATGAATGTTGCATATGAAAACATTCTTTCCACTGGTGCGGATGAGGGCAGTGTTCTGTTATATTTCAGAAAAAGTCTTTCAATTGTCGGAATTTACTGCAGCATTTTCAAATTTGTATCTGGACCTTGCAAATATTATAGTGCTTGAAGTTCACCTTGTCCAGAACCAGAAGAACTTTCTGTCGATTTAGACATACTGTTAATTTCTTTGAATTCAAAAAAAGTTCACAAATGAATCTTTCTCTTTATTTACTGCAACTGTATTTTCTAAAGTTGCACTGTTAGAAAACTGAAGCTTCTTTGTTTGCAGCAGCAATGAAAATATTTTTTACACAGACAGTGTATGGACTGGTATTGATAAATCGTTTTTCCTTCTTGTTTCATTGGCATGATTATAATTATTACATAAAAATTCATGTAAATTCTGCTTAACAAATGTGATTATTTCATTAAATAAATATATTGTTAATTACATGCATCTAATATCTATAAAAAATGGTAGAAGCTTGCAACGTTCAACTCCCTATGAGAAGCGTTACATGAAACCAGCTGTCCTGATGACAGTTGGGTATGCTCCGGCCAGGCAACAGTGGAGACGGGCGGAGTTCCTTATTAATTTATTATTTCTAATATATATATCTGCACTCGTTGCAGATATATCTGGGCGCCAGGTAAATTTTAGATTATCGTCAAAACCCAAAAAAAATAAGTAAGGTAACTATCAAACTTACCAAACAGATTACCAAAGGAAACGACAAGCTAATTATCATAAATTTATTCCACTGGGTAGTTGATTGAAATATATATATATACACATATATATACATATATATATACACATATATATATATATACACATATATATATATATACACACATATACATGCATACACACAGCGGTCTGCACCGTTCACTAGTGTAGATTGACAATTTACAAAAATAATAATAAATAAAAAACAAGGCACGCAGTACTAGTAATACCTATATACCATAAAGCAGAGAATACATTAGATTTATACGGCGTAGCTTAAACTTAAGTTTCCCCTGTATATAAATAATAAAAAATATATTGTGACCAAATAAATATATACCAGTACCAGTGCTTAAAATGTTGTGATAAAAGTAGCTTATTACTAATTCTTTTTTTTATTCTTAACTTCCAATATTTGTAAGAACCAGTAATTTTAAATAAAATATTAAAGACAAATATGTTCAAAAAAACTTGCGTAACTCCTGGTCCCTTATCATAGAGCAGCGGTGGATCACCAAAAGAAAACTGACAATATGGTCAAGATCGCACCTCCAGGTGGCGATACCCCAATAAAACAATACAGACTCCCTCGTCGACAGCAACAATCGAGAAGCGGCTCAATGCTACACCATGACAGGTCCCAACGCAACGGACAAACAAAACAGCTATCAATTTCAAACAGCAGATGGAAAATGACTCCCCAAAAAAAGAAACCCTATAATAAATATATAGAAAATCCAAATTATAATAGTACCTATAAATAAACAGTTAACGTACCTTTTCCAAAGGGTTTTCCTCAAAATACAAAACGTATTTAACAAATAAAATTTCTGAAAACGTGTTCACACGTTGATGGTGCAAAGTGGCAAAATAATCCTCTTAACGAGTGTGATTTTAATAAACTATGAATCAACCCAAATACCTTGATTCCTTTTACAACAAAATCACAAGTAAAATCTGCACAAAGATTGCTCCCGAAACGGATGATTTAAAATATCAAAAACTTTGAGTAGATACTGCCACTAGCACGTTAGAAAAGACAGTGTCAAAATTCTACCAGAACACCCTTGAAATTTAAAATCCTATATTGAAAAACCGCCCTAGCATTGATAAAAACCCAATAGCCTAAAAAAATCTATATAAATCAAACTAATGTTTCAGCTACTCTCAAAAGATGGCTCCACACGTAAAATTACTTCTCTAAATATTTACTTTACAAAATATAAAAATGTGATCTATTATTGCCTATAAGATTAAATAAAGTGTTTGTATAAAAATAATTGTTCATTAATTGATTATTTATTGATTTACCTTTTACCTAAACAGTGGAAAGTGGAAATAGTGTTGGTCAACCTGAGAAATATTTGACGTCTGTCAAATTGCCTAAAAAAGTATGAAGTTATATAAATTTGTTATAAATAATTGTAGAAACTAAAAAGGAATGACTTTTATTTGTTCTCAGAGGTTGGTTTTATGGCTAAAGGTAAGTAAAATATAGACTTTCATCAAAATAACTTACTAGAAATATACAGCTACTAAACAATTTATTTATTCTTTTTAGGTATGCCAAAGTTTTATCCTCGTGGATAGTAAAATGAATTTCAATAGATGCAATTATTCTACAAAACACTGGAATTTTGAACAATACAGAAAAATAGAAAGATTTTATTTACGAAAATTCAGAATTAAGTTCAACTCAATATATGAATTTAAACATTATTTTAAAGGAATGTAATCCCCAATTATTTTAGGTTTTAATCAGAACTACTACATTCAGTTATAGCCACTAAATATGTCGGTTATGTAAAAAATAAAAAAAATAGAGAAACCAATTTTCGAGGGATTTTGTCACACGAATGTTCAGATCGGAAACTTAATAAATTAATAGCCCCCTTCAAAGGTACCTTAAACTACACATAAATAAATTTTATATTTACAACTTGGGAAAATCTAATCTAAACAACAAATTCTGTTCCAGGTCCAGGCTACAAGTAGAAATCATATCCCAGGAATCAAAACCAACGAAATATACACACTATTTTAGGTCATTTAAAAGCTGTGCCCTCCTGAATAGAATTAGTAGGAAATTTAAACGTTACAAGCTTTTTTTTCATAAAATATCCTCTTCTCTTAGTTAATCCCAAACATAAAACCGCATTTTTATTTTTTTATCATTACTGACTAGTGCTAGTGACTACTTGACTACTGTCACTGAGATATAATGGCGTGAGGCATATAAATTATCCCATTAATTAGTATTAGTTGATGATCCTACGACTCTACTCTGTATAATGTAATATTTACTTACCTTTACAAGGGTCACAAGGGATCTCTGCAGCTTCTGCAAATATCAAAATAAAGCACAGCACAGACTATGGCACTCACTAGTTGGACTAGCACTATTCTGTTCAACTGTTCACTGTTAACTCTTACAGTGTTATGTCTGTCGCAAAACCTATAACCCAGTGGCGGTCGGTCCATGGAAGCAAGGGAAGCAGTGCTTCCCCTGGGATTATTTAAAAAAACACATAAATAGAACCTAATTATTATTTATCACATATATTAATCATTAAAATTTACTTTTACCCAATTTCAATAGATACGGCCCTGCTTTTATGCAGCTGAGATAATGTTGCACACTAAAACCGTAACGATGACGCACTCGATTAATCGAGCCAACACGAACTCGCGCAACTTCGATATATGTAAGCAGAGACAACTGTCTCTGGTAAGTAGGTAACTTATTGAAATGCATCCCATCCCACTTCATAATCTTGATATCTGAGCTGTATAGCATCGTAATACGTTTTATTTTATAGATTTTAATCTCGATTTTAATATCGATTTTAATATTATACTTAATATTAATCTTCCTAGTATTATTCTCAGCTTTTGTGCTATATTTGTAAAAACCTTTTTGGTGTTTCTAAACCTGTGGTGCGGCGACAAGTGATTTTTAAAACGTTGAATATTAGTGCGCGTGCACGCAGATTTAGAATTACTTATTAAATTTGGAAGCTGGTTCTAGCACTGTGGAAAATATTATTTGCGTTTGTGTGGTGTGCAATTTGTTGAAAAGGGGATTTTCAACATATTCGTTTCAAGATAAACTGGATATTATTAGAAATGGGAAACCAACACCTGATTTAAAATTCTTAAAAACGAAAGTTAAATCATGCTATAGGTACTTTAATATTGAAGTGTACAGTGCTAATCAGTAGTTAAGGGGTTGTGAAAATTTGTGTAAATTGTTTTGTTGGCCATGTGTACTGTTCACAAATGAAAAAGGTGTTTGGAATAAAAATGGCTTTTCAGATTTAAACAACATTCACAAAGTGACAAAAAGGCATGGTAAGTGTGAAACTCATTTGGGAGCGGTGCTAAAAGAATAAACATTTGGAAAATCACGAATTGAGCTTTCATTAGATCAGCAGTTGAAAGAAAGTGTTAAAAGGACTTATTGATATTGTTTGTTTTCTCGGCGAAAATGAACTTAGTTTTAGAGGTCATACTGAATCTCGAAGCGTTGCTAATAGGGGCAATTTTATCAATTTAGTTGATTTATTAGCAAAATACGATACAATTTTAATAACCATCTGGAACACTCCACGATATTTTCGCGGTACATCAAATCATATTCAAAATGATTTGATTCAGTCGATAAGCAATATTGTTTTAGAAAAGATCAAGCAAGAAATAAAAAAGCTCCTTTTGTTGCAGTTATGTTAGATGAAACAACCGATATTACGAATATTAGTCAGTTGTCAATCGTAGTACGCTACATAAATCCAAATGGGAAATTCCAAGAGCGCTTTTTTAGGATTTTTAGACGTAGCAACGCCATGAACGGCCGCAGCTTTATATACTATAGTTTGTCAGATAGTCGATAATCTACAGTGTGGTGCCAAACAAACCCCCCAAAGTTATGATGAGGCCGCTGTAATGGCTGGTGAATTGGGGGGCCTGCAGGCCAAAGTTAAAGAGACTTTTCAGAATGCAATATTTGTACATTGTTTTGCGCATCGATTAAATTTAGTTCTAGCTCAATCTGCAGCGTGTCTTAAAGAGTGCAAAGTGTTTTTTTCAAGTATTAGTGGAATGGCTGCCTTTTTTCAAAATTGTCAAAACGGACACGAGAATAAAAACTTTTTCAAGAAATTTAACCAGAGAAGAGCGGCTTTCAAAATTGTCCCTGTTAACAATAGAAAGTGACTTTGTGAAGATATCAAAAAATTCAAACTTTTACGATGAAGTTATTTCCGACATCGAAAAAAAGGAGAGGCGGATTAAACTACATTGTAAATAGGTAGGTATGTGCATGTTAACTACTTAACAAACTCTCTATTTCGATGCGGGTTCAATCCTCGCCACCGGCGCTGGCAATGTCGGTGGATATGGTTGTGTGTCTGCGTTTTTTTCATAAGTGTAACCCTCGCCCGTGCAGCTTCGGCTTTGGAATCGGGGGTTGTCTAATTTTTGTGGTGTTTTTATGTTTTATGTTTATTGAGGAGTGGCGGTCCTACAAGTGTACTTTTTTCTATATGTCATAACTTTGCAGCTTTCGACATTTGTTTTAAAATGAGTATACGGAAGCCACGTCCCTTTTCTTAAAATAATTTTTGCCTCGCTTCTCTCGGGGCCTCGCGCTACCCATCACTCTATATCACAAACTGCTTCCCCTGTATCAAAACTCACCGCACGCCCCTGCTATAACCTATACATTAACACTTACTGTCTATGCTCTCAACCAACTTTCTGGGAACTGAATTAAGACTGAGACTGAATGATGCAATGTCAACGTATTTATTAGCTACATAGTGCATGTTTTTTTGTCTTGAGAAGTTCAGTACCTGTCTGTGCCTGTCTCCCTGATGTGATTGATTATATTTGGAGTAAAGTATTTAAATACTGTTGGAAAAGAATTTAAATACTTTCTAAAAGTATTTAAATACTTCCCAAGTATTTAAATACTTTAAGTATTTATAAATATTTTTAGGATCATTTTCACAAATATATATATATATATATCTATATATATATATATATATATATATATATATATATATATATATATATATATATATATATATATATATATATATATATATATATATATATATATATATATATATATATAATTAGTCAGAAACACGTGTCCACGGTTTGCATCTTTCTGCCATTTGCAATTTTTACATTTTCCACCGTGCAATTTTTTTCTTTTTTTTTCTTTATACGGGCGTATCCGTTAATTCTCATTGTTTTTTACTGTAATGTAATTAAACCCGCGTCAAATTCATTCTCTGTTCATATTCATTCTTCTGGGTCCGGAATCCCACGCAGGTTGCTATAGTTGCCCGCGTGTGCGATGCTTGGACGATGCTCCCATACCGGAGTCATCCAAGTGGAAGCCACAAAGGTGCGACTGACTCCCTGTCAGTGGTTTTCCTTTAGTGTCTTTTTTGAGTTTTGTCCATCATTTTAACTCAGCTACACCGTGCTGATGAAGACCAATTAGTCAGAAACACGTGTCCACGGTTTGCATCTTTCTGCCATTTGCAATTTTTGCATTTTCCACCGTGCAATTTTTTTTCTTTATGCGGGCGTACCCATTAATTCTCATTGTTTTTTACTGTAATGTAATTAAACCAGCGTCAAATTCATTCTCTGTTTATATATATATATATATATATATATATATATATATATATATATATATATATATATATATATATATATATATATATATATATATATATATATATATATATATATATATATATATATAAAGGTAAACGAACTAGTTATTGACCACTTAAGAGTGTTTCCTAACTTTAGAGCGTGATAATTTCGGAACAGGCTCTGAAAAATTAAAAATTGAAGTATTCAATGGTTGTTCTCACATTCATGTATGCAGGTAAATCATGTTTTTAGGTTATGAATAATAAAAATATTTATTTTGTAATTTTAAATGAAACTCTTACACATTGCACTAGTTATTGACTACTTTAAATAAAAAAGAGATCTTGTTATTGACTAGTGTATGTACCAATTATTGCCCACGTAATAAATTTACAAATTGTGACTATAATACTTTTACATTTACATTAGAACATTTGTATTAAGTTTACATTAAAATATATTTATACAAAAAATATGAATTTAGTAGATCTAGTTTAGTCGAGTTCACTTACATTTAAATGTGTCTGGTCATCTCTTTGATGTAATAGCTCCCTCTTTTATTCACAGCCAGCGGTTCAACAATATTTTGAACAATATCTTTCTGATTGCACCATAAAATATCATCTTGGGCTGGCCATTTCCAGTTAAGTCCGCTCTGAGTCATTGTCTTTATTTTAACTTCTACTGATTTCTTCTTTTCCCATTTTCCTTGGCATAGGAGTTTTTCCCTGGTGTTTGTATATAAGTGTTGTTTTGGGGATTTTAAAAGATTTACTTGTTTTGTTATAGGACCAACCATTTTCTACCGCCAAAAAGGCATTCTGTAAATCCTGTTCACTATACTAAAGCTTTTTTTGTCGATGCCATCCTGGAAAAAATAATTAAATGCTTACTTGCACCAAATTTTGACTAATATTTGTACTAGTAATTGACTGATTTTTGTAATTTTTTTTCTGGATTCGTGTAATAAATTGCTAGCGATCAAACAATATGTTGAGGATAAAGAGGTATTTTATTTATATAATTAATACCTCTCAAAAGCCGTTTGCTTATAATTTAATAAAAAAATTAAAAAGAATTGAAATAAACCACTAATTACTAATTTTTGACCATTTTGTTCCTATTATTGACCAACTGTTGAACCAAATATTGACCATGAGTTAATTCTAATTATATTAACTCAATTGTATGAAAAACGCTAGGTCAATAACTAGTCAAGTTATAATGTACACTTTTACCAAGCCAACAATAAAAAATATCTATGATTTAATCCATTAATAAATTTATTATGGCTCTAAATAGAACTGATTACTTTGCCCCTATTATTGATCAACTGGTCAATAATTGAACATGTTTTAATTTTAGTGTACCAGTAATTGACTAGGGCTGAATTAATTATTTTAAGCAAAAAAATTACATTTTTCGCAATCTGTACGATAAATTGTAAACTTAAAAACTATATAACCAAGTTAATTTTGTATATTTATGATTAAAAGTGAATATATACTTACTTTTACTGTAGCATCAAGCTTAACTGAATCACAGCACTAACCAACTTCAACTAACTGAATACTAGGAAGCTGCCTAATAATATTCGTAGTAAATATGTTTTCTTCTTTATCGATCAGGTACCACTTTTAAATGTGAATGGAAACTCCTAGATGTCATCATGTGTTATTAAAAAGTGCATTTTTCTTTGAAAAAAAATCGTATTTTTTAGAGAAATTATGAAAAAATATTCAGTAACTGGGGCATGGTCAATAATTGATACATTTACCATATATATATATATATATATATATATATATATATATATATATATATATATATATATATATATATATATATATATATATATATATATATATATATATATATATATATATATATATATACAAGGTGTTTACAAACTTGGGAATTATTTTTTGAGGATAAGTACATCTTGATATAATAAATCGTATGGTGCAAAAGAAAACCTTAAATATTAGAAAAAAAATAACTGACCTTTCTCAACAAAAAAGTGCGAACATGTTGAGAACTGCTGGAATCGAAGTTGAATGACCGTGTGTCAAATACATCATATGGCACAATCACTGTTCGATGTTGCCACATCCTTTAACACACAAAATCTTGTTGCTGTAGAACATTAATTAACTCTTTTTACATGAAAATGAATATAGTTTATTTCCTCACAGGGCACCATACAATCCGATTAGACGTACGGTTTGCTTAGCGAATGAATGCACACATTCTTAAAGTTGGATTGTCCTCTACCAAATTTAAAATGTTTTTCTCAGCGTTCAAAGACATATGCGGACCTCATATCACGTCTTTGACGTGGTCGTAACTGACAAATATCGTGTGATCGTTGCACAAGAGTTACAAATCATATGGCATTTGGTTCATTCCTATTTGGAAAACGTTCCGCATACAAACAGCCGACGTATTTGACATTTACCGTAAATATTAACATTGACTAGTTCATTATTACTGTTACTAATGAAAAAACACTGTAAAACGGACCAAACGAAGGTTGAAAACAAACACTATTAAATAACAGCAACCACAGAATTTTATGTTTTGTTCTTCATCTTTATTCTGTCAAAAGTTGTCATTTCTCAATCTTTTTTGAGATTTGACATTTTGTTTTGTTTTGATTTCGTTCCTATCACGAAATTTTTATGTTTTATCTTCTATTTTTCAGTTTTTTTGCGGCACAATAATAGGAAAAGTATATCGAAATTGTGTTTTATGTAAAAACTGAAAACAAAGTCATATCTGGAAGAATATCACGTGACATTTCACAGATTAGAATTGTTTTATTTTTATATTGTTCAAGCATTATCTGCTAAATCTAACCATCTGCATTAACTATACATTGAAGTAAATATTTAATGAAAAAAATTTAATCGTATAGGTTACTCAGAGACGACAGCCAAAATGTATGGGTACAAATACGTATGAGGTTTTTCAAGTACAGACATCATACATACACTATTCATATGTTCAAAACATTTTATGAACGAAGACTACATGGATCCAAAACTCAAGAGTCTGGGAAACCATTACAATCAAGAGCGGGAGCTTTTCCATCTATAGCGGTGTCCAATCCAATCTTGACAATGGAAGTTTTAAGGGCACAAGGTATAGTATTTATTAAATCAAGATAGCAGTATTTGGAGTCTTGTCAGGTTAAAGAAATTAATGATTTTCATTCTATACAATTCGTCCTTTAAAACAATTTTATATCACGTACGGTCTAAAATGTATCGACAACTAAATTGAATAAAGCAGCTTGCCTCAGTTTTTATGTTAACTTATAGTGGAGGGAATTTTGCTAATGTTCTTAATACAATAATTTGATCTATGCTTTTATTTTTAAAGGTACAATAACATTTTAAACGTAAAATAATTGTGCCCATTAAAATTTTTTAAAATTGGGTCCTTCCCTATAAATATAAAATATTTTCTTGGTAGATAACAAGATTGTATATGTAATAGTTATAACCACATTTTCAGGTTTTTGGCATGACAATTATAATATCTTGAGTGTCATATATTAAATAAAATTAAATTATCAAAATTTTAATGCCTCGATAACATTCAACGAAAAACTTTCATTTATAACTTGTATGTATATTACAATATTTAATTTTCTTTTTAGTCATCCCTGCCATGTACATTAGAAGATCTGGTTTCCCAAAAATCAAAGAGTAGAAGACAGGGAAGTACTCAAGAAATCTGGCGGTTTGCACTGACTCTCCAATTCTGTTCTTCTAGAGCTTACAACTACTTTCGTAGACTTGAGAAGATCTGTTACCCTATCTGATAACATAGCTCTTGTGCATCTTTAATAGTGACAAGTTAGCATGCTATTATCATAGTTTTTATTAATATGGCTGCTATTATTATTAATCTTTTTGTATTGTTTAATTAGGTGCATAAATTCTTTATGTTCAGTAAATACTGTTTAAATGAATTGTGATCAATTCATCACTGTAGTGCATTGTTTTATTACCCTATTATGAAAAGAATTTTCATTATTGCATTTATAGATTTTTCTTACTTTTGGTTGAACGTTTATATGAAATCAGGCACGAAAGTGAGACTTCTGCGAAACTGTTTTCAATTTTCAGCTATATATCGTTAATATTTTCGACGACTTCACAAACAGCTGAACTAAAATTTAATACTTATAAGGCTTAATTCATAAAATCTTAAGATTTCATAAATTCAAAGATATTTATGTATGATTATATTGTAAAGTACTGTTTGTGACATAGTTTTCCGGTCATAAAGTATCTCTTTATAATATTAGTAGAATAAAGTAACTTTATTTTACTAGTACTATAAAGAGGTACTTTATGGCTGCAAAACTATGTCATAAACAGTACACAGCATACTTCACTCCTTTCATAGAATAGATACAAAATTTATAAAATGAACGTTTCTCCATAATGAGTTAATTTTAGCAGTCTAACATAAAGCTTTATATGCAACTCCTCCATATTACAGCTTTATTGAATTCATCCTTTTTATGGCCTTGGTCACTACATTCAACTCACATATAAACGACTTGCTCAATAAACCCTTATATTATGGACTTATTACATAAACAGCTATTATAATAAATAAAGTTAAACAATATATTATATTTTGTTCTCCAATAAATTCAGAAATATAGAGTAAATAAGGAAATAAAACCTACACTTAAATATTGTATACCTATATACTAAAAGTAGGTACGTTAAAATCAACCTAGTAAGAAATATAGTTTTAAACATAAAATTAATAGTTATTGTGGTTGATTAAATAATATTCTTGCACAACTGTTTTCAAGGTAGTTATTTTTCATTTTCAGATTCTTTATTTTTCGTGGCAGAATATAACTTTCTTCTGGACTTCTGTTCAACTTTCTTATTTCAGTATATTTCTTTATAATCTCAGGCGAAACACTGAAACAATTTATTTAATGAAAATTTTATGGAGTACTTATTTATATAAAAAACTTACCCATAATTATGAATAATTTGAATAAAAACTCTCTTCCTATTAGAGCTACTGTCAGTCTCGTCACTAATTAATTTTGCTAAAAATAAGTACATAAATTAACAATACATATATTTTATTATATTTAAGCAATATCTTACACCAAACATCTTTTTAATTTCAGTGTTATTCATAATCGAAGAGTGTCATCATGAAGATGTCTGTGTAGAACTAAAAGAGGACGATTGTGTCGTTAGTGAAATGACATCAATAACAGTAGACACTTGTAGCCTTATTTTTCCTTCGTTCACTTGTAGATGGAACATACATATTTTGGTCCATACAAATTTCTGTCGCAGTTTCCTTTGTGAGTTGCAAATTTTGCACTGCATCAGCTTTCAGGAAAACTTTATGTCTCAGTTTCATAAAATCACCTTCTTTGAACTGTTTGAAGCAAATAAATTTATTCTCTGACCACTGCCTCTGCTCGCTTTCCCCAAGCACTTCCGATCACTTCTCCAACATCGCTCCTTTAGGAAATCTAAAACACGTAATTTGTAGAATTGAAAAAAATACAGATCAAAACTAACATACCTCTGAAAAGTGATCCCTTTAGGTTTAAAATGTTTTACCTTCCCACTGCACAAGAAGTTTACAAATGTTTTTTATAAAAGTACCAAATACAATTTGCACTTAATAAAAAAATATATTATTTTCACTACACAAAGTATTAAAATATCCTATCGTAGTCATAGAAAGTCGCAAAAAAATTCATATAATGAAAGAAATCGCACTATAACTACAGAAAACCAAACAATAACAATTAAATGATGGAATGACATTTCTAGTCTAGTGGAAATGGCGTCGCCAATGATGCCACCAGATTTTTCGATGCGCAAACGTCCAATCTCCCTAAGCGTATGTGTACAGACTCAGGGACGGACTCGCCCAGCCGGCAGGTCGGCAATTACCGTCGAGGCCAAACACTTCTGGGGGGTCAAACTGCAAACTGAAACAATGTATTTTTCCTTTTCCTTTGTAAGAAATTATTTTCCATTAACAAAGTCAAAAATATTTATCTGGCCACCGGGAGCCAGCTAGTACAAGTGGTTTACTCTTTACTAGTGTAACCAACGATTCGCAAGAAGCTGAAAGATGTAAAATTGGCACTAGTAGCGTCATCCATCTCATATTAGCGAGGTTGTTAGTCGCGCGCTTCTCGGTCCTGTAAGTAAATTAGACCCCACCTCCCCAGGCGTTCTATACATTGTGCAATTTTTTATCGATGCAATAACTATTGGTCACTTTTGACCTGCTGATCTGTATGGTATCATGCGGATTCGGTTCGTCTCTTACAGTCCTGTCAGTGAGTGGTGTGTTAGATGATTGTGTGTATTAACAGTTATTTATGTACCAAAGTGAGTGCTTCAGTCCCAGAAATCATGCTAGGGACTAAAACACACTTTACTCCAGAGGTACATACAACATTTTCCACGAGCGGGCACTATTTTTTACTTAAAAAAAATGAAATGTAAAAACTAAAAAAATAGTAATTGGCCACAAAGCTTTTTTAGGTATTCTTGTCCTGAAGTGGGTTGAAACCTTTGACGCGCGTTTCGCCAACCAAGTTGACATCACCTGGGAATGAATATAACTGTTTTAACATCATATAATGTCTGAACGTTATTTGTGGCATTCTCAAGATTTTTCTTTTTCTTCTTACTACCACATGAATAATTCTTCGTTATTTAAAAAGTATAGTTAGTTACCCAGTATGTTACTGTAAAAATAAACCTCTGCGCTTGTGACTTCAAGTCAAAAAATTAGTCAGAGGGTGTTTTTTTAACAACTAATATTAGACATAAAAATAATATAATTCCCTAACGTTTCGGAAAGCGAGTCTGTTTCCCATTTCAAAGTCATTTATCTCTTTTTAGAATATGTCGTTTCACGCTTTATTTTTCCAGTAACACACTGGGTAACTAACTATATTTTTTAGATAACGAAGAATTATTCATGTGGTAGTAAGTCTCAAAAAAAGAAAAAGAAAAACCATGTACTCCACTCGACACTCGTTGCGAAATCCAAGTTGGCATCATCTGGAGATGCTTAAAACAGTATTAATCATCCTCAGATGAGTGCAGGATATGGTGTTTTAGTGTTTCGTGTTTCATGGAAAACTATTAGATTGTTAAATATTACTAATTATCAAATATTGCGAATTGTGAAAATTACCATATGAATATTAATTTTGATTTGAAATAAGTTATATTTTATGGTTTATATTTGATTCTTATTTTTTTCATTCTTTCTACCATTAAAAGTTTGACATAATTACAAATATTGCCTATGGGGCCGATTGAGGTCAGTTCGACCCTGTGTAGAGTTTACAAATGGTGATATAATCGTTGTTTGTATTTTAGTGATATTACAGGTCCCTAGATTATAGGTTTGCTGAGGTAGTGAATTTCGTGATCTCTGTATGTCAAATGTCAAATGGAAATTGGAAATTTTAAGGTGAAAAAAAATTTACCACAACGTACTCACAAGTCACAACGTATTTCTTTTTTTTTTGGTGCATACAGAAACTAAAAATAAAATCTTTGTGTGTTTGTATGTGAAGTGAATATGCATCGAAACTGCCGTCAGCTGTAATATCGAATAAGCACAAACGTCGTTTACTTAACAGAACGTGTTTTAAGTGTATAACGCAGTTTTAAAAACTAATATTAATGGTTACTGAACAATAAGATTTCAACAACAAGATTAGTTTTAAAAGAAATCTTATTGTTTTATTTCGTTAATTTTGTGTTCTCAAAATAGAGACGTTTGTATTTTATGGAATTGTCTCGTGATATGGAAAAAGTGTCATATTGGTTTAGATCCATCAGCCGAAACCCGGTTTAGATGCTTTTATACTTTCAAAAAGAAGACTTCACTACAAATGGTGATGCATTTCCAAATATTACACATGGAAATATTGTTAATTATTTAGTTTTTGAGTGTAGTGCCTACACAAAGACAATTATGTGAATTATGTTTGTGGTTGGGTTTGATGCATTTTCAAATATTACACATGGAAATATTGTTATTTAGTTTTTGAATGTAGTGCCCTACACAAAAGAAGGAATTATGTGCGTTTGTGGTTGGGGAAGGAAGTCTTTTAAGGAATTTTCTGCAAGAGAAGTTTTTTTGCAAAGGTAAAAATAAGTTCAATTATCAGGGATTTCTTCACTATAATTTATTATAGTAGATTGGATATATTTCCATTTTTAAATTGTACAATGCTCACAAATGTAAATATTTTGATTTCTCCATTTTGTATTTGTACGAGTATTTCCATAAAAACACAGATATTATGAAAAATAACAAATTTAATAATGTAAAAAAAATGTAAATCAATCAATCAATAGTGAGAAAAATGTTTTAAGCTGTAGTTAGATTCTTTAAAACAATTCAACCCATGGGTTATGTTGTACTTTTCTGGCTGTTACAAGACGTTTAATTTTCGAGTAAAATATTTAATTTAAAAAAATGAGTACATTTTGATCGGTAGCATAGTTAGATGTTATTTATCTAATTCTATTGGAACAAGAAAAAAATTGTCGCTAAATAATGGGCGTTGAGATAAAATTTGGCAACACTGCCAGAGCCATAGACATTATTATATGTCTATGGCCATAACTTTTTCGCATACAGCTAGCTTCGTCAGCGGTTCTCAAACAATTTGATGTATTATTTAAAATAATTTTTTTTGCCACTTCTGAGGAACTTTTACTAAGGTAAATTTTTAGCAATCGACTTCTTTTACCAAGTACTACCTCCCATTAAAAATATATTCCCAAGTTCGTAAACACCCTGTTTTTTTTTTTTTTTTTTTTTTTTTTTTTTTTTTTTTTTTTTTTTTTTTTTTTTTTTTTTTTTTTTTTTTTTTTTTTTTTTTTTTTTTTTTTTTTTTTTTTTTTTTTTTTTTTTTTTTTTTTTTTTTTTTTTTTTTTTTTTTTTTTTTTTTTTTTTTTTTTTTTTTTTTTTTTTTTATATATATATATATATATATATATATATATATATATATATATATATATATATATATATATATATATATATATATATATATATATATATATATATATATATATATATATATATATATATATATATATATATATATATATATAGAAAACGGGGTGGTCATTTGAGAAAATATTTATACTCAAAAGCATATAATCGACATTAATTAAGATTTCATATTTACGATACAGTTTGCAGAATTCTTTAATGTAGCGTTAAATTAATGAAGGGTCACTTATTTTGTAAGTGACCTGTAAAAAATCGCCAGAAAGAGAACAAAGCCTTGCGTTGATTGTCTGCCGCTACTGATATGAAAGCATCAAATCTGTACGAAACTGTACATCAAATACGTTTTAATTTAAAAAAGAAGAAAAGTAATTATTTTTAAAAAATTTCTTGAAATTTCGTATACCTACACGTAAGTAGACTAAAGTAAGAACACTAAAGTTGAAAAACCGTTAGAATAACGTGGCGATGGTGGAAATAACGAAATCCGTTATAAAAGTGACCGTCTTTCTTGTAAGGACTAATCAACTAAACGTTTGTTAAACGGTAACGTAACTACTTAATATAACTTGAAGTCAAAATTTTAGCCTTAAAACACGTTAAAATCATATTTTTAACAGACTTCTGTTTGAAAGTATATAAAAACGACAATAATTCGTAACCCGATTTTAGGACTTTCTCAATTGCTTAGACCCCCATGTACTGTTTAAACCGTCAAAATCGTGGCCGTGTCAGATAAAAAAAAAATGTGATGAAAATATTCCGGGGTAAAAAAGTTATGCAAAACTACAAGAAGGTTTGTGACCCTCTTTTTGTCCTATAAATAATAATTTGCATAACTTACGCAATTTTTAATTGACTAGATATATCAAAGTAAAGTTAATAAACAATTATTTGCAAATAATTATGAAAATTTAATAAAATATAAGCCAACACAAAGTGGAAAAAATATTACAGGAATAATGAATGCGTAGTAAAGTAAAATACCCACTATGATAGTCCAATATTCCACTGTTTCCTAAGAAAGGAATAATTCATTGCCACCAATCAAGGTGCACAATGTGCGTTTCCAAATCAATTGAAAATAATGTCCTATAACTTACGACATATACTACGTCTTCAATCGGAAAACGCAAAATAAAAATCTAATTGCAATAAGCCCCCATCAGACAGATTAATTCCAATGACAGGAGTACAGTGCAGAGCCGCTGTGCATTGCCAGTCGCAGACCAGTTTCAAGCATTCGCCTATATGTTGTACTGATGAGAGCTAACAAGCTTGAAACTAGTCTGCGGCTGGCAATGCACAGCGGTTCTGTACTGTACTCCTGTCATTGGAATTAATCTGTCTGATGGGGGCTTATTGCAATTAGATTTTATTTTGCGTTTTCCGATTGAAGACGTAGTATGTCGCAAGTTATAGGACATTATTTTCAATTGATTTGGGAACGCACATTGTGCACCTTGATTGGTGGCAATGAATTATTCCTTTCTTAGAAACACTTTAATATTGGACTGTCGTAGTGGGTATTTTACTTTACTACGCATTCATTATTCTTGTAATTATGAAAATGTTCTCCATGGTTTGCATAAATTTCTTTTTTTTTTCGTTTTCAAAAAAGTTATTACAAATTAAAGTTTTTGTTAATTCAACAATGCTCTGGAGGGCTAAAAAGGTCGAAAAAACCGGAATCATTTTTTTACCCCAATGTTGACTCAAAATTTAAAAATTTTTGCAATTTTTGTCTAACTGTTCACTATCGACTAGGCTAATATTAATGTAAAAAAGCAAGAATTTTGAATAAACAGGCTCCTTGTGTATTTTTCAAATTGCTAAATATTATTCTCTCCAAATTTCTTAATCATAATCATTGTTAATAATATAATTAATACCTGTATGATATATTTATTATTCAAGTATCAAATATCACAATATTGTTTACAGTATTCAAAAAATATGTATACAGATAATATTTACACGCTAAATTGAATTGCAAATTAATTAATGAATAATTCGTGGAAAAATATTTTCTATCTTTAACCTTACGGTATTATCTCGGGGGTCAACATTTCCTCTTCATACGGAAGCTAAAAAAATACAAGCTTCCCGATTACTTAGCAAATGTTAAAAATAACATTGTTACAGCCGTCTATATTGCAAACGTACATGTGAGCGTTTTATTTTACTGTTTACATTTAGTTATTGAGTCATGATCAATGCTTCTCTTATTCATAGTTTGTTTTATAAAATATAATTTATTATTTTAAAAATATCGTATTTCCAAGCAATGTAATCTTTGGAAGTCATGAAGCAGTTTTGTAAGCGAGATTATTCATTCGCATTTTACCATTGACAAAAACAACATACACATGAATATCATTCTTTGAAATCAGATGACTGTACAAAAACTATTAATAAACTATGAAATAACGAATAGAAATAACAAATTCTAACATTCATAACCTAATTCATAACATTCATAAACAAAACTTCATTAATTTATCCTTTAAAAGGAAGTGGTCTGTTTAAAAGGATAGGGCAATTAGCAATAAAAATACACAAAAAAAAATAGTCACTAGGTCTTTACTAATGTCGTTCGTTGTTTATATTGTTATTAGTTATTATTATAATATAATATGTTATAATAATAGTGTGTATGTAGTGAAATGGCAGATAGAGCACACTTTCCTGAGTTGAAAACACCCCCATACTTAGATACCCTTGAAAGTGAGTGGTTTTCGACATACGGGGTGGTGTTTTATGATTCTTGACCAATTATTTAGACCGCCATATTTTCGGCCGCACATATTGGGGTAAAATTTCGTACAAATATTATACTATTCTAGTCCAATCAAAAGCATAATTTTTTGGAGGAAAAACTCCAGGACCGGACTTGTTTGTTTGCCTACTAGATTATTGTTGAATATTTCAAATCATACGTCCCTACAGGCATTTTCTACTCAAACACAATTTTTTAAATTTCAACTATCCCTTATGTCATAATATTCCTGGCCTACTTGGCTATTGTTGATTAAGTTAAATCATACGTAGGTACAAACATTTTCTACTTCTTTTCAATGTTTGTCTTATTTTAAACACATTTTTAATTATGCTATTTTTATTATAACGAATTATGACAAAAATTAACATAGAAACATATTTCAAAACTTTTGAATTATAATTATAATTTGATTTATATAAAATTGACTTTTTAAAGGATTTCATACATATGTACCTTTTGTTATACAGAAAATATTTCAAAAAATAGTACACTTTTGATATAGATATATAAAAGTTTACACAGTTTTGCAACTATATTATAATAAAGAATCATGAACTGAAATGAAATTTGGGGGCTGTCATAAAAAAAATGAGTTTTGACATTATAGAAACGTAGTTAAGTTACATTTTTTGATCACCCCGTATAATTATTTTTGTTTCAGTTCATATTCACTTGAATCTCTAAAGTATCTCCTAAAAAGTGTCTCTTTAAAATTTGACTTAATTAACATCTGTCTGATATTTATTATCTGTTTTTGAAATGTCTGAATCTGTCTGAAAAAAAAATTAAAAAATTGAATACCTCCTAAACCGTAAGTTTTTGACAGCAAGTACGGTATTAAATACCGTACTTGCATGCTGTAACATTAGAACTTATCAAGCGCGGATCCAAGGGGGGACAATGGGTGCAATTGCCCCCTCCTTGGGCCATCAAAGAAAAATCCTGTTGAAGATGGTAATGAGCAATGACATTACTTTTCGAAAATGTAACTATTTACATTGTTACATAGATCTTGTTTCGCAATTATAAATAATTTTAATAATGCCTCGATTCATAGATCAGGTCATCATCGATCGTTTAAATAAAATGTAAAGTAAAGCTCAGCTCAAATGGACAAATATAATTGGCTAGTTTATTCGCCTATTAAACAAGGTATGTATTGCAAGTATTGTTCAATTTTTGCTGCCAGAGTCGTAGGTGAGAGCAAGTGTGAAACTGAGGCAGGTGTTTTAGTTATAAAACCTTTGAAAAAATTTAATAAACTTCTTGGAAAAGATGGTAATTTAGAAAAGCACCAAAATAATAAATATCACAAGACTGCGGTAGAAAGAGCTAAACAATTTTTAAAAGATTTCAGAAAACCAGAACTTGAAATTCAAAATCAACTTTCAAAATCAAGGTTAAAACAGATACAAGAAAATCGCAAAAGGTTAATGCCCATAATTGACACAATAATAACAATGGGTAAGCAAGATATCGCGTTCAGAGGACATCGAGATGATGGGTTTGTAGATGTACCATCAGTTTCTTCACAACAACAGTCGATAGCAAATGAGGGAAATTTTAGGGCAATTTTAAAAATGAAAATTCGCGCCGGGGATAATATTCTTGGAGAACATTTAAAATCTGCAAGTTCACGGGCAACATACATATCAAAAACCACCCAAAATTCTATTATTGACTGTTGTGGTGAAGAAATTTTAAGTATATGTAATAAGAAGCCATGTCTGTGAGTCCAAATTTTTTTCTATAATGTTGACGAAACAACCGACATCTCCGCAACATCTCAAATTAGCATAATATTAAGATGTGTTTTGAAATCTGAAATAAGAGAAGATTTCATTGGATTCACTGACATACACGAATTAAATTATGGGACGGAATTCGATATCCAAACTGAACCGAAAATTGATGGTGTAAAATTAGGTCAATCTGTTATAGCGATACTAGAAAAAACAACTTCAATATAAAGAACTGTGTTGGAATCTGCACAGATACCTTTACAAAGGAGCCGTTAGCGAAATAAAAAAATTTCGCCGCTTTCAGTCAGAATTCCACAACCATTCGCTAAATTTATCAATTTCAAAATGTGTTCAGGTTCAAGGTGTTAGAGATTGTTTTGGAATTATAAGTTATCACCTTTTTCCATATGTCAGTAAAACGGAGTTTTTTGTTAAAAAGAACAACTGAACACCAAATTAAGAAGTCTTTGTGATACTCGTTGGGTAGAGAGGCACAATTCTTTTCGCTATTTTGAAACGAATCTTATGTCAATTGTAGATGTCCATTAGAAATTGGAATGGTAATATTTCAAGTCCAAAAGCCAATATATTATTAAACAGTATGCTAACAGGTCAATTTATAATTGCGCTGAAATGTATCAATAGCGCTTTCTCATCAACATTGATACTTAGCAATTTATTTCAAAAACAATCTCTGGTTTTAATTTCTGCCAGTGATTTAATAGCCGATCTCCGTAAAATATTCACAACAAAAAGAGAGAACGCTAATACCGAGTTTAATAAAATATGGAAAGACATATCGAATGAGGCTCAAAAACTTAAAATAATTTTGCAAAAACCAAGAATAGTTTCTCGACAAACAACGAGAGCGAATTATGATGTAGAGTCAGCTGAAGATTATTATCGGATAAGCCTATTTATTCCTCTGTTGGACGACATAATTTCAGATTTGAATTCTCGTTTCAATGACGAGGTAATAACAGTTTTTAATCTGTCAATCTTATTACCTGAAAACTTACTTAAATATAATGACGAAACAATGAATAAATGTCTCAGTAGGTTGTGGCAGAAATATAAACAAGTAGGTATTACTTAATAGTAATATTAAGATTAATAGTAATATTATTAGAAGCATTGACTAATGTCAATGCTTCTAATTCTGAAGCTGTTTTCAAATCTGAAATTACATTTTGGAATGCAAAACTGACTCGAAAAATCAATACAATGAATGAAAAAAAAATGCACAAAGTGTTATGGCCATATATGAACTATGCGACAAAGATATCTTCCCAAACTGTAATATTCTGCTTCAAATATTACTTACATTACCTGTTAGTGTAGCCTCAGCTGAGCGTAGCTTTTCAGCATTAAAACGGCTCAAAACTTAGCTAAGAAACCAAATGACACAAGGAAGACTTTTAGGATTAGCGTTACTTCATATTCATTTAGATTTGAATATTGATATAGAAAATGTTATGAATCGTTTTGCAAAATCAAAACGTAGGTTAGAATTCATCATATAGATACATTATTTTTTCTTCTTACCTACAAGGACAGACTGGTGATAGCGAGATTTATTTGTGTTAATATTATTTATTGAACATTAAATGGTTTATAAGTTATAAACCATAAATTATAACCAAATTAATGAGATTATTAAGTTTTGAGATTAAAGAATTATGTTTATTGTTTTATTTATGTATGTTGATAATATTATTTATTAAACATTAAATAGTTTATAACCAAATCTGTGAGATTATTAAGTTTTAGCCTTGTAAACGTTTTATTTTATTTGTACTTAAGTTTAAACTTACCATAAAAAATAAATGTTCTCAAAATGCCTGTATTTTTTCTAATACATACACCATTTCTGGCATTTCTTATTAGGTATTTTTCAATATTTATGTCAATTGCCCCCTCCTTAGGGAGCTCCTGGAACCGCCCTTGGAACTTATCGTAGAATCTAAAAATTAAAAAATATACAGGGTGCTCCATTCAAAATATGAAAGATGTTTCCGGAAGTGGCAGAAAAATGTAAATATTTTAGTTGAAAAGAACATTGAAAACCTACAGAAAAGAATAATCGTAGCTGCACTCTTAGTGAAACGAATATTACGTTCTTCTTGTCGAATTGTCCATCGCCTGTCGCTCATTTGCAATAAAGGGGTATGGTAATAAGTATTAGCAGTAGCAACTAAGGACTAAACAGTAAAGAAAAATATTAATATTTCCTTTTTGTACTTTATGAAATAAAATATTTAAGTTTGTTTTTAATATCTAGTACATTTTTTAGTTTTTGAAATTAATATTTTTGTGAATTAGTTATTTAATTAGATTTCGAAAATAGGCATATCGGTTTTAAAAATTATTTCTTTCAGTTTCTATCACTCTACCACTTCTACTTCTGTCCCGTATTTCACTCTTATATATAAATGGTCACCTTACTCTTAGTACTTTTGGAAATATAAATAGTTTAAGGTTGTGGTGACACACCCTGCATAAGAATGAAACACTTATCAGTTAAATATTAATACGTTCAGATAGTGGATATTACTTATAAACATTTCAATATTTCGTTACAATTATGGCTATTCATAAGGCTTGGCATCTTCATTCACCCATCAGCATCGTGAACAAGAACACCACATTTCTAACAATTAATAACGTTTTATTACTTTCAGACGTCTGACATTGTATTTTCATTGTTACCTGACTCGTCTTTGGTTCGCCCCTTATCGAATAGTAATAGTGCAGGCAGAAGTACTCCATCCTATCCGTTTGAAAAGGAAGCTACTGATACAAGTATTTCTGAAGACGTAGTGGCAACGTTAACATTAGGCTTACCTTCAACTTCAAACTTAACGCCAACATTAAGCGAACAGAGACAATCATCGGTAAACATGCATTGCTTTATCAATTAATGATTAAGAGTAATAAGTGATCTATTTCCAGAACTCTTTATTAGACTTGCTGCAGTCGTCTAACGAGGGACGAGAAATCCTTGCGCACTACAAAATTCATCATGAATTAAAACGTAGGCTTTTGGTCAATTTAATAATCCGAAAGGAACTAACGAATAATCCTGACGAAAGGTATATAATAAAATTTTCAATGATGAATTACTTTGTTCTCAGTCATCAGTTCTAGAATTTCACGAGAGAGGTTTATACAGCTAACTAAAGAAATTTGCGAAATTTTTAAAAAGAAGAAAACGAAAATTCTTATTACATTCCTGCGAAAACAAACTATAAAAATAAACCTATTTCCGCCCACGGTAAATTATGGGATAAATATATAAATACTAGGGCAAAATTCAGAAACCTACAATTAATTGAAGCACGAAAAGTCAAATCATATAGACAAGGTGTTGATGGTGAGTTCACGTATATAAATTTGTTGACTTCCTTTAAAACATTATGTTTTTTGTTTTCGCAGAGTCAGAACCAACTGCAGATACTGTTGAAAAGCATACATTTCTTCAACACAATAGTCAACCTTGGACCACTATATTACAATACTGGGAGAGTACATGTGACATTAGAAGGAAAGAGTACGAAGAAAATAATACTCTGATACACCAATATTTTCAAAAATATCCAGCTCTGTCCATGCCATCAGGATATTCTTTGGTAAATAATTTTAATGAATATTTTTTTACAATACTTATATAGAAATATTTGTTACAGCTCTGTATAGATTTCAAAAAACCGTTTTCCTACTGAAGATCAAAAACTGTACATGGAATGGCCAAAATTTTATAAAAGTATTTTAAATAAATATTAGTAAAAAAAGAAGAAGTCTCCCATAATTGATCAGTTGTTAGCAAGTTTTAATGAGAAGAAAGAAGGTTTAGACATTCAAGAACACGAAGGTAAGTGAAGAATCAGCACAAATTATTATTGAACACATTTTTTATAATATATATCATTTCAGTATTTGATCAAAATTCTGCATTGTTACTACTTCCATTATTATTTCCAAACACATCGAGACAAAAGAAGAAATCGAACGTGCGGAAATTTTCAAAAATTGAAATAAAGGACAGTTTCGTGACGCATGTGGAGGTAAAAATGTTGATTTATAGTTTTAACATAGAAAAAAATCATCTAATTACAATCTTATTTCAGCACGAAGAGGATCTTAATGTAATATTTGAACAAAGAGAGGCAAGGGCACGTCTTTTAAAATCAACGGAACAGCCATCTGTATACCTCATCGGAAATTTAACAAACCCTAAATCTATTGTAAAAATTAACAACATTATTTATGACTTAGAGACACCTCTAAAGGCACTTGATACATTGCATTAAATGCTTCATTTCCACCAGAGGGGGAGCAAGTATGGTTATTCAATCAAAACATAATTTTCGACATACATACTGACTCGGACGTTCAATTCAACTCAGTTACTACAGTCCATTCGGATATTTTGCAGGACAGACATCGTATGCTTAATGATGAAATGCAAAATTTGTCAGAGACTATTTAGTTTTCAATCATTTTTTTATCATTTCTCTATTTATCATGGTGACACAATTCAGTATCCGTGTGGTAGTACAATGTGTCCCAGGATGTTTTCTACTTTGAAATCTCTCCGTAAACATATGCGTCGTGATCATGTCGTAATTAATTCTTCTGGTGCCTCGACATCGACATCAGAAGCAGTCGGTACAATGTGTAATATAGAAAATGTTACAACCACTGTTAAGATAATGCCATGCTTGGTAAACGAAGGGAATTACCTTAATCCCGATAAAAATTCTTTACGAAATTATCTTCTATTGTTTATAGCAAAATTGTATAGCAAGAAATTACTTCCTAGGAATCATATTTTTCATATTCTAGACGATGTTGCAACTTTATTTTCATCAAGCCTCTCAATTCTCAGTGAAAATGTAAAGAAAAAATTTCAAGAGAACAAAGTTGATGACGGTTTAATTTCGGAAATATGTGACTATATAAAAAATCATAATTCAATATTTGATGATTTCACGTCCGAATATAAATATATAAAATTATTCAAAAAATATGGGTGTTTATATTGAACCTATTGATGTAGTTATTGGTTTTAAATATTCATTGGTTAGAAAACATTCCAAAAGGGTATTCATTAACAAAGAAGTAACATTATCACACGTGCCATTGCGTGACACTTTAAAACAACTGTTTCAGCTTCCAGGTTTTGTTACAAATATGAAAAAAATACATTGACGAATTAAATAGCGAAACCGGTATTTTATCCAATTTTATTCAGGGAAAAGTAAATTAAATAATTTCTCAGATGAGAAATTTGTTTGTCCTCTATTTATTTATTACGATGATTTTGAGACATCAAACCCGCTGGGTTCTCATTCCGGAGTTAATAAATTAGGAGGCGTTTATTTTTCCATTCCGTGTTTACCACCACACCTGTCGTCTAAATTATGTAACATATATCTCATTATGTTGTTTAAAACACAATATCGGCAAACTTTTGGTAACCAAGCGATTTTTAAAATTTTAATAGATGAACTTCATTATCTAAGTGAGTCTGGAATTTCGGTCAAAGTTGAGGGTCAATGTAAACGCACATATTTCAATCTAGGACTAATACTAGGTGATAATTTAGGAATTAATGGTATTTTGGGATTTATAGAAAATTTTTCTGGTCAGTACTGTTGCAGATTTTGTAAATTGCCAAAAGAATGGAGACATACTGCTTGTTCGGAAATTCCAGGCTCATTACGGGCTATTGTAAATTATACACAGAATTGTATGTTACAAGACGCTTCTAAAAGTGGCATAAAAAATGAATGCATTTGGAATGTATTACCTAATTTTCACGTGACTACAAATTATTCTTGCGACTACATGCATGATCTTTTAGAAGGAATATGCAAATATGATTTTCTCTTAATTCTTAACAGATTTATTTTAGTAGATACATTTTTCTCTTTGGATGTTTTAAATTCTCGAATACAAATTTTGGGGACTGTTAATAATTCTAATTTACCACCCAAACTGATACTTGGACATTAAAAATAAAAAGCTTAGATTGTCAGCATCCGAAATGTTATTTTTAACAAGATATTTTGGTGTTCTTGTAGGTGACTTAGTACCTAAGAATAATAGTTTTTGGAAACTTTATTTACTACTAAGAAAAATTATTCATTTAGTTACAGCGAGACAGTTACAAACAGAGTGATTTCATACGCTCAAAGACGTTATTTTTTATCACAACAGTTTATACTTGCAACTTTCCAAAGACCATCTGCCCTACAAGGGTCATATTTTATTACATTACCCACGCATATTTCAAAAGTCTGGTCCTTTGGCTCTGATATCATGCCTTAGGTTCGAAGGTAAACACCGAGATTTTAAAACTACCGCAAATATCACCTCTTCCCGAGTAAACATTTCAAAATCATTAGCAAAGAAAAATCAGCTGATGTTTGCACAAGATTTGTTATGTGGAAAATTTCTTAAATCGTGCTCCAAGCACGGAAAAATTTATAAGAACGAAAACGATATTGCAACAAATTTTTTTGGAAACGATCTATACATAATGTGTAACTGGCTTGTAATCGATGGAATTACATATAAAAAAAAAGTTGCAATTTGTCTTGGCTTCAATGACATTGAGGAAGACGGACATGAATTTGGACTTATTGCTGAATGCATTATTCAAGATAATAATTTTTTTTTTATATATACGAAAAGCTTACAACGATTACATTTTGTAAACATTACTTTGCATTTGAAGTTGAGAATACTCATGTTTTGGATATTATCAGCTATACAAATTTACTGACTCCTTCACCCTCTGCTTATATTGAAAAAAAAATAAAATATTTGTTTGTCTTCCTCATTATATTTAACTGTTCTTTAACACTTGTAATGTGAATAGTAATGATTATTAGCCGTTGCACCAAAAAATGAACCAATCGTGGCTTAGTAAATAATTTTAAATGTTACTTGTCAGTTAATTATAGCAGACATCTGTTTTCACGCATTGTATCTATTTCACGGATCACTGAATTGTAAATCTCTGAAAAACCCTTCTCAGAAATCATGTAATAATGTCCTGTTCACTATTGTATATTCTGTATATACATATTTTTACCTCCACTTATATTGCTTCTTCTGTTCACAAGCGTGGCAGTTAGGGGTGCGAATTAGTAGTGCCAAAAAATTAAAAGAGCTTAAAGGAATTGAAACCTTGAATTAGTGTTTAAAATAATTATTATAAGTACCTACTAATAAGAATAACGTAAAATAGGAGCAAAAAGAAACTACCTAAGTGATTTGTGTGTCATGCCATATATATTAATGGTTGGTACTTTTTTATCGCAATAAGTTACATTTGCTCCTATTCATGTTTTTTTGTGTTTTTTTTTATGCATATACTTTATAGATTGGGGCTTAAGACACTTGGTGACAGTGTTTTAAGCCCCTTTTATTTTGTTAGAGCTTACAATGAAAGGTTTTATACAAAACCGACAGCTCTTACGTTATTATTTTACTGTATTCACAAGCTTGGCAGTTTGGGGGCGCACTGTTACCAAATGTTTTTAGCCCCTTTGATTTTGTTAGAACTTACACAGGTTTTATACAAAACCGATAGCTTTTACGTTAATATATTTATTACTGTATTTACAAGCGTGGCAGTTTGGGAGTGCACTGTCACCAAGTGTCTTAAGCCCCAATCTATAAAGTATATTCATAAAAAAACACAAAAAAACATGAATAGGAGCAAATGTAACTTATTGCGATAAAAAAGTACCAACCATTAATGTATGGCATGACACACAAATCATTTAGGTAGTTTCTTTTTGCTCCTATTTTACGTTATTCTTATTAGTAGGTACTTATAATAATTATTTTAAACACATTAGTGTTTAAAATAATTATTATAAGTACCTACTAATAAGAATAACGTAAAATTGAAACCTTGAATTATCAAGGTTTCAATTCCTTTAAGCTCTTTTAATTTTTGGCACTACTAATTCTAATTATACTTATTAATGTATAGTAATATCATATTAATGTTATTAATGTGTCTATGATTACTGTGCAACCACTTACCTCTTAGATACAAGTATTACTCATATGTATAAGAATATTTTTGTATTATAATGACAGTTGAAGGCATGGAAAATAAAGGTCTCATAGTTTTTTTCCTTTTATTTTTACCAATCGACAATCCGAACAAGGAATGAAAATCCATTATAACAAACCATATAAGAAACAATACATACTATTTTGCACAAAATTAATTAGTAGTATTTAATATATTTCAAATTACAATATAAGTAACTGCTACATATTAATAATAAATAATATCCATATAATTTATTAGGATGCTCACCACGTTTTATGAATCCTCTCTAGGTGCTCTATTTTATACAGATTTCTAATAAATTATACCTACATGGTCTGTACGATAACAATAAAGCGGTGTTATTATTTCAAGTGGCACACTATTTTATAAAATACGTGTAGCTGTATTAATAACAATACAACAATGGAATAGATACAATTAGCATGATCTTACAAATAAACTATGTGTAGTTGTATTATATATATATATATATGTCTGATTAATATGTCATGCGGTTTTGTATTTACTATTTTCTAGTTGTATTTTATATTAACTGGAGCTACTGGCGCCTATATAACAACTACAGGTTGTAAGTGTAAATATTTTTCTATTATTATTTACATGGCGTTTTTCTCAGGTTGATCTATCTCCTGAAGATATTTCAGAAGGCACGTACCTATTTCATTGGCCTCTCTATGAGCCCCATCTTCATGCCACATGAAGCATGTGCCTTCGTGGTTTTTTATATCATATAAAGTAAAGTTTAATACATTTAACTTTGACACATAATAAAAAGATGATGCATCTCCCATGGGACACGGCAACACCGCCTGCAAATCAAAAACTACAAGTTTTACTTGGTCATCACTGATTTTATCATGTTCCTTTTCTTTCCTACTTAAATTCTTCTCTTTTATGTGTTTGGCATATTTTTCTTCTATCTCTTTTCTTCTGCTCATTGGAATTTTTATACTCTAGACACAGTTCGCATTGATCTTTCTTTGGTAAGTGGAAAGCCAAATTGAATTCTTCATTGAATATTTTACTATACATCAGGTAATTAGCAGTCGGTAAGTTTTGTTCTTCGCATAGATTGGTGAAGTCCCTGTGCAAATCTGCAATAGTGTTACTTCCGTCGATATACTCCCTACTCGAATGAGACCGACAGTAGTGACTTCCGAGACGAGGTATACTGTTAATATGTTTCCTGATATTATTTTTTATATCTTCACTAATTCGGTGGTGATTCCCATGTTTACCTCTTCGGTCCCTTTCCACAACTCTGCCGCTCTCACATACTTGCAGTTTTGCAGAACTGTACTTATTACTTTATGGTTAATTGCTAAGGTAGCCATGAAGAAGAATTTGCACACACGAAATTCTTTCTGATTAATTAAGAAAAAGTAGGCATTATTAGGTTTCCTTAGATGTGCGTTTGTGTACTTATATTTTGGGGTGATAGTTTTCATACTAGACGATATAAATTTTTTTTTTTTTTCAATATCTTCTAACCTCCAATAGTCGTCGAAGATTTTCTGACGCTCATCCTGTGATATATTTTCTGCGCATTTCAACTTGCACTTCAAGCCACATGGTGGCAAAAGGCACTTTTCCTCTCTGGTTACCTTGCTTTTTAATATTTCACCGTCTTTGGTTTTTATAACAGACACGGAAACATACTTTTGACCACTATTTAACCTTTTGGCCTCAGCTTTTTTTCCACATATCGGGATTTTTTATTCTCTTTTTTAGTTCTTTTTTGTACATGGGAAGGATCTTCTACTTTTCTTTTTTTACTCTTAGGACATATCTGCTCTTCGTCATTATCAGAAGAGCTACTAGAGACTGGTGAATTATAAGTGGGATCCTTGACGCTATCATCTTCGGAAAAAGGTTCATTTCTGGAACGTTTAGATGAATGACTTTTCTTAGATGAGCCAGATTCGGAACCAGATTCTGAGGAGGCAGATTCAGAACTTGATGATGAATTTGACGATGGTGAGCTGCTTGGCTTTAATGAATTCTCTTTTAAAGCTGCTAAATCAAATGTCGATGTATTTTTTTCTTGCAAAACTGTAATGAAAAAAATAATGAGCTTTTCGAAATAAAAACCTACCTAAACCTCACCTTCAAAAGTGGTATCCAACACCTTGGTCTCAGTAATTTCTTGAGTCCTATTTTCTAAAAAGAAAAAAAATTAATTTCATGATAAAGGAAACAGAAAAATTCTCATAAAATTCCTTTATTAATGTGACCGGTTTCGTGAACAAACACGAAACCGGTCACATTAATAAAGGAATTTTATGAGAATTTTTCTGTTTCCTTTATCATGAATAATTACTCATATGGGATCAACCTATCTACGTTAAAAATTAATTTATTGAAATATTAGTCGTATTATGAATTATATAATAAGTAGGTCTATAATTAAAAAATTTACCTTTGTTTTCCAATACTTCAAATAAATTCTCATTTCTGTAACATTCTAGAGGAAAGTCAGCTGACGTACAATTTTTCAATAGGATGTCATTATCTAAAAAAAAGAGAACGTTTAGAAAGAAAAGCCTAAAAAAATAATTCAAAAAATAAAAGCTTACCATTAGTTTTTTCAAGATAACTAAACAGTTTTCACTTTCTAGAGATGAATTCTGTACCCAATTTTGTACAAAGTTAGTATCATCCTCTAAATGAATATTTTCTAAAAAAACACAAAATATAAATAAATCTTTCAAAATGCAAATAACACTTCTATTTTACCTGCAAAATTGTCTTTTAAAATAGTATTTTCAGGCTGAACTTTTCCATTGAAATCAGAGTGAGGTTTGCAATGAACTTCATGGTGAGACTGATCACTAACCATATCCATAATTCGCTGTATACGACCCCTTTTATTCATGTTAATGCCCTGAAAATTAACTGTACCTAAGTCAACATTAAATGGCTAATTATAATAAGCAATCAAGGCGAAAAAAGTATAGAGAAATAATTCATTTGTTTCCTGAAAAAAGTTACATTGTTAAATACAACCAATTAATCATAAAGTATTTATTAAGAAAACTATTTCATTTGAATATCTAATCTTTTGCTGTGAGTAAAACAATAATTTTGTACAGAATCCTTTTTAGAATACAGTTATATCTCGAAATGTAACCCTTTTTTTATGAAAAAAAACAGTATTAAAGAACGTTACATTTAAAAATGTAACCCTCTTCAAGAAAAGTATATTATATTTTTTGGTTATATTTCAGTTTGCCACTCTTTTCCTCGAAGAAATAATTACAACTTTAACTTACGGGTGTATTTAAAATCCGACAACACAAAATATCACTTTCTTCTTAACACAAATGTAAAATGCTTTTGTTGTAACGCAAAATATCACTCTCTTCGCAATCCAAATGGAAGCAACTGCTGCCAAAATCAATGGCAAACTAAAATGTAACGCTTTTCTCGTGGATCGGGGCGCCCTCTCTACAAAAACCAGAGAGTTACATCTGCCATCTTGTGGCATTTACGTGTAAACTCACTAGTTTCCTTCTTCCCCATAAAACTTTTGACAATTTTAAGTCGTTTCGGACGCAAATATCAAATTTGATGTTTTTTGAGATGTAACCCTCTTCTTCGGTATGAACGATATACTTCAACTTCATGTATTTAATGAACTGCTTCATATTACTTATCGTATGAAGCCGTTCATTCTATGGATTAACTTTTTATGTCACACCGTTAAGAAAATTGTTCGTTGGCAATATGAAACGTAGTTTAGTAAAATCTTTAATCATCAGTGTGAAAATATTCATTAATATTAGTAAAAATATTTACGAAATAGCAATAAAAGGAATTTCATTGCATTGATGCTAAAGTTTGTTAAGTAAAAATTGCTAAATATGAATGGTTTGTTCTTTCAATGAATTATTCTTAAATCCCATGTATTTTCTATAATGAACGAAAGTGTTTGATATTACGTACAACATTATTTTCAGTGTAAGTAACAGGTTAAAATATAACCGGATGATAAAACCCTAAAATAATATAAGAAAATTAAAGAAAATTATAACGACATACCTGATGACATTACCTCTAGCACAAGAGGGTTTTAATTTCAAATAATTGAAAATAGCCAAATGGAAAGCTAACCAATATATCCCGAAAACGGTAAATCTCCAATTCATCAACCCAAATATCTTCTCCAAACTGAAGAACTCGGCACCACAATTAAAAATTGTTAACTTTTGGGTTTATATAATAAATCCCTTCACGGATGTTTATAAATACAAATAAAACTTTATATGAATCCAATGTCAGTCACCATTCTTTCAAAAAAAAGTTATTCATTTAAAAAAACGCAAAATTCCTCAACGACTGCGACTGTCCGGTTTTAACGAGATATGGAACCAGGCGTTCACAGAAAATAAAGTAGTGTTGCTAACATTGGTTGAAATTAAATTATCACCCAAATTATAACATTTGCTCATTGGTAAGATTTTAAAACCGCCTTCGGCGACAATAAATTCAAACCGTCACAACTCCCTTTTTCTCCCTAAAAAAAAATAAATTAAGTTTCTTTTTTTCCATACTTCGAGAGAACGTGCATATAGGACTCAACAAACATACACTCAACAACACTAAGATTTATAACGGATTTATAACAAAATTAATCATTTTCTGTTATATGCGGTTTCAAATTTTCGGTGTGTCATTTACCTATTGATGTACCTTGATCGTTTTCAAGTTCATAGACGCAATATCCTACTTTACGTTTAATACGATACGACCAGAAAATTTTCCTGCTAATTTTGAACTAATATAATTTGCACCGTCCGATAATGCAAACTTTCTTTTCCATACTAAATCACCAATATTATATCTAACATGCCTATGCCGCAGATTATATTGACCTCGATACCTATCATGGGCGATTTCTAAATGTTTCTTAACAAAATTGCGCATCTTTTCAAGACTTTCTACTTTGTCTACTCTAGTCTTATTTTCGTCTGTTTCAAGATTTGGATGAGATTTAGCATACTCACTTCCGTGTAGGACCATTTCTTTACCGAAATTTATAAAATATGGTGTTTGGGAGGTCACCTCATGACGCGCACTACGTACTGCACAGCCGAGTTTGGCCAAATTTTCATCCCATTTTCGATGATTTTCTTTGAAGGCTATGTTAAGCGCCTATGTTAGCATAGGCGCTTAACATAGCCTTCAGTATACGGTTAACCCTCTCAGTAGGATTGCTGTGAGCAGAATAATTAGGGCTAAAGGTAATTTCGACACCGAATTTATTTGCTAAATTATTCATTTCTTTACCCCAGTATTGAGCTCCGTTATCGCAACGAATGAATTGCGGAACGCCAAACGTCAGAAATACTTGTTCCCTCAAAATTTTAGTAACTGCAAGGGCTGTAGCACGACGTAGTGGGAAAAACAAAACAAATTTACTAAATGCATCCGTAACGGCTAAAATATACAAATTTCCATGCGAGTTTTTTGGTAGAGGTCCAAATAAATCAGTACTTATGTACTGCCAGAGTTTCATAACTGGCAGAGCTGTTTTGCTTATAAAACCAGCAGGCTTCTTCTGTTCCGGCTTAGTTCCTAAAAAAAAAGTTACGCAAGATCTAACGTACTTAGTAATATCGGATCTCATAGAGGGCCAATAACAGAGTCTAGATATCCTATTAAATGTCTTATAAATTCCGAGATGACCGGAGGTGCAAATATCATGTCCCTCATAAAGTATTTCTCGACGTTTATCTTTTGGTATTACTAACTTCCAAAAATCTACCTCATCACGGAGTTCCGGAAAATCCGAGGTAACATATTTATACAACTTTTTATCCGCTACACGCCATTTTAGATACGCAAGTGGGTTATCTTTAACACATTTAAGCATTTTAAGATACCACCTATCATGAGTATCTTCCACAACTATACTATTAATATTATCCGAGACGGGTAAGTTACGCGACAAGGTGTCGGGCACTATATTGTCCTTCCCTTTTCGATGTATGACCTCGTAATTAAATTGTTGTAAACGCAACGCCCAGCGCGCGAGCCTTCCCTGGGGATTTTTTAAGTTATCAAGCCATACCAACGAGTGACAGTCTGTTATCACATAAAACTTGTAACCATCCAAATAACAGCGCAGACGCTCTATAAAAAATAATACTGCGAGGAGCTCACATTCCGTGGCCGAATAATTGGCTTCGCTACGACTTAACGTTCTCGATAGGTAACATATTACGTGCTCACGACCGTCATATCTCTGCGTCAAAACACACCCAATACCGTATGCGCTCGCATCAGTTTGTACGTAAAATGGGTGCTCAAAATTAGGGCTGAGGTTAGGATAGATGCCGAAACCAAAGCATCTTTAATTTTCTGAAACGATTTTTCACAAGAATCGTCCCACTCGAACCTTTTACCTTTTCGAAGAAGTCGTGTCAGTGGTGCTATAAGATCTGAAAAATTATTCACGAATCTTCGATACCATCCAATCATTCCTGTAACTCTTCTGACCTCGGTTACAGTTTTAGGTCTAGGTAGATTAACAATCGCCTCGATTTTTGAGGGATCAACCATAATACCTTGTCTATTTATAACATAACCCAAGAATTTTAGCTCTGGCCTACAAAATGCACATTTTTCTTATTTTAAGGTCAAACCCGCTGAAGTCAAACGCTTGAATATTTCCGATAAAACCTCGAGATGCTTTTCAAATGTTGGAGTTGCTAAAATAATGTCAAGGTAAACGAAAACGTACGGTTCTAGCTCCGGACCAAATACAGTATCTACCAAACGCTGAAAGGTAGCAGGGGCGTTATGCAAACCATAGGGCATTCGAGTAAATTGGAATAGGCCTCTACCCGGAATAGTAAATGCCGTATATGACTTACTATTGTCGTCAAGCATAATTTGCCAGAAGGCGCTTTTTATGTCCATAGATGATAAATAGCGACTTCCACCCAATTTAGTTAAAATGGAAGATATGTAGGGAAGAGGATATGCGTCCCTCTCAGTCACTTGATTTAATTTGCGAAAATCAACGCAAAAAACGAAAAGTTCCGTCTTTCTTTGGTACCATTAAAACAGGTGACGACCAACCGCTAGTAGATTTCTCGACAACACCTAATTTAAGCATTTTATCTAATTCTTCATCAATTAGTTTTTGTTTGAACGGAGAAACCGGATAATACCGTTGTTTAATGGGTTCATTATTGGTTAAAATTTTGTGTTTAACAACATTCGTAAAACCCAACTTATTTTTATGAATGTTAGAAAAATATTCATGTACAATTTTTTTAAGACGTTTATCTTGTTCAACATTTAGATCTGTCCGTGACTCGAGACCATTTATCATAGGAGGATGTAGAATCTCTGAAGAAAAGTGCCATTCTCCTTTACGCACGTCTGGGACAATGCCTATACGAATCCAAAAAATCGATTCCTAACACTAAGCTGTGACGTAGTTGAGAAACAATATAAATATCAATAATTTTTACAACAGCTACGCCAATGCACGTACAAGAATCATCGTTCGCGACTTTACAAGAAATGCTATGGTTATTATCAAGATTTATACCCGTCTTTCTTAAAACATTCCACCCAGACCGACCCATGAAAGTTTTATTAGCCCCAGAATCAAGTAATCCATAAAATTTATTACCCAAAATATCTACATTTACATACGGACATTCTCCTTCATTAACTTGAGCTAATATATAATTTAAAACTGCTAAATTATTCGTATCGCCGGTTTCCACCAAATGGTTGACCGAAAGTGAATTGGAAGCAATGGTGCGGTCATCTATTGCCTCCTTGGACCGTTTCCCTGGGCATTATTAACATTGCAGGTCGGGCAATTCCTTTTAGTAAAACCAACTTTGCTGCATGTAAAACATTTCAGTTTATTTTGATTTCCACCAGGCTTACGACAAAATTTTGTCACGTGACCAGGCTTATGACAACGCCAATAGGTGCGTTCGCGCGCTTCTACTTCATGTACCATGGTTCTAGTATTATTATACCTGTACGTTGGCTTGGAAGAACACGCTAAGTCAGGCTCAAGGGACAGGTCACTAGCACACGGTGGCTTCCACTCTTCGCAGGACTTATCAGCAATATCTAAGCGTCGACACAACTCTATCAATTCGAAAGGCGTTTGAATGGGATTTCTAATATCGGTTAGTGCTAAACCTTTTTGATAACGCAGACGAATATTATCACGAAGTACCTGCAAACGTAAATTATCATCTATGTGACTAGGCATACGATCAAAAAGAGTAGACATTGTTCCCACATAAACGGCTATGGATTCCTCAGCATTTTGAGTACGCTTTAAAATTTGTTTCCATAACTCTTTACCCGGTTCTACATATTCCTCTTTCATCACCCGGACTAAATTATCCCAATCATTAACTTGTTTACTAACCATATTAAAAATGCATAAGGCATCACCCTCAAAAAAGATCCCGTGCGGAATTAAAAAGTTGCGCTTTTCCCACGTTTCGAGATTTGCAATACTCATCAACTTGTTCCAAAAATGAATTGAAACTAATAGTGTCACCTTTCCCCTTGAATTTTAAATTCCATTTATAAACAGGTACACTTTTAAAATTACTATCATCAACCATATTATTATCAACTACTACTCCTGCTTCAGAACTTAAATTATCAGGTGCGCTACTTGAAAAACTGGATCTAATGGCATTTCTGTCCGTTCTAATTTACTCACTTTACTAAAATAGTCTGAAATCAATTCCATCAAAATTTTAAATAGATTCGATTTTTTTGTTACTTGCTCCGGTTCCTTACAAATAATTCGGTCAATTCTACTAAAAATATGAGACAGTTTTGTTTCCACATTTTTAATCTGATTCGCAGAAATTGCAGTAGTACCGAGTATTTCCGACATTTCACCTAACTTTTTCTCACATGTAGCTAATTCTGACGTGATATCTAACTCTATATTTGAATGTATGATTTGTCCTTGTTTTTCTAAAGAAATTACGCTTCGCAAACATTTGCGCATAGAATTAACATTTCCTGGTTCCGTAATTCCACGAACACTAAGCTCATATTCTAATTCGTCTTTTAATAAACGATCGATATCTAATTTAAGAGACATTTTGATAAAATAATGAATAATCTTAACCACAAAATCGCATATAACAAAAATTCATAAACTCGCACAACAATTAAAGCACAATAACAAATAGTTTCAAATAGGTAAATAATACACTTATTTTATTTCACTAGAAAGGTACGGTTAGTCCCACTATTTCCTTTTTTTTCCCGCATCAACAAATCTGCAATAAAAAAAATACTAAGTCAACTAAAATGTAATGAAGGAAAACTACATATATATGTATAGCTATATATATAAAAGTACATATAAAAATCCACAAAAGGCCCTACACGTTGGCCGCCAATTTATGTTACGAATTTCTGCCAAATTATGATCTCAGGGTCGTATGGTAACTTTACTTTTATACCAGGTTCGGATTTTGGCAATCGTTACATAAAATCCCGGTTTTATAAAATTATCCTTGCAATAAATTGGTAGCTAATATATCTGTCAGTGCCACAGCTATACTTAGGAATGTCGTTAAGTAAAAAAAAAGTATTGGCGCCACGTAATTTTAAACTGACTGTATATTAAGTTAACTTAGACAATATTTCTCTAAAACCACGAAACTTCAGAAATACCATAATTTATTATATCAGGATAACCAATCATTGCAAGTAAACATACAAAAAAAAAAGATCAAGGAGCATTCACGCCACACCAAATAATAGCCGCAAATAATATCTAATATGTAATTTAATAGAAAAGTTACTTACAAAAGGAAATTGAGTAAAATTATCAGGAACTTGTGTGAGCAGTGTATATAAGAAATTTTAATCAAAATATACAATAATGCAAAATATGTGAGGTACCTATAAAAGCAAAATAGATCTTGGATAAAAAAAATATATATAAATTATCCCCAAACGTGATCACGGACGGTTCACAAATTACTTAATAAGTTATAATATTTGTTATACTTTATATACACATATTATTAATAGAGCCAGTTTAAAGACATACTTTAACTAAGTAAATGATTGAAATTATATAATGTATGTCAATTAATTATATAGAGAACATGTACGAGTTGCACAATAAAGATAATCGCAATTTAGATTTAAAGAAAAGTTAAATGCAATTTACCTCGTTTTCCTTTAAACATATGAGAGTAAAATGTTAAGAACAATAATAAATTAAAGTAAGGTTTATTTGGCTTATCTATTTGGTGGATATGTGTAGCATAATATATCGCAAAACACCAGCTCCTTGGATTGCAATGCTAGGACTCCTATTCGAAACAATAGAACCCCTTTGGAAAATTTCTACCAAGCTTCTAATTGGGTGAGCGGTCAAATATTTATCTGACTCCTATAGACGTTAATTAGAACGCAATTAAGTTCCTCTTGTAGATAATAACAGAAAGTAGTGGTATTTTCTACGAATAATGAAATTCTTCTAAGTAACAATTAGGTTAAAATATAACCGGATGATAAAACCCTAAAATAATATAAGAAAATTAAAGAAAATTATAACGACATACCTGATGACTTTACCTCTAGCACAAGAGGGTTTTAATTTCAAATAATTGAAAATAGCCAAATGGAAAGCTAACCAATATATCCCGAAAACGGTAAATCTCCAATTCATCAACCCAAATATCTTCTCCAAACTGAAGAACTCGGCACCACAATTGAAAATTGTTAACTTTTGGGTTTATATAATAAATCCCTTCACGAATGTTTATAAATACAAATAAAACTTTATATGAATCCAATGTCAGTCACCATTCTTTCAAAAAAAGTTAATCATTTAAAAAACGCAAAATTCCTCAACGACTGCGACTGTCCGGTTTTAACGAGATATGCAACCAGGCGTTCACAGAAAATAAAGTAGTGTTGCTAACATTGCTTAAAATTAAATTATCACCCAAATTATAACATTTGCTCATTGGTAAGATTTTAAAACCGCCTTCGGCGACAATAAATTCCAACCGTTACAAAAGAAACTGAAGGTTGTTAAAAATTAAAGTGAGGTATTTACCTTCAAATATTTTTTTGTAGATGCGGAAGATTTCATAAAATTAACTCTATTTTTCTCTATTATAACTAACAAATCAGTTAAAGTTATGAAAAAAAATGGGAAAAAGTATTGGAAGCCTTCGATTGCCGAGTCGAAAGATGGTATGGTAGTTCACGTAAAGGTAATACAATCTCAATAAAAATAACATTTTTGTATGAATATGTGGTCATCCAGTTTTCAAATTTTAGTTAAAATTAAAGAACCAGAAAATAATTCTAATTTCGTGATTACTCTATGCATGGGGCTATGAAATTTGTAAGCATCTGATAATATTTTTGTTATATGTATCTGTGTTTGTCGACCGTTTCTTGTAAACAAAAAAAAATTGTTAGACGTAGTTTTTAGCTTAAATTTGGTGGTATCCAGTGTAAAGTCGAGTAGGAAAATAATTATTTAAATAGTGGCTCATTATACAAAGTTTTAATATTGCGCCTTACATATGCAGTCTTCTAGAATTGAACAAACTTTTAGAAATTAATAAATTATTTTGCAATAGGTAACTAATAATTGTAAATTTCTTACGTACCTTGTTATATTTAAAGACACATTATGTTGCCAACTGTCAGTTAACACTGATGTAGTTTTACATGAAACACCAAAACACATATACTGCACTCGACGCGCGTTTCGATAACCAAGTTGGCATCATCTGGAAATGATTAAAATTCAGTTTAAAACTGAGCTTTAATCATCTTAAACTTGGTTGGTGTCATCTGGAGATGATTAATACTCAGTTTTAATCATTTCCAGATGATGCAAACTTGGTTGACGAAACGCGCGTCGAGTGCAGTATATGGTGTTTTGGTGTTTTGTGGAAAACTAGGTCAGTGTTATCTTCACATTAAAGGTTCCAACCCATTTCAGAACTGTCATATATATTTTTTGTAATCTACAGAAATCTAAAAATGACTATTATGTTTCTATCATGCTTTTCAAATCAACCTTGTTAAACCTAATCTTGTGTCGGGCACGTTACCTAAAAAGTTACCTAAATGAATTTATTGAAAATTACAAATTTTCAGATAAAAAATATTCTATTTTTAACAATTTTTGTTTCTTGCGTGACCCAAGCATACATTGTTTCCTTTAATAAGGTTGAATTGAAAAGCATTTCTGCTGGAAGATACATAAAATATCCATATTTGACTACAGATTTCTGTATGTTTAGAAATGCTGTTTTATTACATGTAACTATTTTTTTAGACACTTGGAGACATTGAAAACGTAGTGGAGAGCCGACAAATAAAAATGCAAGAATGGGGACTTACTCTACAACCATTCATAATTGTAGTGGGACCAACGATAACGGACATACAATCAGTTCATGTGAGAATTGACTGTACAGTTTATAATGTTCCATCACTCTTAAAAGCAATTGATATTTGTTTTAAATCATTTTTAACATTCGACCTGCAGTACCCTGTAGAGTGTGAATACCTGTGGCTTGCATTGCAATGGGGTGTATATAGCATAAAATTAAAAAGTGACACAAAAATTCCGCACGTATTTGATATTCTGAGAAAAGCAAATTATTTAAATTTTGACTAATATAAAGTGCAGTATTTGTCAAAAAAATATTCGAGACAGAAATTTATTTATTAATCATTTAAAAATCAGCCATCCATTTGAACAATACTATACTTGTTCATTTCCAAAATGTATACGTACATTTTCAAATATTGGTTCGTTAAAAAAGCATTTTACTAATTGTAGTCATATGAATGAAACATATAGTACGGAGACTATTTTGCCACAAACAGAACAATTTGATAGCGTAAAAGAAAATGTTGAATCTTTTAGCAATAATATGGATTATGAACCAGAAACTATTAGTACTGAAAATAATGAACTTGACGTTTCTGAGTTAAATAATAGTGTTTTAAAATGTATTGCCATATTATATAACAAAAAACCTTATTCAAGATTTTGTTATAAATAAATACTTCCGAATTAACACACGATTTATTAAGTTTTCTTGAAAACAATTTAAAAGATATTCTTCCTGTTGAATTTCATAATACAGTTAATAATGTATTAAGTATTAAACCTTTTTCTCAATTGGAAACAGAATATAAAAGATTTAAATATTTACAAGATGCAAATTTATTAATATTACCTAAACAATTTGTTATTGTAGAAATACCAGATAACATTAGAAATAATGATAATGTTATCGTCAGAGGAGTTAAAATGTGTAAAATTCAAGTAGTATTAATGAGAGAAGCTCTAACAAAATTTTTAGAATTACCTGCCACACTTTCTAGTATAAAAAACTATATTGAATTAGAAGAAGCAAATGAAGAAGGCATATTATCTAGTATATTTTGTGGCACTTTATGGAGCGAAATGAAAGAAAAATTTAAAGATAAATATTTACTGCCATTACTGATTTACTATGATGATTTCGAATCTGGTAATCCTTTAGGTTCTAAATCTGGAATACATAAAGTAGGGGTTCTTTATTATACAATAGCAGGTATGCCTCCAAGTTTTGCTTCTTCTTTAGAAAACATTTTTCTTGCTCAACTGAATTATTCATCTGATCGAGCACTCTTTGGTAATAAAAAAGACATTTCAAAATATAATCGATGAACTGCATTTTTTGGAAACGGATGGTACTACTGTTAACGTAGAAAATGCGTCTGAAAAAAATTATTTTTGCCTCTTTGCTGTATTAGGAGATAATCTTGGTATTAATGCTTTACTTGGCTTTAATGAGAGTTTTAATAGTAATTATTTTTGTAGAATTTGTCGATGTCAAAAAAATGAAACTCAACAAACAATTTTTGAGGAAGAGTTACATTTAAGGACTGTAATGAACTACAGCAAAGATGCGCAAAATTGTGATTTTGGTATTACACAACCTTGCGTTTTTAATAGTTTAATTAGTTACGATAATATAAAGAATGCAATACTGGACATTATGCATAATTTGCATGAAGGAATATGTCGGTACGAAATGTCCAGAATTATAAAAAAATGTATAGAAAAAAAATTATTTTTCATTAGAATTATTGAATACTAGAATTAAATATTTTCAGTATTCTCCCAATATTGACGTTGGGAATTCCATACCTTTAATCTCTGAAAATCATTTGAAACAAAATTGTCTAATAATGTCTGCATCTGAAATGGCAGCATTTGTGACATATTTCGGTATAATTATTGGTGATAAATTAACTTCTATATGAAAAAGTCTATCTGACAGCACATTTTTGTCACTTTGACAGCGATACAAAAGGTGCATCGTTTTTTATCACCGATAAAAATATATAACAATTTATAACAACTGTATTTTTAATAACTGTTCCTTTAAATAATTGTATAAATAAAGATAATTATTGTTGTTGTTCGTTCACATATTCTGTCGTTAATTTATCTTGCCAAAAAACACTCGAGCTTTTCTTTTATGGATAAATTTCTTTTTAACTCAAAATTTTGCCAATCAGTAATTTTGCTCGATAAACTGACATTTGACAAAATCACTCGACCTGCTGTCCCGCGATTTTTTCATGTCAGTTTTTCTTATAAAATTACTGATTGGCAAAATTATTTCGTTACAAAGAGAAATTTAACCGATAAAAAAAGCTCTTGTTCTTTTACTGTTGATAAAATTCCAGATGAAGATGATTATTATCGTTTATATTTAATTCTGTTTGACATAATCCATATTATTACAAGTTTCGAAACGACAGTATCAGAGATCATTCACTTACAATACTTAATTAAAGAACATCATTATTTATACTTGGAATTATTTCAGGAACCTTTAAACCAATATTTCACTTTCTTATACATTATCCTCGCATTATTCAACGTGTTGGACTTTTAAGATAGATAGATAGATTTATTTACCAATCATAAATACAAAATTTGTACATTTGGCACGTCAAACATGTTAAAAAATAGAGTAAAACTGAAATGATACAATATTAAAATCAAAAAAAAATTTTTTTGGTCTTTTCATTAAAAAAAATAAATATAAAACATTACAATGTTAACATTTAACAAACAAACAAACATTTAAAACAGTATTGTATGTAAAAGGTACAATATGGTCCTAAAATATATTACACCAAAATAAATATAAAAACGCACTGGTAGATAAACTAAAATGAAATGAACTAGTTAGTAGTTTTAAATGAATGAATGATTTGACCAAAATTTGCATACATAATATTTACATATGGCAAGTTAAAAAATTACAGACAATACATATACACACATATAAATATATATGGGACATCACAGTATAGTATAATATATTTAATTTTAATAATTACAAAATATATCTTACTAATGTGTATAAATAAAATTATTGTGTATATAAATAAAAACAAACAGAAATCATATGAAATTTAATTACTTAAATATTCATTTACAGAATAGTAAACATTGTTTATTAAAAAATCCTTAACTTCCCTCTTAAATCTATTTACATTATTTATAGTTTTTATTTGATTCGGTAATTTATTGAATATTGTAATAAAACTATAGAGGGGAGAATGTTTGAAAAAGGAAGTTTTGTGATTTGGGATACTCAGGGTATTATTACCATGTCTAGTATTGTGAGAGTGGTTACTATTTAATTTCTCAAAGTTACTTTTATTTTTATAGACATGCATGATACATTTTAGAATAAATATGGACGGAACAGTCAATATTTTTTTGTCTTTAAACACCCTTCGACAGGTCTCCAATGGCTGTAGCGAAAAGATTAATCTAATTAATCTTTTCTGCGCAACAAACACTCTAGGAAGATCATTACCTACTCCCCAAGAAACAATATTATTCGATATGTGACTGTAGGCCAGCGCATAGTAGACATTTAAGACTCCTTCAGTGTTTAAACAAGATTTCAATTGCATTATAGCATAATATGCAGAATTTAGTTTTGCACAAACATGTTCAATATGCTTATCCCAGTTTAATCGATTATCCAACCACATACCTAGGAATTTTGTATTCTGTGAGAGAACTAAATTATTTTCTACTTTAAATGAGTCTGATAGAGGGGTTCTAACATGGAAATTAATATATACAGTCTTGTCCTCATTTAAAATCAAATGATTGCGTTGACACCAAGCCTCTAGTTCATCACAGGTAAGCACTATATATGCTGACAGTACTTCTGGAGTTGTTGCAGATAAAGTAATTGTGGTATCGTCAGCAAACATTGTAACGATACCATTAGATATATGTTGAGGTAAATCATTTACGTATAACATAAATAAGAGTGGTCCCAAAACAGAACCCTGCGGTACACCCATTTCAACATTTCGTGATTCAGATACTTCATCATTATATCTTACTAGCATTTTTTCTGTCGGACATGTATGACATAATCCATTTTAGTAAGTTCCCACGAATACCCATAGCACACAACTTGATTTCCATAAACCTGATATCGACAGTGTCAAAAGCTCGAGAGAGGTCAAACATGAGAGATATCACAAATTTTTTCTGGTCTAATTCATTATAGATAAAATTTAGTAAATGGTAGGACGCTGTCTCCACCGACCTATTTTCTCTAAACCCATGCTGGAAGGGAGTAATTAAGTTTTTCTTATTTAAGAAATTTATAATAATATTGTATACTAATTTTTCCATCAATTTTGATAGTGCACTTAGGAGCGAGATTTGTCTGTAATTTTCAATATCACGTGGGTTATTTTTTTTGTATACCGGTACTACACTTGCTATTTTAAGGATATTTGGAAATATACCAGCCGCCAAAGATTTATTAACAATGTCTGCCATAGGGGCACTAATCTTGTCTTTTACAGATTTTAATAAGTCAACACTTATCTCATCTAGTCCAGTGCTTTTTTTGTTTTTTAAATTTTTTATTTCGTTTTTAACATCTTGTTCATCAATGTAAGTAACAAAGAGAGATTCAGGTTGATTTGTCATCGTAGTACATGGTAAAGACAGATTTTCACCAAAGTGGTTTCTTAGTTTCATTCTAGTTGCCGTACTGAAATGTTCTACAAATGTATTAACAATTTGTTTAGTGTCTGCTATTTGTACATCATTTACAACTAATTCTATTTTGTCTCTTTTATTTCTAGTCTTACCAATATTTTTATTTACTATTAACCATGTTTCACGAGACTTATTACAGCTAGATTTAATTTTACTAGTGTAATAGTTAGATTTGACTATTTTAATGTTTTTTTTATACATTTTTTTCTTTAGTTGATAATTTGTTGCATATACTTTATCTTTTATATTATTTTTTAACCATTTCAATGTTTTCAGTTCATTTCTTTCATAAGCAAGTTCCTTATTAAACCAAGGATTTACTTTTTTTTATTTTTTATCTCTTTCCTAACTTTTGGGCAACTAACTTCCAAGCACCATACTAGACTATCAACAAATTCCTTAAATAAATCATTAACATCATTTGTACTATTAATGAAAGACCAATCAATCTTGTTGACATGGTAAATAAATTCTTTTATATTCTCATCAGACTTTATTCTGCTTGTGATACTTGTTTTATTATTTTTTGTTTGTCCGCACTCGGATTCAATTAAGTTTATATCAATAATCTGGGCAAAATGGTCAGCTACACAAGGATCAACCACTCTACAGTGATACATATTAACGGGTAAATTAGTGGTTACGTAATCAATAGAACTGGCACTGGTTACGCCATTGCAATTTGTATAAATTCTTGTTGGTTCATTTGTTGTAATTTTTAGTTTGAAGGAGTCCAAAATGTCCAAAATACCATTATATAAGACACTGCACAATTCAATATGACACTCGACAGACATGTTTCCAATATTTGTTAATTTTTTAATGCCCACCAGGTTAATTTTACTAAAAATTGCTGTACCACCGTGGCTTTTTTTTGTTCTAGAATAATGGGCAGACACATTAAAGTCCATCAGATGTAAATATTCAATGTTAATGTTCTGTAACCAGTGTTCGGTGATACATAGAATATCTAAGTTTTCTAATTGAGCAAATGTATTAACTTCATCTATTTTGTTCAGTAAACTTTGAACGTTAATATTGCAAATTTTAATTTTATTTACTTTTACAGAATACTCTCTATTTGAGACAGGTTGGGATATAAAAAATTGTTAGACTCCATTCGGGATAGGTTAACAGTGGGGATTGAATCTGAGGTATTTAAAATTTCAGCAGTCAATGTATTATTTGTATCCAGTAGAATACTGGATTTCAAGCTATTTACAATATCCTGATCAGTTGTGTCCAGTAAACTGACAGATTCTAGATTATTCTCCTGATTAGTTTTATTTAGCATAACATCAGAATCTAACTTAGCTGGTATTGCCTGATCATTATCTATATTTATATATATTAGATTTTTATTATTATGTTTATTGGTGACTATTCTAATTATTTGCTCTGAGATTTCTTTTTTTGTTTAACAGTTTTTGGTCATCGTTTACTTTTAATAGATTGATTGAACCAGGTACATAATTATAAAGTTTTGTTACAAACTCACCTAGCTTTACATTAAATTTGTGTATGTATTTATTCAACCTATTGTTTTTTCCAAATGGTACAGTCACAATTGAAATGTTAAGATTTGTACATTGCCTAATTTTCTTGCAAATGCTTCTAAAAAGCGGATATTTATTTTTAGCAGAGAAATTATTTGATCCGCCCATTATAACCACATGGTCTTGAGCTGAATATGAACGAGTTAGTAGTTCAAGATTATCAATAAGTTGTTCCAAAGTAGCCCCTGGTTTAATGATAGTTTCTACTTGATAATTTTTCCCATCAAGTTTCTTCATCACAATCCTATTTAAATTTCTTCCGGCCTCATCACACAATATTAGTAGCCTTTTATGACAATAAGGTTCCTTCAGGGTTACCTCTTTATTTATGCTTTTCGTAGTTGCATTAGGGGTCATAGACAACATTTTAACTCTCTCATAGTTATTATTAGAGTTATTTTGGATGTTAAGATTATCTTTATCCTGTTTAAGCTTATTCAATTCATTCATGATTTTGGTATTCTGTAGTTTCAAGTCTTCTGTACATTTTTTAATAATGCCATTTCTTTTTCTCAGCTCATTTATTTCCTTCTTATATTCAACTAAATTATTAATCTCTTTTGAAAGTTCCTTTTCAATTTAATAAGATATTTGTCTTCAATTAGGTATGATGCAGTACATAAACTTTCAAAGATAAATTCCCATATAGTAACCTCAAGGGTGAATATAATATATACATTATCGTTAAAAATGCAGTTAGGGTTTGCTTATCGATTGTTAGCAAGATCTGGATTTTATAATAAGATAGAAAGTGGTAAAACATTATGTTTCTTGTCGGACTTAAACTTAAACCTTAACTTTTCATTTGAGAGCAATCGTGAAATAGTAGTTTCTTGGGCAAAAGTAAATGGAATTTTATTTAAACCTGAATTTGCATTTCCTATCAAAATTAATGCATTGAACGAACCTATTTTTGGAATCATTAAACATGTATTAGTTAATGACGACAATGACGTCTACGTGCTATACAATCAATGTATTACAATTATTGGAACTAGTGGTCATAATGCTAGCTATGAAATTAAACATTCTTTTACAGATAATCATGTATTAAAAATTAATCCTGAACAACGATTGGTGCCTGGTTCCATTCATACTACTCCGGATGGTAGTTATATGATAACTAAAATAATTTAATGACAATATGTCTCGATATTTTTTTGCATTGTATGTGCTAATTGCTTAGTACAATAATTTTCAAATATTTTTATTTGTTCTAATTACTTATTTTTTCTATACAGTGTTAAAAATTTTAATGTAGATAGAAAAATATATTTCTTTTTAATCTTGAACAATACACTGCTATGAGCACAGCATTTTATTATATATTTTATTATGATTTCAAATTTTTATTAGAATGAATACATTACTACATTTGTTTGCATGTTTAGAAACACTATAATGTAGACATTTTTTATTTAGTGTTATTGTTTCTTTAAAACATATTAGCCAAAAACTGTTTAGTTTGTTCAGAGTTATTTAGCCAAAAACTATTTGGTTTGTTTAGAGTTATTTATTTTTATTGTTTTAATAAATATGTGCAAACATTTTTCAAATATTTAATTTTGTGTACCCTTAACACAGATATTTGGTTATCTTTGCCCTTAACCTGGCACATGAACTAAAAATTATGATAAACAAATGGTAAAGGAATAGGTGTTATTTTAAAGATCATATCCTCGCAGTAATTCTATGCAAAACCTTTACTTGGTATAAGCATTTCCTGATTTTTACTATTTTCCTGAATTTTCTCTTAAAATTTGACAGAAAAAAGTGATTTATTATAATAAATTTGAAGTTTCAGTGATTCTAGTAGACACCTTATAAACAAAAATTGTTAGAACTTTATTAGGCTTGAATACTTAACATCTATGGAAGAAAACCTACTATAAGACCATCTCCGTAGACAACATCATGTCTATGGAGATATGTGATTATGAAGTTATAACCAATGAGTGATCGATTATACTGATATATTATGTATATACCTGTATATAATGATATAAAAAATTATACGTATCTGCCATAATTTTAAGCAAAAGTGATACTTTCTTTAGAAAAATGTTTTATTATAAACAAATTGTGAAGTATATATATTTTAATATAAAATACATTTAAATTTCATAAATATATTGGTATCATATGCTTTATAACTTCTGAAAAAAGGAAAAAGTTATCTGCCATAATATTTAGCAATGTTGATTTTTTAGAATACATTTTATTTTAAACAAAGCAGGTGATATACATTTTTTAATATAAAACAAATTTTAGTTTCACAAATATAACCAGGTAAGTAAAAACTAAATTTTTATATATTTTTAAAACAGAAATATTTTTTATTGTCCTTAATTATTATGGTATCCTTAAGTACTTATAATGTGTCCTTGCACCTTCATTTGAGTATGAAGCCGCTATCTTATAAATTGTTTATTTTTTTTTATATCAACCATGCACCAAAAGATGTTCAAGTTTTTTTATTTTTCAAAAAAAAACCAACCTGTGAGTAATCCTTTTAGTGCAGATTTATGTAAAATTTTTTTAAATAATTTATGATAGTGGGCTTAATACTCGTAAAGAAAAATATGAGGGGAAATGTTTTTTATTGTGACTAAATTAAACAGCATTCATTTATTAACAAACAATAAATTTATTTAAAATTAATAAATATAAGCAATTATCAGTAAAAAAGGATTGTTTTTGAGAAATTAATATTTGTTTACTATAAATAAATTAAAGACGAAATTAATTTTCGTGAAACTAATTTATTCATCAACAATAAATCCAAGCAATTTTCTGTAAAAAAGTCTTATTTCTGAGAAATAAATATTGTATGTTCAGAAACAAATATTTCTTGTTTAGAAACAAATATTTAATGTTCAGAAACAAATATTTAGTATTCAGAAACAAATATTTAATATTCAGAAACAAATATTTAATATTCAGAAACAAATATTTCATATTCAGAAACAAATATTTGGTATTCAGAAACAAATATTTGGTGTTCAAAAACAAATATTTCTTGCAATTAAGTATTTTGATTTATTTGACACTATTAAATATTTGGTTTTTATTCAACTAAATGTTTTACTCCTCCCAATTAAATGTTTAGTTCGCCAAATACAAAGAAATCATTTGTTTGGTTGAAATAAAATTTATTTCTCTCAACTAAATCATTTTCTCAGTGTAGCAGCACCCTGAAAATTGGTGCCGTTATCTGAATAGGTATTCAGCGGCTTCCCTCTCCTAGCCATGAACCTCTTTAAAACTGCCAAAAAAGCATTTGTTGTAAGATCAGTAACCAATTCGATATGAATTGCCTTAGTAGATAGACAAATAAACAAACATACATAGGCCTTGATTAATTTGGTACTACACTGAGTGAATGATTTAGTTGGGAGAAATAAATTTTATTTCAACCAAATAAATGATTTCTTTGTATTTGGCGAACTAAACATTTAATTGGGAGAATTAAGGCATTTATTTGATTAAAAGCCGAAAATTTAATATTATCAATTAAATCAAAATACTTATTTGTAAGAAATATTTGTTTCTGAACATTAAATATTTGTTTCTGAGCATTAAATATCTATTTCTCAGGAATAAGACTTTTTACAGAAAATTGCGTGGATTTATTGTTGATGAATACATTAATTTCAGAAAAATTAATTCCGTTTTTAATTTATTTATAGTGAACAAATATTTATTTCTCAAAAACAATGAAAATTTCGTATATTCATTAATATAAAATAAATTGTTAATTTTTGTTAATAACGCTGTTTAAATTATTTATAATAAAAAAACTATTTCTCCTCGCACCTGCTTTGGGTAGGGTAAAATACCCAGTACTCAGCCTTTTAACCTAAATCTGATGTTATTTTAAATGTGTTACACATAAAAAAAACTTACATAGAAATAATTATAGTACCAAAAGAAAACCTATTTATTAAATATTGATACAAAAAATAGCTAAAGTAAATAAACTTCTACTTATATTAAATAAACTGTTAATTAAAATAAGTCACTTTCTACCAGTACTCAGCCCCAATAATCCAGTAGTCAGCCTTTACTCTTTCAATACACGTTAGTCCTTTTTAATTTAGTATATTGCACTTTGGGCACTTAAATGGAAGGTTCACACTTCCTCATATAACTTCCCCATAAATGTGGAACATTTCAGATGATACTATGCTGGGCAATCATCGCAACCAATATTATTTAAGTCATTAACTCAGTGTCACTGATCATTTCCTCTTCGCACTCAGCACATTTTATCTTAATTTCAGTACAAGTTGACGAATTCTTATTAGTTACTTTTCTTTTCTTCATAGTACTTTGAACAGTCTTTTTCTGTTTTCTTTTACGTGCATCTGCTTCTCTTTTTTCTTTGGCGGCTTGTCTTTGTAACTTTCTTGTTGCAATTGTAGATTTCTTTCTTTCCCTCTCGTCTTCCTTCAGCATCTCAAATTCTCTCCATTCTGTTGACGATATAGCTCCAATTCTATTTATTGACTTTCTTGTCACCGATTTTTTAATTGGCGATGGAATTTTTAAGTGTTTCTTTAAAGCTGGTGATACCCTAGGAGGTACTATTAAAATGTCGGATAAAACTACAAGGTTTGATGGGGTAGAAGTTTCACTTTCATAGTCTTTTATGCTGTTAGTGTCGGGCTCTATATTTTCTTTTTCAGTCACTTCTCTGTCGTTATTTTTATCAGAGTTAACAGGAACTAAGACTGAATTCTCAGTGATTTCGAATGTTCCTAATGGAATTTCATTAGTATCATAAAAGATATTGTTGGCCAATGTACTATTACCAAGATCTGGCAGACTCGTCATGCTTTGGTTTTCATTATTTATTTCAGGTATAGGACTGGATTCAATAAATGGATTAAAACTTGAAGTGTCCTTTAGGAATTCATCTTCTGTTATGAAAATTTGAGTTCCTAAACGAATTTTCTCTGCTACTATCAGTAGCAATATCTGACTTTTCTTTTAATTTTTCGATATTGTTTTGAGTGCATTTAGAATAATCTACGACATTGGGATTATATGGAAATAACCCGCATTTTCGAAAGCCATTTTTGATAGTCGTTGCTAAGTTTTCTTTATTCAAAGTTCTCTGTAATAGAGGACAAAATTTTGATTTTGTTAATGTGCTGTTAATATTTTTTGGCTGTATTGCCCAATCGTGCACCGTGTTCTTCCATTCCGACTTCAGCGGTTTAAATACGCTGACGTCGGCAGGTTGCATCATATGGGTTGCATTTGGCGGAAGGGCATAGAGAATTATGTTAGTCATAGCAATATTTGCTTAAGTCCATAGTTAAATAACTTTTATGTCCATCGTCAAACACGAGAACTGGTCTTTTTATATTCTGATCGTCGAGCCATTTGTCCAGCCCTTTCGTAACGTAATTATAAAAAATATCGGCCTTCATCCAACCGGTGTCAGATTTCCCTAAAAACCAATTTTCTGGCATCACTACATCCTTTGGTGGTCTGATGTAGGGAAAAACAACACAAGGAGGTCATATTTTACCACTTGCAGCCTGTGCCGTTTTATATACATTTTTAAATCCTCTGGGTGCTAAAACTCTTCCAGTTTTTGGACAAAGGATGAAGCTTGTTTCATCCCCATTAAGAATTCGTTCCGGGTCATTTAAAATATCACTAGCTCCTATTGAACCAATATATTTTTTTTAAATTTTCAAACCATTTCTTGATGCTCTCTTCTGTTACCACCGCACGTCCTTTAGATATCGATTCTGGAGTCCGATGACTTAGAGCAGGATTTCTTTTTAAAAAGGATGTATACCATTTTTTGCCCGGTCGATTGTTTACAAACGGATTGGGTCTTTTGTCATCTAAAATGATATTATGAACAGTATTTAGAAGATCATTAGGCTTTAGTGGGAACCCACACTTAGCGAGATTAATGCACCAATTTGCAATAGTTATTTCTTCTTCTTTAGACAAAACAGAATCTGGACCCATTTTCCTTGGCCCTTCTGGCACCCTCGAATGTAAGCGATCCTGCCTCTTGGTACACCGTACACCCGACTCGCTTCCTTGATTTTTGTCCCATTCCTTATTGCCGCCATTGCTTCAGTTAACTTTTCTTCGGAATATTGGTGTATTGGCCTTCGTGACATATTGATGCTCTATAAATAACGACGATTTATCAAAAAATATAAAGAAAGTTACTACTTTCTGAGTTCTGGAGCCACTATTCCAAAAGTCAGCCACTCATACAATAGGGAGCTGAATACTGGTAAAATCACTACTTGTAATACTAAAACGAGATTCACATTATTTAATTTAATATTATCTAACTCTAGCACCAATATGTTCCTTATCGACCGATTTGACGAGAAATCCAGTAGTCAGCCGTGTGTGGCTGACTATCGGGTTATACATACTTTTTTAAACTCCAGTAGTCAGCCGTCTTATTTTTTTCGTTATTTAATACTAAAAATGTTTTTTGTTTATATTAGAGAGTGGAAAAAATATGTAAAAAAATAATTGGCCTCAACATACAATGAAATCAAAGAATACATATTAAAATACTCACATGCTTTGCAGGCAACCTCGTTACTAAAAAAATAGCACGTGATAAACAAGCGTACCTCACAACCGTCACTCTAGATTTGAACTTTTTTTTATTTGGTTGTTTGGAAGTATACTACTCTGGCCGTGTACAAAATGACCAATTAGAGACCAGAAAATAGTTTTGACTTGGTTTAGTACCAGAATTCGATTTCGAACACTATTTACAGAAATATAAAGATGAAAAAGGTTGGGGTTAGGCTGACTACTAGGTATTTTACCCTATCCACTATTGTAACAACTCGTGGTTGTTATGTAATTATTTTCTCAGTGTAGGATGGGTGTTATTCGGTGGTTACTAATAGTTTGGATTAGACGCTTAAAAGAAGCATTTGGTTGAGTCCACCCTGTATAGCGTAGGTCTAGCATTAAAGAAAATTATTAATTACCGTTCTTATTTTGGGTAGATACAAGGGAAATAAAAAATTAGGGAATTTAAGGATAAAACTGAACGAGTAGGAAGTTTTTTTTTTGAAAAATTCATAAAATTATTTTGAATGGAAAATCCATTTAAATAACTGCTAAGAATTTGGTTAGACGGGCCGGACGGCGGACTTGAAAAAAGATATTTTACAACGAAAGTAAAGGATGTTTATGTTTGCTTTAGACGTTTGGCGACGCTGATAAGTTCAGAAGCAACTTCGCAGCGGAGATTTCTCTGAAAACCGAGATAATAAAAGAGTTAAGTCAATGTGAACCACAGAGCTAAAAAGCGAAAACATGGTTGCCACAGACAATTTTGCTTAGAGTCGGAACAAAGAAGGAGAATGACAGTCTCGTGTGATATGGCAACTTCGGGCATCTGGCAATCAAGTTGCAAACGGTACTAGGAACGCCACCTAGCGGATTGGTTCTTTTGGAATTAGAAATGGGAGAGTAGAGGATTCCTGTTCGGGACGCGGTTGAAAGAGGTCACGGAAAAGAGGTCGCGAAATAAAGTTTTCCGAGTAACAAGTGATAGAGTTTTGGGGCACGTTTTTTTTTTTTGGAAAAAAAAAACGAGAGTAAAAGGGATTCCTGTTCGGGACGCGGTTAAAACAGGTCACGGAAAAGAGGTCGCGAAATAAACTTTTTCGAGTAATAAGTGACAGAGTTTTGGGGCACATTTTTTTTTTTTTGAAAAAAAAAAACAGAGTAAAGGGGATTCCTGTTCGGGACGCGGTTGAAACAGGTCACGGGAAAAGACGTCGCGAAATAAATAGTTTCGAGTAATAAGTGATAGAATTTTAGGGCACGTTTTTTTTTTTAAATTACTAGAGTCCGGGACTCCTGTGCTTTGGGCAGTGTTGCATAGAGGAATTTTCGGTCTTAAATAAGTGAGTGGGTGGTGTGAGCCCTGGTGGACGTTTAAAGGATTTTTATTGCGTTTTGGTAAGTGGAAAATATATCTTGAAATAACTAGACTTACTAACCCTAAGAATAGGTAACGAGTGGGCACAAAAAGATAGGAGATAGCTAAAATTTAATATTACCTTGTTCTTGGCATTTGACGAAGAAGGAAGCGTAAGGATTTGGTGGTGCGCCCGTAGCGCCCGGCACTCAAATATAGTGTAATAAAGGTAGAAAGGTCCCAAACAATAACCATAGAGTAATTAGCTAGAAAAAACTTTATATGCAAAGGCGAATGAAGATAGACCTTGCAATATAGGACATAGATGTAGTGTAGCGTTGTAACTCTGGCTAAATGGCCCGGTTTGGTTAGGTGCAAGGCATTTATTTAATTCATGATGAGACAAACAGAAAATTTATTTAATTGTTTTTTTTTGTTTTGTTTTATGGTCTTAGATACAGGCTCATGTTTTAATTATTTCGTCGTTTAAACCTATAATTCTTTTTGTATTTGAGTATTAGAGTCTGGTCAAATTTTTTTTTAATTTAAATGCTGTTTTATATATTATAGGAAAAGGGGTAATGTTGGTTTAACTTATGAAATTATTTCTATTTGTATTGGGCCTTGTTAAATTTTAGTATTTTATATTTTGGTTATATATAGATTTTCCTTTTCAACCGAATACGTAATATATGAAATTTTGTTCCTTAATTTTAGAGTTTCACTGGCCAATCACCCTACAACTTTCATCCCCCTAATTTTACTAGGCATTTGTGAAGCCCTAGGGGCCCACGTCAACGAGGGATTGGTGTAAATCAAAAACCAGAGGCTACCCAGGTATAGGTCTGTAGAAAAGGTGGTAATTGGTTTGTAAAGTAAATAAATAATTCCAAATTTTTCCGTCTGAAGTAACCTAGTTACTGACGTCGGTGGTGGCAGCGGGCAACCTACCCTTTATTCAGTTTTGGTAACCGACCAGTTTTTACACAGATCTATACATATTTAAACCATATATAAAAAACACACTAGCGAGGGCATAACACCCCCAGACCAGCTGTTGTTACACCATCTTATAAACTATTTAAAGAATTTGTTAAATAAATCTCTGCGCCAAAAGGATTAGTCATAGGTTGGTTTTTTGGAGAAAAAACAATCTGAACAATCCTTTTGCTACGCATGGTTTATTTAAAAAAATATATAAACAATTTATATAGAATAGCGACTTAATACCCAAAGAAGGTACGAAGACAAATTATACGGATACAACAAATAAATGAATATAGAAAATTAAAAACATTTCTATTCAAAAAATATACATAAAAATTTTTACTTACCTGGTTTATATTTGCGAAACTAAAATTTGATTTATATTAAAAAATGTATGCCTCACGAATTGTCTACAGTACGATGTATTAAAAAAATCAATTTTGCTAAACATTAGATATTTTTTTTATTTTTTTCACAAATTGTAAAGCATATCGTCGGTCCACTACCAAAACAACGAATGTGCATTTTTCTAATTTTTCAGAAGAAGGGAAATAAAGTGCAATTTGTTGTCAAACATCCAAACGTAATTTATTTATAGGTATAAGTTTCCTAGTATAAAAATATTTCAAAAATATTCAATATTCGCATTTGCGGTTTTGGCACTGCAGACTGAAAAAAATATATTATTTTTTATATAATTTTGCGTAGATGTAGATATATACATACATAATATATCACTATCAGTATAATCAATTACTCTCATGAACTATAACTTCATAATATCTCCATAGACACGATGACGTTAAAACATATATCTATTATGTTAATTCTTCTTCCATAGGTGTTAAGGTATTCATGCTTAATAAAGTTCTAATTTTTTTTTAAATAATGTGTCTTATTAGAATCAGTTAAACCTCATATTTATTATATATAAATCTGAATTTCCATGTCAAATTTTAAGAGAAAATTCAGGAAAATTGTAAATATCAGGAAATGCAGCCATTATAACCGCTTATACCGAGTAAAAGTTTTGCATATAATTGATGCGAGGATATAATTATTAAAATAAAACGTAAACGAACAAGAAAAAAATAATACAATGAAAATTACTGCGAAATATCTTATAGTATGGTAATAATAATATAAAATAATACAGTCTATAAATAACACCTAGTTAAAAAAAATAATCTATTTATTTTTATGGAAGAAAGAAAGTAGTAAAAAAGAACATTCTATACCGATATATTTGAGTACAGATTTTCCTTTTATTCGTTTCTTATTTTGACTGTAATGTGCTTAACTGGAACTTTTCAAAAATACCAAATAAGTGAGTTTATTATTAACTTAGAAATAATAGTAGAAAGTTCAAATGATTAATTTTCAATTTCCTTTACCGCTTGTTTATTGTAATTTTTAATTGATGTGTCAGGTTAAAGATACAGATAAACAAATGTCTGTGTTAAAGGTAAACAAAATTAAATATATGAAAAATATTTACACATATTTATTAAAAAAATAACAAAAATAACTCTGAACAAATTTTCACAACTAAACAGTTTTTGGCTAGGTTATGTACTTTAATATGCTATGATAAACAAATTACCACGTATACAAATATTAAAAACTTACATTTAAAAGTTTCTTTGAGGCTTTCCAGCCCCCATATTCTTCTAATAAACTGTACATCTACCGAAAGGGACACAACACTTAACACAAAACTCTTAATAAGAGAAAATGGGAACAATGGCGTCTTATTGAATCTTGTCTAATGCGCTGCCGCGGTTTCGTCGGTAGAGGGCCAACATTTAGTTCTCAGAAACAAATTTATTAATGAGGAATAAATATTTCTTATTAGAGTTAAATATTTATTTCCGCTATTAGGGTATAAACTTTCATAGTAAATATTTCTTTCTATGAAATAAATATAATGATGTAATAAATGTGGTAGATACAAATGTGTTATTCATGAGTAAATTTATTTCTTATAAATAATTATTTAATTACAAAAAATAAATACCAAGAGAATTCCTAAAATAAATCATTAGTTTTGTCAATTAATCCAATCTTCGAAATATGCTTATAACAAAATTATGAAAAATAATTATTTGTCTTAATTAAATATAATACAGAATAACAAATATTTATTAAATTGAAAAAACTAAGGCTTCTTAGTCATTTCAAGCCAGATATTTCCCTCAGTGTACGCAATTTACGATCCTTAATCAACAACGGGCCAGCATAATCAACCCCAACGTTAAAAAATGGAGTAAACTGATTGATTTTTGGCGATGGTAAGTTACCCATTATATATTGTTGGCTAGAAGGGTTTACCTTAAAACATGTGATACATTTTCGAACCATATTTCTTGCTAAATTTTTACCTCGTACACTGAGAGAATGATTTAGTTGGGAGAAATAAATTTTATTTCAACCAAATAAATGATTTCTTTGTATTTGGCGAATTAAACATTTAATTGGGAGAATTAAGGTATTTATTTCATTAAAAGTCGAATATTTAATATTATCAATTAAATCAAAATACTTATTTGTAAGAAATATTTGTTTCTGAACATTAAATATTTATTTGTGAACATTAAACATTTGTTTTTGAACATTAAATATTTGTTTCTGAGCATTAAATATTTATTTTTCGGAAATAGGACTTTTTACAGAAAATTGCGTGGATTTATTGATGATGAATACATTAATTTCAGGATAATTAATTCCGTTTTTAATTTATTTATAGTCAACAAATATTTATTTCTCAAAAACAATGAAAATTTCGTATATTCATTGATATTAAATAAATTGTAATTTTTTTTAATAACGCTGTTTAATTTATTTATAATAAAAAAATTATTTCTCCTCGCACCTGCTTTGGGTATCCACCATCTTATAAATTATTTAAAGAATTTGTTAAATAAATCTCTACGTCAAAAGAATTAGTCATAGGTTGGTTTTTTGGAGAAAAAAATAATCTAAACAATCCTTTTGCTACGAATATTTATATAGAATAACGACTTAATACCCAAAGAAGGTTCGAAGACAAATTATACGGATACAACAAATAAATGAATATAGAAAATTAAAAACATTCTATTCAAAAAAATATATATAAAAATGTTTACTTACCTGGTTTATATTTACGAAACTAAAATTTGATTTATATAAAAAAAATTTATGCCTCACGATTTGTCTACAGTACGATGTATTAAAAAATCAATTTTGCTAAAATTATAGTAGATATTTTTTTTTTTTTAATTTTTTTCACAAGTTGTAAAGCATATCGTCAGTCCACTGCCAAAACAACGAATGTGCATTTTTCTAATTTTTCAGAAGAAGGGAAATAAAGTTCAATTTGTTGTTAAATATCCAAAGGTAATTTATTTATAGGTATGTCTCCTAGTATAAAAATATTTCAAAAATATTCAATATTCACATTTGCGGTTTTGGCACTGCAGACTGAAAAATATATATTATTTTCCAACAGAAAAGTCGAAACCGGCAAATTTGCACATTCGATGTTTTGTCTAAAGCGACGTTATGGTAGGTATATATTTGCGAAATTAAAATGTATTTTATATTAAAAACATGTATGCTTCACGAGTTGTTTGTAATAAAACATATTCTAAAAAATGAAACCCCCCTCCTCCCTTTCAATTACCCCATTTTCCCTTTCCAATTATAACACCCCCCCCCCCCCCCCCCCCCCCCCCCCCCCCCAACCCCCCCCAAAAACCCCCCCACCCCCCCAAGGACCCCCCTAAACCCCCCCCGGGGAAAAAATTTTAAAAACCCCCCCCCCCCCCCCCCCCCCGGGTGCTTCCCCCCCCCCCCCCCCCCCCCCCCCAAATACCCCCCCCCCCCCCCCCCCCCCCCCCCCCCCCCAAAATTCTCCCCCCTCTCTTGCCGGATTATTCCCCCCCCCCCCCCCCCCACCAAATGATTTCCCCCCCCCCCCCCCCCCCTTTATTCCCCCCCCCCCCCCCCCCCCCCCCCCCCCCCCCCAAAAAATCTCCCTTTTTCCGCCGAAATTTTTCCCCCCCCCCCCCCCCCCCCGGAAAACCCCCCCCCCTTTTTTTCCCAAACCCCCAAAAGCCCCCCCCCCCCCCCCCCCCCCCCCCCGCCCCCCCAATGGGGAAAACCGGGAGAAGCCGCGTAATCCCCCCC
>JANEYF010001400.1:107500-271942 GCA_029963845.1 Rhamnusium bicolor
CCCCCCCCCCCCCCCCCCCCCCCCCCCCCCCCCCCCCCCCCCCCCCCCCCCCCCCCCCCCCCCCCCCCCCCCCCCCCCCCCCCCCCCCCCCCCCCCCCCCCCCCCCCCCCCCCCCCCCCCCCCCCCCCCCCCCCCCCCCCCCCCCCCCCCCCCCCCCCCCCCCCCCCCCCCCCCCCCCCCCCCCCCCCCCCCCCCCCCCCCCCCCCCCCCCCCCCCCCCCCCCCCCCCCCCCCCCCCCCCCCCCCCCCCCCCCCCCCCCGGGCCCGGGGGCCGGGCCCCCCCCCCCCCCCCCCCCCCCCCCCCCCCCCCCCCCCCCCCCCCCCCCCCCCCCCCCGGCCGCCCCCCCCCCCCCCCCCCCCCCCCCCCCCCCCCCCCCCCCCCCCCCCCCCCCCCCCCCCCCCCCCCCCCCCCCCCCCCCCCCCCCCCGCCCGCCCCCCCCCCCCCCCCCCCCCCCCCCCCCCCCCCCCCCCCCCCCCCCCCCCCCCCCCCCCCCCCCCCCCCCCCCCCCCCCCCCCCCCCCCCCCCCCCCCCCCCCCCCCCCCCCCCCCCCCCCCCCCCCCCCCCCCCCCCCCCCCCCCCCCCCCCCCCCCCCCCCCCCCCCCCCCCCCCCCCCCCCCCCCCCCCCCCCCCCCCCCCCCCCCCCCCCCCCGCCGGGGCCCCCGGGGGGGCCCCCCCGGGGGGGCCCGGGGCGGGGGGCCCGCCCCGCCCCCCCCCCCCCCCCCCCCCCCCCCCCCCCCCCCCCCCCCCCCCCCCCCCCCCCCCCCGCCCGCCCGGCCCCCTTTTTCCCCCCCCCCCCCCCCCCCCCCCCCCCCCCCCCCCCCCCCCCCCCCCCCCCCCCCCCCCCCCCCCCCCCCCCCCCCCCCCCCCCCCCCCCCCCCCCCCCCCGCGGCGGCCCCCCCCCCCCCCCCCCCCCCCCCCCCCCCCCCCCCCCCCCCCCCCCCCCCCCCCCCCCCCCCCCCCCCCCCCCCCCCCCCCCCCCCCCCCCCCCCCTCCCCCTTCCTTCCCCCCCCCCCCCCCCCCCTCCTTTCCCCCCTTTTTTTTCCCTCCCCCCCCCCCCCCCCCCCCCCCCCCCCCCCCCCCCCCCCCCCCCCCCCCCCCCCCCCCCCCCCCCCCCCCCCCCCCCCCCCCCCCCCCCCCCCCCCCCCCCCCCCCCCCCCCCCCCCCCCCCCCCCCCCCCCCCCCCCCCCCCCCCCCCCCCCCCCCCCCCCCCCCCCCCCCCCCCCCCCCCCCCCCCCCCCCCCCCCCCCCCCCCCCCCCCCCCCCCCCCCCCCCCCCCCCCCCCCCCCCCCCCCCCCCCCCCCCCCCCCCCCCCCCCCCCCCCCCCCCCCCCCCCCCCCCCCCCCCCCCCCCCCCCCCCCCCCCCCCCCCCCCCCCCCCCCCCCCCCCCCCCCCCCCCCCCCCCCCCCCCCCCCCCCCCCCCCCCCCCCCCCCCCCCCCCCCCCCCCCCCCCCCCCCCCCCCCCCCCCCCCCCCCCCCCCCCCCCCCCCCCCGGCGGGGCCCCCCCCCCCCCCCCCCCCCCCCCCCCCCCCCCCCCCCCATAGGATAGATATCATATAATTTTTTATATAGTTTTGCGTAGATGTAGGTACATACATAATATATCACTATCAGTATAATCAATTACTCATGAACTATAACTTCATAATATCTCCATAGACACGTTGACGTTAAACATATATCTATTATGTTAATTCTTCTTCCATAGGTGTTAAGGTATTCATGCTTAATAACGTTCTAAATTTTTTTAACTAATGTGTCTTATTAGAATCAGTTAAACCTCAAATTTATTATATATAAATATGGATTTCCATGTCAAATTTTAAGAGAAAATTCAGGAAAATTGTAAATATCAGGAAATGCAGCCATTATAACCGCTTATACCGAGTAAAAGTTTTGCATTGAATTGATGCGAGGATATAATCTTTAAAATAAAACGTAAACGAACAAGAAACAATAATACAATGAAAATTACTGTGAAATATCTTATAGATTGTCTGGTAATAATAATATAAAATAATACAGTCTATAAATAACACCTAGTTAAAAAAATAATCTATTTATTTTTATGCAAGAAAGAAATTAATTAAAAAGAACATTCTAAACCGATATATTTGAGTTCAGATTTTCCTTTTATTCTTTTCTTATTTTAATGTGCTTAACTGGAACTTTTCAAAAATACCAAATAAGTGAGTTTATTATTAACTTAAAAATAATAGTAGAAATTTCAAATAAAGATTAATTTTCAATTTTCTTTACCGTTTGTTTATTGTAATTTTTTATTGATGTGTCAGGTTAAGGATACAGACAAACAAATGTCTGTGTTAAAGGTAAACAAAATTAAATATATGAAAAATGTTTACACATATTTATTAAAAAAAATAACAAAAATAAATAACTGACAAATTTTCACAACTAAACAGTTTTAGGCTAGATTAGGTACTTTAATGATGATAAACAAATTACCACGTACAAACATTAAAAACTTACATTTAAAAGTTTCTTTGAGGCTTTCCAACCCCCATATTCTTCTAATAAACTATACATCTACCGAAAGGGACACAACACTTAACACAAAGCTCTTAATAAGAGAAAAAGGGAACAATGGCGTCTAATACGCTACCGCGGTTTCGCCGGTAGAGGGCCAACATTTAGTTCTCAGAAACAAATTTATTAATGAGGAATAAATATTTCTTATTAGAATTTAATATTTATTTCCGCTATTAAGGTATAAACTTTAATAGTAAATATTTCTTTCTATGAAATAAATATAATGATGTAATAAATGTGGCAGATACAAATGTGTTATTCATGAGTAAATTTATTTCTTATAAATAATTATTTAATTACAAAAAATAAATACCAAGAAAATTCCTGAAATAAATCATTTAGTTTTGTCAATTAATCCAATCTTCGAAATATGCTTATTATAACAAAATTATGAAAAATAATTATTTATCTGAATTAAATATAATGCATAATAATAAATATTTATTAAATTGAAAAAACTAAGGCTTCTTAGTCATTTCAAGCCAGATATTTCCCTCAGTGTATTGGCCAGAAAAGTAAATTTTGAGGACCGCAGTGAAGTAATCTAATATGTTCAGCAGTCATAATCAATTTTGTTAATGGATGCTTAGAATCCAATAATATAGGATGTTTTTTATCGTAATTGTAATCAGAATTTTGGATTCTACCTCCTACACGAATAATCTGTTGATCATCCAAAAATGGGTTTAAAGATACTATACTGCTTCGCTTATTGACAACCTTATTTTTCGATAGAAAATCGTAATCATTCGAGAATGATTGTCTTTGAGATATTTTAGCTAATAATAATAGAGAATTCTGTAGTTCTAAAGAAGTCAAGTTATCTATTTGACGATTATTCTTGTTTTCTTTTAAATTGGAAATAAATCTGCAACAATACGCAAAAATTCTTTGTAATTTGATAAGACTAGAGTACCTTGAAAATAAATCAAAATCAAAAGTTGGCAGCGTTGCAATATTGCTAACTAGATGCGTTTCAGGCAAATTGTCTGATTCGTCGATTAATTGTGATAAATTCCATTGTTAATTGTCCTTAGAAAGCCACACAGGCCCTTTTAAGCATAAATCGGAATTTAATTTAAATTTATTTGATAAATCCGTATTATTTGACAGCCATTTTCGCAATTCAAAACCAGCTGATCATTAATATCTCCTTAATTGTAATAAATCGTCACAAGAATTGGCTCCTGTCAGCAAATCATCGACATAAAAGTAATTTTTCATACTGCTACTTGCTAATGGATGAGAAATTTCATGTTCAACGGCTAATTGATACAGGCACCTCACAGCCAAAAATGGCGCCGAGGCCGTACCATAGGTTACCGTGTTCAATTCGTAACATTGCATTTCACTAGATGAATCCGATCGCCACAAAATCCTCTGCAGAGGTCTTTCTTCGGGTTTAATTAGTACTTGTCTGTACATTTTAGACACATCCGCAGTAAGTACAAATTGGTATTGTCTAAATCTTAAAATTATTGAAAATAAATCGCTCTGAATTGTAGAACCATAGTTCTGAACATCATTTAAAGACAGTCCGCTGTCAGATTTTGCAGAAGCATCGAAAACTACACGGACCTTTGTAGTAAGACCAGTTTCCTTTTTTACACAATGATGAGGTATAAATAAAAATGTAACACATCCAAATTTTTATTCTCAATTCTAGTCATATGACCTAAATTTATATACCTACTCTGTCATAAAATTGACGTATTCTGCCTTTAGATCTAAATTTTTGTTAAGACGTTTCTCTAGTGATAAAAATCTATCTAGAGCTGTTTGCCTCGATTGACCTAATTGTTTATGATTTTCTTTTAACGGAATACTAATTATGAAACTCCCGGTATGGTCAATTTCAAACGTTTCTCAAAAGTGAGAATCGCAATATTGCTCGGAATTCGATAGAACTCGTTTTGTACAATTATTAATCTCCTCAATTTTCCAAAACTTGGTTAGTTCATCATCAATTGGACTTCTTATAATTACACTAGTATGACAGTTTATGGTTTTATTACTCATGCTCATATTAAAATTGAAATTTCCTGCAACGATCCATCCTAAACTAGTTTTTGTAATAAAGGTTTATTTTCGCCTAAGTGGATTTGTCCTACACTTAATAGACTCCAAAAGGTACTTGCACCCAGTAGAATATCAATAGGACCCTTAACATTGAACGTAGGATCGGCCAATTTAATATTTACGGGTATGTTTAAATCGTTCACATCGATTGAAGCACTAGGTAGATTGTCTGTAATTTTAGGCAGCACTAGACACGAAATGCTTACATTAAATTGTCCATGAATGGATAAAATGTTAATATCTGTTTTGTATTTAACCCCTGACATTACCTGACCCACGCCCATGATAGCGCAGTTAACATTTTTTCTTTTTTAAATTTAACCTTTTACATAAATTTTCTGTGACAAAATTACTCTGCGAACCGCTGTCTAATAGTCTCTAACCTTGTAAAATTTATCACTAGAATTTTTAATTTGTACTAAGACAGTACACAGTTCAAAATACGGTGTGAAATTTCACACCAAATTGACACCGAACGGGGTACATATTGGGACACACCAATTAGGTGTAAACTACACACCAAATCATAGTGGTAAAATTTTACAATTTTTTGCGGCAAATTTTTACACCATTTTGTTGTTAACTTTTACAACTTTTATGATTTACTTGTACACCTAAATTGTTAAACGTCTACACGCAAATATTGTAAAGAATAATCATGTTCGGGGTGGAAAATACACCCATTTCGGTTAAATCTTTACAAAATATGGGGGTAACTTTTATTCTTTTAGATGTAAATATCCTCATCAACTGATTAGTTTTTACTTTAAAATTTGTAAATGTTTTACACCAAAAAAAATGTTAAATTAACTAATTTATAAGGTAAATATAACACCTGTTTTCATTAAAGTTTTACATATACAGTATGTCTCAGAGTCGACCATCACCTTTTGGTTTTTAGTTATTATTAATGATAGAAAGATGGTTAAATGGGGAAAATCATATAGAATTTTATGGCAATTTCTTTTGATTTTTAAAATGTTTCAAAAAGAAATAAATTTTGGATATACTTTTTCTGCCTGTATCCTTCAAATGTTTAATCTTGTACTTCTATGACATTATTAGGACACTTTTTAAATTTACATTTTATAACATCTAATATTTTTTTATTCCTATGTTTTTAAGATATACGTATGCTCTAACTTTTGTGTTTATTATGGCATATTTTATTAAGTCGGTCTAAAATCTTATTTTTTTTTACTTCTTAATGATTTATCATACTGGTAGAAAACAAATATTTTTTTGTCAAAAAGTTAAAGCCTAAAACATCTCGAAAATTATGTATTTTGTTACTGATGTTATAAAATGTAATTTTAAAAAGTATTCAATAATGTTTACTTCTAAGTCTATAAAAGGATATAAGGATACAAAAAAAAGAAAATCCAAAAGGTCAGTTGTTCTGAAAAGTAAGACCTGTTATTTTTGAAAAGATATTCGAAGTTGCCGTGAAATTCTAAAAACTTTCACAATTATTTAACCACCTTTCTATCATCAATAATGACCAAGAACATAATGGTGAGAGTTGATTTGGAGACACTGCGTATGGTATATTCCGGTTGTTTTTATTAACTTTTACATGATCATGTTGATGTCTCATGTAATGTTTTACCAAGAGACAATATATGGACATGTAAAAATAACAACCATCATTTTCATACAGACCTGAAGATGTCTACACTCCCATGGATACATCCCAATATTTTTTTTGTTTTTAAACAAAGGTATTTTATTGTCGCATTAGGGACTCATCAGATTTTCATATACTGAAATTTGATTAATTTTTCCAAATAAATTCTTGCTGTAAATCAACATTATTACAATTTGTGTTTTTCCTCTATTACAGCTAGTAGAAAGATGTTTTAGTCTAAAAATTGCTGTCGCGATGAAAAAATAACCCATCGACCACAAAATTGTAAAAAAGATATGTTACATACAGTGAAGATTAGAAATGGTTTTAGTTAAAACTTTTAAAATATACTGTGTAAATAAATATCTGTAATAAAAATTGTATTTATTAATAAAAGTTTTGACCTTTTCACAAAATACGGGAAATAAAAATTCTATAGAAACATAAAAATTATATTTATTTTAGGACAAAACTAATGGTTCATACAAGAAATATTATTATTATTATTATTATTACCTAAAGCAAAAAACACTAAAAATATAAACAAATGCTTATACAGCATAAAATATAAATAAAAAACTTGAAATGTTATTCAATAACTAAAATAAACAGGTATTCTAATCTAGGTTAAATAAACATATTTTGGTACAATAAGCCATTCCTCGCTGCAACGTGACTGATATTTTTGAAATGGTTCCTTGTACAATAAAAATTCTACATTTAACATTATTATATCATAAGTAATTTTTATTACATAGGCACAGTATGACAAGTTATATTCTTCTGTAGACCATACTTTAGCAACAAAATAGCAATCATTTTTATAGATTACAATATCCAAGATTTCAGAGAAAATAGGTAAGTTTGAACAAATAAAGAAACCAGGTTTGTATGTATAACCATATTTTAACCACCTTAATTGGGATAAATTAGACTTAATTGGAAAAATTAATTTGTAAACATAATTATCAAAATTTATTATTTTGTTAGGTCCATACTCTTTTTCAATTTGAACATGTTTCTCTGCCCATTGATAGTACATACATAATTGGTGCTTATAAGCCAATGTCTTACAAACAGATGAAAAATTACGCAACTTTGGTATTAAGTTTTTAAAATAATTATGTTTGGCTTCAAATCTCATAGACCATAAATATATTAAAGGACCTAAAAGTCTAATGGCCCTAGGATAATGAATTAAATTATGTAATTTTGGAATTACATTACCATCAAATTCCCTAACGAAATCAGACAGATGGTTTTCTATAATATTTTCTAAAGTATTAATAAGATCATTATTAAGTCGTGGAGCAAAAACGATTTGCATTAAGGAAATTAGTGACTGTAGAATACTAAATTTTGCTTTTATCTGATCTGTAGTTATCAATTCGGAAATAAGTAAAGGAAAAAATCTGATGAGACACCATGTTTGTGCTGCTCTTTGACCAATCAAATTACCTAGTTTATCTAGTATAATAGCACTGGGTTTATCGCACCTATCAATTTGGCCAAAAACAAAAGTTTGAATTCTTAAATTTATTTCATTAATATTAGTCACTTTTTGATCAATCAAATATTTAATAAATAATTTGATTTCCAATTGTGCAACCCCTTCTAAAATATCATGCTTTATATCAACAGATGGCGAATTAAAGAAATTAAAATAGTTTAGATCACAAATTATGGTACGATATTTAACACCAAAAACATTGTTTCCAGGTTCTACTGCAAAACAATGTTCTGTATAATTTTCTAAAGTTCTTAATGACATAGGGTCTTCCTTAAATGTATGTTGTGCCTCATGTTTAATAAACATAATCTGCAATAGTGCGTGGCAGAAAAAGATTGAACAAAACCTAGAATAGTATTTGCAACAAGATTATCATAAGATAAAGCTATAAGTGTTCCGTATATTGTACAATTTTTGTCCTCTATAAAAATACCCTCATTTTCTAACACTTTTAGATCTCTAACAATTGGTTCTAAGATTTTATTAAATCCAAAGGTTTTAATATCTGAGCTATAACACAACGCTAATAAATGTATATTTTGTAACTGTGAATTGATATGTGGAGGTAAGTTTCTGATAATGAAATAAATTGCACCAATTTCGTGAATACCGGTTTTACTTCCCAGAGGGTTGACTGTTTCAAAATCGTCGTAATATAACTGGATTTGTAAATTAGAATTATTCTTAAAAAATTATTTTGTTTTAAATATTCACCATCTGTTATATCGCTGATAATACCATTGTTTCCTTTACATTTAACATTTTGTAAAAGTTGAAAGTACTCATCTTGTTGCAATAAAAATTTAATGGTTTCTAATATAGGAATATATGTAAAAGTACAGGGTTCATTCTGTTCAACATACATATTAGTTTCTCTGTCAAATACTTGATCAAACCTAGTGCCAACTTTAGGTAAAATTATATGTTTATTTATTTCTTTTTGCCTTTTAAAAGAGGTTTTAACTAAATGCAGTTTATTTTTTACAAACAATGATTTTTTCAGTAAAATATCAGTCACATCACGAGGAAAACAATCTTTACCAGTTTCCAAAATGTCGTCTAATAGAGATTCACCCATTTCGATCATACTATCTACAACAACTTGAATGGTAGTTTCGGGTATACCCAGGGCATGCAGTTTAGCGCATAATGTTAAAATATACACATTACTTTCAAATTCCAACACTGAATCTATATTTATATCTATGTAAGAGTTACCTGAGTTATGACAGTGTATGGAATCTGATTTATCATCATCGTTAACAATGACCTCATCAACTGTTTCTACAAAATCTGAATCAATCTGTGATGTTAACGCAGGATACGGAATACTTTGACACTTGCGTAAATGTAGTTTATAACCTTTATATGTTTTAAATGTTAAAATACAGTAAGGACATTTTAAATTAAAATTGCTAAGATTTTCAAAGAGAGCATGCTGTCTACGCAAATGCTTAAAGAGGATATCAATACAACTGAATTTTTGGTGACATTTGAAACATAAAAGTTCTGCCATAATAATATCGATGATACAAATACAAAGGCACTAACATTTGAAACTTACTTATCAGATAATAATTTGGCACGCAATTCTCTTAAATTTGGTGATACTTTTACGGTTTCAATGTTATAAAAAAAAACTTGAATAAAACAAAAAAAAGTTTTCTAAGGCAACATCAAACTTAACATTAAATACAAAAAAAGACTTAAAAAGCAAATCAAAAGCCTGACAAAAAGTTTGCAAACCTTCATTGGCCAAAACTTTATTATCCAGACATATGAAATAGTTCTTTATTTCACTCTTTGCATCTCCAGATGCAATTAAAAATGGCTGGTTTGTTCTTTTATTTCTGATAACTTCCTCAAATGAGATATTTGTCTAAAATAAACGAAAAATTGAATTAATCAACTGTTTTACAGTTAAATTTTTTATTTTTTTATTTAAAAATTATTTTTTTCATATGTACATTTTTAGTTTTAACCCATATCAATTCAACCTGGGTTATTCGTATTGTAAAATCTAAAATCCAGATTAAATTAGATTCAAAATAAGATTTTTCAACATGTTTTCGGCAATAAAAAAATTAGTATTTAATAGAAACAATAAATAAGATCATGAAACCTGGTGGAAAAGTATTTCTGGGAGCCCTGAATAAGAATATAGACATATTTTGGCGAACTTGAATCACAAATTACGACAAGTAACTAGCTTGTATCTCTATTCTTCTCTATCATATTGATGAATGATGAATAATAAAGATAAATGCATATTACAACTTACCCACTTAGTTGTGGTAAGCTCACCAAAATATGTCTTATGCCAGTGCTTCTATAAAAAAATCTCCATTGCGATTTTCAATTTTGGATCTGAGAAAAAATTACAGTAGGTAGGTTTTAAAAATTAATATAATTTGATTGATTCTAACAATACTACTTTTCAAACTCTGCATGTACAATGAAAATTGATAAAGATCGAATAATAAATAAAGGTTTTATAGGGCTTTAACTTAAGTAAACCATACACACATTTAAAAAATCAAAAAGCACATACAGGAGGGAAATAAGTTTCTATCTAAAAAATCGATAATAATAACAATAGCTATCCAAAAATACTAAGTAGTAATCATACACTACACGACATACATACACTAATAAGTAATAATTACCTTTTTGAAAATAATTAACCTCTCGGATACATTCGCTAGAGTATCTCTAACATCCCTTCATCTGCCTTTAGCAGTAGGTGGTAATAATTGTAATAATATCAACACCGCCCTTGTGGGTATGTCCCAGAAATCTGCCGCATAATTTTCAGGTATCAATTCTATGTTCTTTTTTTTCTGATTTATATATATCGAATATTCGTTGTGTTAAATTATGTAATTCGATTTCAAAATTTATTCTATTTATATCCGGGAAAATAAACTCAATATCTTGTAAGATCTGTAAATATGGGTTTGTTAGGATTTGTAAAAATGAAGAAATTTAAAGTTACTTATTTTATGACATTCACTTACCAGGCCTGGTGTATCCAGGAATCTGGGGAATTCGTCTAATAATATTTTTCCTTCTGGTAATTTTTTTTCTGTATAAAAAAAGTATTTTTCATCTTTTCTTTTATTAATGGGTCTCTTGGTAGAGCATTTTTTAAGTAATCAATGTCATCGCTAAAAGCGTCGGAATCAATAACTTCGTCAAAAATCTTAGCTTTCTTTGCCGATTTTTCTGGTTCTTCTTCACACTGAATGTCTTTTAAAGTTCTTTTCACGAAACGTAATCGCCAAGCAATATATCCTGATCTATCATCAGGGTTGTAAAATGCTTCCTAAAACAAGTATGAAAAAATTGTAATAAAAGTTAACAAAAATCATACAACTGTATTTTTTATAATTACCTATATTAATCAATATTTAACTAGGCTCATTTTTAATGATAAACTTTTTATTATAATAGAGTATTGTAGGTCGAGTATTTAAATTATATTTAATAGCATGTGAGGAAAAGCCATATTCATATTTATATAAAAATAATTTTGTAATACAGAAACCTTAAAAAAAATAGTTAAAATGCCTAATAGAATAATCAAAAAACATTATTTTTTTATTTGATTTTTGGTTAAATATAGATTATATAGAAAAACATAAGATAATAGTACAACAAAAAATATATAAGCAGGCAAAACGAAAATAAAGCTAAAAAATTGCAAATAATACTAAACCTAACGGACCACAAGGATCTCGTAAATTTGGAAATAACAATATTATAGATTGTGCATATTTTATTCTGATATCTTTTGGTGGTTTCATTCCGTACTTTTCAACCATGTCATTTACCACTAGATTGACAAGTAATCGACGATTTTTTTACTAAGTGTTTTTATTTTTTTCATATTCTTTAAATATGTGAACACCACCCACTTTATGAAGTAAGTTATGTAAAGCCTATAAATAAAAATGCATTGGTTTGAATAAAGTAAAAACAAAAGTGGAAAGTTAACGTTTAATTAAACTTTGATATTCCAGCATACAAGGTTTAATTTCCAACAGATTATTAAAAAAATGTAAAATTATTGATCTTGACTATTGCACGTAATCACACACATATCGATTTTTAATCTCTTCGGATACCGTCAAAAATAAGATATATAGATATATTGGCAATGTAATTTGGTGTCGATAGAGGTTCGGGTCTCGACGTCCCATAACTAACATGGTTACTTTTTTTTTGAAAAAAAAAAATTGTTGTTCGATTGACAAACGTTCAATATACTACCCTCAAGAGGAACTTTTTTGAAAATATGTCCAGTTTTTTTTTTTATTTAATTCGAAAATCATCCAAAATCACGTTATTTTCAGATTTTTTTTTGTGCTTTTCGTAAAAATTTCAAAAATCGGCTTCCTGAGGGCCGTCCTTTGAACACTGTTATATTAAGAAAAATTTTTCTTAATTCATTTATTTGCTTAGGTTGCCTTCCAGTCGTCGAGAACTTAACGCTCTCAAATGGATAATTTTTCAATGTGGTCAGTCACCTTAAGCTAACATACAGTATATCCCCATGGATACAGATCATTATAGGTATGTATGACTAAAAATGTTCTAATAATATTTGCAATATATTCTATAATAGTAATTTTTTGGTTCACATGTTAAGAAAGGATGCCAATATCAGAGTAAAATTTAAAATTATTTCAGGTAAAGTGCCTTTTTCGTTGAAGATGAAGAAAAATTTTAGTGACAAAAGTTGTTCAAAATAGCAAATAAGGGACACTAAAATTTTTTAAATAGTTTAAAATAAATGATTTTCAAATTTGAAAATATTTATAAATAAAAATATCATTACAAATAATAATCAAACTGAAACACTTTTTATTTTTCAGAATGTTATGGATATTTGTTGTGACATGAATTGCTGTTTTAAATAAGTTAAATAAATGATATCCACAAAATATAAAGTTAAAATATGTATACTTACTTCAGCGTCTACGTTGCTCTCTTTTCTCGACGTACTGGGTAGCGAAATTGGTACCAGAAAACCATCTTTATCTATTACGTTTTCAGTAACCTCATCATCAGTATTAATTGAAGCTGTGCTAGTGTCATTATCTACAAAGATTAATTTAGAATTTGTTATATTTTAAATTTGTTCAACAAGGAAGAACGCCAATGATACAACCATTTTGGAGGAAGAGTTATAAAACGCTTAAACATTTTGTAAATATTGTTAAATAATTTTAATATACAGGTTATGTCTGTTAGGTTGCAGTCTTTGTAACAAAAATTAAATTACTATTAGCAGCTTACCTGATTCCGTTTCATCAGAAACTTCAGAAAGGTGGTAACTTGCCACTGAATCTGCCTCCGAGCCCGAACCTGCCTCCAATATTTCGAATAAGAACCCCTTCTCGGCTTCACTAAGAAATGCATCTTCCTCTATTTTGCATTTATCTTTGTCGTATATATGTATGGAATCATTAATACTGAATTTTGTTTTGGCTGAAAAAATATTATACTCCTGATCAGTTGTTTTCACACATGCCTGTGTTAAGTCTGCAAATTGGCAACAATGCAAATAAAATATAACTATATAAATATATACAGGTTTTCGAAATAACAGCAGTTTCCTGAAGAAACTTTCTTCCAAAACTTCACTGTTTTTGAGATACAGGGCGCTGAAATTTCAGTTAATTTTCGGTTGATTTTTTGCATCACCGACATTTATTGTGATATTGATCTGAAATTTGGTACACATTGTATATTTGTCGAGACCAATAACACGAGAACTACTTTATTCAAAAAGAAATACCGGGTAATATATTTTTCAGGATCATGGTCTTTATTCCAGTCACTCATTTTTTTTGTACTACGCCACTGGTCACTTTTGATCATCGATGTAAAATCCCTGATTTATTTCAAAACTTTTGTGTCACTTGATGTGAGATATTACAATAAATGTCAATGATTAAAAAATAAACTGAATATAAATTGAAACTTCAAAAACGGTGAAGTCTTGGAGGTCATTCTTTACAACAGCCACTTCTGCCTGACGAAAAAAACAAATACACAGTACCATGCTCCGTCATGTTAGGAATACATCCCACATAATTATATGTTGCGCTTATGATGGGAAATGCCACAAAAAAAATAATAAAATTTTTCAATGCGTTTGGTGGAATTTACGATAACCCTCATATGGTGCGTTTAACTTACACATATGCATTCTATATCTGCTTTGACTCCTTATGAGTTGACAGCGCCGATACAATTAACTATTAACATCTACGCATTTCCCTTGCCCTAAAACATAGTACGAAAATACGATATTGCAAATATCTTTCCCTTGCCCTTTAATTTATTCTATTCAAGTCTGACATTTATCTATTATGTGAATAATGATAACACGACACAATCACTTATTTCCCTTGCCCCAAAACAGTGCGAAAATACGAAATACATTTGCGCAACATTTCCTTTGCAGCAAATGTCTTCTATAGAGACACTTTACGCGTGTCTACAAAAAAAACACGAAAAATATAGAAGTGGCTATTGTAATCTTTCCTACAAGTATATAAAATAGATATTTTCAATCAAATTCAAACTTGTTACCTACCAATATCAACAAAGTTCTCGTATTTGATCTGTTTGTTAATTGACACCCACATCGTTTCCTTTTTATATCGAATCTTCACAAATAATGAGTCAGACATTTTCGGCTTTACTTACACAAAGCGAACTTTTATTCGTTAGTTAAATAGGTATACGTTTACCTAACTTTAAATATTTATTATTATTTTTACTCACATAAATAAATCTCAACATAAACACACTTTTCACTTGACTGAAATACACTACTAAGGTTCTCTGTGCTACTAAGTATAGGATAGGTGGCGATACACCCGAAAATTCCCTTTCCTTTTAAGGCACATGCGCGTAATAGGAAAGTTACACCGTACGGTGTTTAATATACGAAAAACCAGTGTTTATGATTATTTTATTCCAAAAATGTGTAAACTTTTCATAATAAATGGGAGTATTCTTTACAATATTGGATGGTGTTTGATTCTACACCAAATGGGGTAAACTTTTACACCATTTTTACAATATTTTTAGTGGTAAACGGGAACACCGTTCAATTTTAAACTGTGTAGATAGTAAAACCTGTGAATTAAAATTATTGCCAGAATTATTAACAACATGCCCGGAGGTTATAATTTGCTGATCAGCTGATTGCTCTGGCTGAATAGTGTCACGCATTGTACCACCATGGGTAGGTATCAACATTTGTAATTGAATTATTTGAATTATTGTCAAGTTGATCTACATGTAATAGCGTATTGTGTTTCTTGTTACACCTTCTACAACCAAACACTTTACAATTTTGAGCTGTATGGGCCGGTTTCAAGCAATTCATGCATATATTTAAGTTTCTAACATCGCGTATTCTATAATTTTTTTGGAAGTTTTAGAAACGTCTCGCAATAATAAATTGTATGATTGCCCTTACAAAAATAGCAACTTGGTTTGCTTGTGCTTACATTTGAATGAATTCTAACCTTATATTTATTTTTATTGTCAATTATATTTGAATCTAATTTTTCTAGCACTTCACATTTATATTTCAAAAATCGATTTAAATCGCTCATTGGAGGAATGTCATTTTCAATGCCATATGACTCCCAATCGCGCCTTGTAGTCGGATCGAATTTACCCACAATTATATAGATAATTATTGCATCCCAAGTGTCAATAGGCTGACCCAGTGCTTTCAAAGATCGTAAATGCCTCGTAATATCATCGTATAGTATTTTCAAATCGGTATGAGATTCTCTATGTAACACTGGTATATCAAAAATTGCTCTAATATGGTTATGTATTATTAATCGTTTGTTTTCAAATCGTTGTCAATAATTGCCATACAATTATGTATGTAGTTATCAGCAGAGACCTCAATAGAATCGACAATTGTAGCCGCTTCTTTTTCTAAAGACGACTTTAAATAATAGAATTTTTGAATACTGCTTATAGTAATATTGTTGTGAATTAGGGCAGTAAATGAATCCCGAAATTCGAGCCACTGACTATACAAACCACTAAACATTGGCAGTTTTATAGTGGGTAATTTTATTAATTGATTTTGTGAAATGTTTTCATTTTCATGAATTATAGGATTATCTAAATTGTTTGACAAATTGTTTGTACTCATGGAATTATTTGTAATAGTTTGTTCAATGCTGAACTTTGAAATAATTGTTTTTATCTCAGAAATTAATTTGAAATAGTTTTTCTCAAACGTATTGCATTCATTTTTATCAGACTCGGCATCTTGTTCTAGTAAAAGATACTCGATGTCACATTGAATTTCAAGAAATGAATCCCAAATAGGCTCAATTTTTTCTATTCGTAATTTTAATTGATTTCATCATTAATTTTTGTTTTATCAATTGCCTCGAAAAAATTGCTTAAACGTGTTAATTGAGATTTTAATTGCCCTCGTTTAAACCTTAATCTAGCAATATCTGACATTTTTACAATTCAAATAAATCGATACCTAATAGAAAGGAATATTGAAATGTATAAAAATGGAATAAAATAGACTTACGGCAATAGGACGCACATAAGAAATATCGAAAATAGAATGTGTGTGGTCCCGGTGCACTTATTGCGCTGCTAATTGTAAACACGGTGATCCTGGACCAAGGGCGGATCTAGTATTTTTCTGAGGGGGGGGCGATAATTTTCAAAAAAAAATTAATACAGAAAGTATATTTTATAGTGAAACTCATATATACTGTAAAACTATATTAATATAGTAAGGAAGTTAACATACAAAAAAATGTCTGAATACAAAAGCTTAAACTTAGGAAAATAAACAAAATTATTAAATCAGCAATAATCAGCTAATAATAATTAAGTTAGGTCTATAAAATAAAAAACTAAAAACACAATAATAGTAAAGTTATAAAGTAAATTCTAATCTTCTAGACTCCTTAGCAAATCTATCAATCACCCTTTCAATTTCAATGTCAATATCCCTATGTATATGCAACAGAGCCAATCCTTCCAAACGATCCTGTTTCATACGAGAACGCATCCAACTTTTGACTCTTCGCTAAGAAGAAAAGCTTCTTTCGGCAGTAGTCACTGATATTGGCAGGGTTACTAAAATTTTTAAATATTTTGTGATTGTAGGATAAAAATTTTGGTCTATTGAGTGTTTTGATAGCAGTTTCAGTTTGGCAAGATGTGTTTTTATCTATAGTTTTTTGATGAATTTGTACTTCACCCAACAATTTTGCGCTCTCACTTTCAACATTCTCAATTAATCCTGAAAACTGTTGACATATTAAGGTCATCTTTTCTTTAAGACTATAGTCCGTCAAAAGCACTAAATTTTTGGGAATTAATTCATTAAGTAAAAAACATTTTAACGAAAATCTTTCGATTAAATCTGATATGATGTAGTTCAAAACAGGAATAAAAATCACTTTTCTCCAATAATCTACTGCATTTGAAGTTGGAGTATTGACCCGCTGGGTTTGTCTAGATGCTAAACGAGGAACTTTTAATTCTACAGCAAGGGCTTCTAAGGTGTTGGAAGCACTCTAGATTATTGACGCAAATTGATTTTCTGAATGTATTCTTTTTTGTTTTAAAACGTCAATAATATTTATCACATATGAAGCAACATTATCCAATTCAGTATTTTTTTCCCTGAAGAAACTTGCTTAACGGCAAGGTCACATTAAAAATTTCAGACAGCACATGCACTGTCAAAATGAACTGACAGTCGCATATTGCTTTTGAAAGTATATGGGCCTTGCTTGATGAATTTCCTTCATCCCATTCCGAAATTTCATCTAGCGCATTACATATTTTCAAAAAAATCCTTTTTAAACTGATGTATAGAGTCATGCCTCTCAATCCACCTGGTTTCGCATGGACTATTCAAACTGTTTTTTAAATATTTTTTTAGAACAAAGTGCCTCTTTGCTGATGCATTAAAGAATGCCACAACTTCTTGGATAATACCCATCGCCTTTTTAACACATTTTACATTCATAGATTTGGAAATAGATAGATTAAGTCTGTAATTAAAACATGAACTTAAAACTGCATTTACGGCAGTCTTCTTAATTTCGCAAACAGCTCCCCGAACAGCTGAAACGTTTACACTACAGCCGTCACACCCAACACCAACACAATTTTTTAGATCAAGACCTAGCTTCTAAAGTTTTCTTATAACACTTATGCCTAAAGTTTTTCCATCGATTGTAGGTTCTATTGGGCTTTCAACTTCTTCGTAGTTATCTAAATGAAGATCTGTAAACCCAACTAAATCTTCTCTGACTGTACCATTAAAAAAATATCGCATGGAAACACTGAGTTGAGAGTGGTGTGACACGTATGTTGTTTCATCAAAAAGAACGCTATAATATTGGCTTTCGTTAACCCGTTTAATGGTAGTGTTTAAAATTTCCTCTCCGCAGCATTTAATTAGGGAATTACACGTAGTCTTACTAATATAGGTGGCGGTCGACTTAGCATTTTTTCAGGTGATTTTCAAGGTCTTTGTCACCACTATCCACCCGAAATCGAAGAAGTGCCTTAAAGTTATCATCATTGCGGTTTGTTAAACTTAAATCTCCGTCACTGTCCAGTTCAAAAATGAACGTATCATCCCTATGTCCACGTAGTGGTATATTTTGTCTGCCATGTAAAATTATTGTTTTGATTATAGACAGTCTCTTTCGATTTTCTTCTATTTGATTTTTCTTTCTTTATCCAACATATTACCCACTTTCAATTTGTTGTTTTTAAAGGTCGCTATGAATAATTTAGCTAAAATAAATGATTCATCAAAATATTTTGAAAGAAAATGAAAAATTTCTTATTACCTTTTTCTTCCACTCGGATATGGTAGAAATTGGATTGGTGTTTGATTAAGTCACCATGTTTGCCAGTAAGTTTTGCATATGATTGAAGAGGGCGTGTAATAAATCTCTGAGGTTGAATAGTTATTTGTCCTCCAACCTTAGATTCAGACATAAATATGACACATGATTTGCAAAAAAGTCCCTGACTTTTTTATGAAACCACTAGCCAAGAAAATCTGGACAACATTTCGTGGCTGATCTTCCGATTCTCTTCCTTGCCCTTTTTAATGTGCAAGGAATGTGGAAAAACATATTCTTTGGGGGGTCTCCAATGATTAACTAGCAATTCATACTTCGTAAAGTCGTCTAAATTAGGAATTTTTTTTATTTGTCTCAGTCTCGATATAATTGCCAATATCGAATTTAAAATCAGGCAAGCATTCAATTTTATTTTTTTTGCGAACAAGCCGGTGCCGGTGCCGCCGGTGTACATGTAATTGGAGAATTATCAGAATTTTCGACACTTTTATCAACGCCTTTTTCGTCGCCTTTTTTTACTTGCCTCCTAAAATAATTTAAAATGTAGAAACTAAAACTAATTATAAATTATAATATAACAACTAGAAAGAGCACGAGCACGACATGGGACATGATATTTGTTTATACCCTAGCGATCAACCAGTAAATACTATACCTATCATCGTAATTACTTTCATTCATATTTTTTTACTTTTTTTACCAATTTTACTACGTTACTACCAGCACCACCATCACCATCAGATTTCATACGGTTTAGAAAATTATCTAACGTGCCAAATTTTCGTTTTTCCTTGCTTCTGAAACTCATCGCTATTTACACTAGTGTCCACAGGCACCAGTCACCAATCTAATCTTTATTAATTAATAAAATAAAACAGCACCACGCGACACAGACATAAGCCAACTCACCAACAAACAACGACCGCGGACCGAACGACCGTATCATCCGTTCACCCGTATTCAATCCTATCGGCATTAGAACTGCAGACTGCAGCGAAACTCGAAAAAAAGGCGGGTAAGACTGCAAGAGGCGAGCTGCGTCTGCGTACGCGTTTCGTCGTTTCAATCGCGAGACGGCTTTAGTAAACTGGTCCTACTTTTATTTTTTGGTTTAACATCATATAGATGATTAATAAATTAACAAACAACTTTAAAGTTGGGGCCAGGGGGGCGACACCTCCTTCCCCCCTAAATCTGCCCTTGTCCTGGACAACACTAGTCCAGTCACATTAGAGGTTTCACCTCCGAATGAGAGATAATAAGCTGTAAACTTGTATAAACCTTTATTTTGATGTTCTAAAAGTTGTCTCAAAAGTCTCATAAAATCTCGTGTCCGCGTCTTAAGATATTCAAGGTCAAAGGTCATAAAAATCGGTTTTTTGCAAATATCTCGCTTTCTATGGTTTTAATGCCATTTACATTTATTATAAAAATTGTATAAAATAAAATTCTCTACAACTTTTGTCCCAAACATTTTTTTATATACTCAACCGTTTTTGAGATAGAGGGCGGAGAGCGCTCCGCGCTTACCTATTCACAGCATATCAACCGTAAGTCCCAGTAAATAATACGCCGCGCGCCATATAAAGTCTATAAATCTTTAAAAAATATATAATTATGAATAATTTGCATAGTTTATTAATTAATACATTATATTTAACGATATTTTTCATTTATTGAATATATATTTGTTTAATATTACTTACCCTTCCGTGTAATCAAAATATTTTTGAGTGGAATACTTTAAGTAGGTATATTTTAATTATATTCTAATATATATGTTAATTATATTTTAAGTAGAAAAAAGAATACATTTTAATTATATTTTTTTTTAGATATACTTTTTCATATATTTATTACAGTTGAAGTTCAAATGTGGGGAGGTTTTTCAAAAACTTTTATAATTAGAAGGACTTGAGTCTTAATTTTCTTCTTGTTCTTCATCATCGTCTTCCGGTCGCTCGAAAATTTCCAATTCAATATCATCATTTTCGTTGTCAAGGATATTTGTCTCTAGATTTTCGAGAATTTCGGGGTCAAATGTACTATCTTCATCGAGATCGCTTTGATACGGTGAAGCATTGAGGCACGTTTGCCCATTACACTGGCCACAAGCTAAAGAACATTGCAACCCCAATTTCCTGCATCCGCAGCGTGAACCACAACCATTCTTGCAGTTGCAAAATATTAAAATATATAATATAATTAAAATATACTTAAAGTATTCCACTCAACAATTTTTTGATTACACGGAAAGGTAAGTAATATTAAACAAATATATATTCGATAAATGAAAAATATTATTAAATGTAATGTATTAATTAATAAACAATGCAAATTATTCATAATTATATATTTTTTAATGATTTATATACTTAATACGGCGTATTATTTACCAGGATTTACGGTTTACCTTGCATTATGCTGTGAATAGGTAAGCGCGGCGCGCTCTCCGCCCTCTATCTCAAAAACGGTTGAGTATATAAAAAAATGTTTGGGACAAAAATTGTAGAGAATTGTATTCTCTACACTTTTTATAATAAATGCAAATGACATTAAAATCATAGGAAGCGAGATATTTGCGAAAAACCGATTTTTGTGACCTTTGACCTTGAATATCTTAAGACGCGGACACGAGATTTTATGAGACTTTTGAGACAACTTTTAGAACGCCAAAAGAAAGGTTTATACAAGTTTACAGCTTATTATCTCTCATTCCGAGGTTAACCCTCTTTTTTGGCTTAAGTGATTGGATTACACCGCCTCACATTGTGATATTTTAGCAATTTAGGTGGAATTAATTATTGCACGAAAAATACAGAAACTTTAGTTGATTTTGCAAGTGTAATACTAATAAAATAAACGACTGAGTAAATCTTTTTCTTATATGAATTAATAATAATTACTCCATTTAAAAATAACTCACCTAAATTACTTTTAAACTTATATTTCGGCAATTTTAGTTACATGTAAATGATAACGTACTAGAAAACACTATTTTTACAATAAACAAAGTATACATACATAATAAAATGAAAACTATTTATTAAAAAAATGCAAAATCAGAATCACTTAATAATAATTAAAATTGCTGCTGACCAGGTAAATCTTCTTGAAATTCTTCTGATGTATCCAGATCAAGTGAAGTTGCTTTTAATAAAGCAAGTACCTCAGGAATGATTTTCTCTCGTTTAGTTTTAGGAACAGCACGTAAACTCGCAATAACTTGTGATATGACCGGTAAAGCTTGGATGGCACTGTCTGGAAGAGTAAAATTTCCTTGAAGCCACGAAGCATTTGCAGTCAAAAATCGTTCTCGATGTCTTTCTGCTTTAGCCCATCTTTGCTCTATTTTTTGACACAAACTTCTAATTGTTACTTTAACACTAACAACAACATCTTCTGGCAATGAAAAGTCGGCCAATCTTGCAATACATGTGCAATTATAGCGTCAGTTCTGATCGGTTTCAAATCAGCAGCCCATATGTCAAAAATAGACTGACGAGAAATTTGCGGAATCATTCTGAAAATGAGTAAAAAATGTAAGAAACCGCAGTTTTGCGCACAATCTGTTTGATGTTTTGAATAACACAAGGGACTAGCTTTCAACTAAATGTAAGGTTATTACGGTATAATACAGTATACTATACTAAAATATAGTTCTAATTTACTACTACAGATTTCTTTACACGTTAGTTTGCTCCCTATGTTAAAAAATTTTTACAGGCTCACGAAATTATATATAAGAAAACTAAAACCCGTTAACATACCTTGATAAACAGTAGATCAAAGTAACAACACACAAATATTAATATAGAAAGCCGGTATTGTTCACTCATCCAGTTAACTTAAACAACTAATAAGCATACGATAGTACTGTTTATTATATACCCCAGGTAAAGAAAGTTTATGACCATCCCTTTAAGGTCCCAGGCCAATTCTGGGAAAACTAATTACGTCGTGATGTAAAACGGATGTTCTTCTATTAGAATATAATGTATTTTGAACTATTTGCGTTATTGAAAAAAACAATTATTTCCACCTAGATTACTAAAATATCACACTGTGCGCCTGCCTACGTGTAACCTGCTGCTCCGGTCGACTTTCGCTTACGCGGGATAATGGCTTCCCTTGCAAATATCGATCACAGTATTGATTTATTGAAAATCCTGCTCGTGGATCAATGTTGGGGCATTAGGGCCTTATATTGTCTTTAGTGGACTTTAAACATTTTTAATTGGAATAAAAAAAACTTGGATTGTAAATATTACATACTGTAATTTGCAACTTCAAACCAGGAACAACAAAATAATATGTATCAATGGGCCCACATGTTTACTACTTTTTTTCGCACTCTGAAGCGCAGTTAACAACTGACATGCGCCTTACAGTCAACGGTTTTACATTCAAAATTCAAATAAATGAACACATATAAAATAAAGCAGGGTTGGCCTGTTTCGATGCTTGTTGTTTTTGTAACTAGTTGTTTTTTCGCCTCACCAGTGTTTATTCGTGGTTTTATGTTAGTCCACTTTTTACTGTTTTTACGTTTCAATTGAATAGTTTGTATTTTCACTTTTGTGTCTATGCCAGTGTCACTTAATGTGTCCTTGTCTTTCTTATCAAATAATGTAGGAATGTCTTTATCACTTACGCTAAGTTTTCTACTTAACGTGTCTATGTCACTAATAAAAATTCCCTTGGAATTTATTTTACTTAAACACACTTGGCGTTCGCCGTCCTTATCCACTACACTTAAACTACTATTACTGTCTCAGGTCGTGTCTTTGCACTAGCTTTTAGGAAAACTCCCGTTTTACGAGATTTACTCGGTTTTCCGTGAGTTTTCTTTATATTAATTGGATTTTTGTCAATTGCACATAGGTTGGCGATGATTCACTAATTTTATCTGGCTTTGAAACCACTATTCTCGGTAGTTCTTTACTTGCTTTCTCTGACTGCATACACACAGATGAAGGCTCGATTGGAACTGTCCGGACTTATTCAAAGAATTCAATTCATTGTATCTATTATTTTCATAGCGAATAGATATAAAATAACTGGAATTTCACAAATTATAACATAATTTTATATTACAGATATGAAAGAGTTAAATATATAATTTTAAAATGCGTACATACCTTTGTTGGTAAATATTTATCATTAGGTGCTTTATTAAGTAATTCATCAAACTCTTCTTTAGACAAAACTTTTGACTTTTTAGGTTTATAATTTTCGCATGAACCTGTTAAATAATCAGGTTTCTCATTTACTTCAAACATATATTTCTCCTGCTTCGTATATAGTTCCATTAGAAGTTCTAAAACAAAAGCACAAGGATATTTAAGGCAATCTTAGGCAAAATTGTAACAAACAAAAAGGAGATATTTTTAAAATACAACAGGATAGGATTAATAGTGCTTGGCTCTACATTTGTCTGTTGTTTATTCAAAAAAAAAAACTAGTGGATTGTGATTATTTAATGTTTTAATAATAATTATTATTATTATTATAATAAACCCACTGCAGAGTATCAGCGTTTTTTTTTTTAGAATTTAACTCGGTATTTAATAATAATGTACAGCTTGACCAAACTCAACTCAGCCGCGAGATGCGCAGATAAAGAACTTTGTGCACTTAATACTTTACGTTTTACAAGTGACTAATGGACCTTCCATAATTGAGACACTTTTCCCTGGACTGTATATACCACGTTTGTTCACAGAAGTTCAGCGAAAATGAGCTCCGTTGCCACTCTATTAGGCGATATTTCTACTGCGCACCTCAAGGTCACGGCTTAAATGAATTTGGTCCAGCTGTATGGAATATTATAGTCTTAAATTTCTTCTTCCTAGTTATTTGGGATTTCTTGTCAGTTCTATAGAAAAAATCTGATGTACCTAGTAAGAAACCTTCAAAAATTATTATTTTTGCTATAGCAGTGGAAAACCCAAATAAGAAGGAAGAGAATACTTTCATTACAGACAGTAGTTACTATAGTGTTACTACATTATTTTACTTACCATATGATGAGTTACATTTGGTGCACATATCATTGTTATTATTTAACTGGATAATTGAGTTCTCCGCAGCTTCAGTAACCTGCGAAAGCTGGATATTTTTTTGTATTGCTGGTGGATGAGGAATACTTGGAATTCCGTTTGAGTCGTCTGAGTCTGAAAGTACATAATTCTGTAGTCTTCCATTAAGGACAGTTTTTCTTTTAATATTTGCAGATGACTGTCTCCACATCAGATTCCGTTTCAAGCATTTTTGCTTTTTCGAAACTTTCTAAAAAAGAAAATACTGCATTAGATGTATTATTTTAACCACAACGTAGGATTTTTTTTGCATATTTGAAAATATATTATTTTGGTATTTTCAAAAATCTTCTTGTGTATTTATTTATAAAGTACTTGCCAGTTTTATATTTTATATTGATGAAGCACATAGCTGCATTTTCAGGGCCAATTTCAGTGTGATTTTTTTATTGCATTGTCTCGAGTTCTATCATTTTTATAATTTGACCACCAACAGTATTGCTTGATATTTTCTGTAAATATCCATCCACTAGATACAATTGCCATTAGGCAACTTCCATTATCTTCCTCTTCAGAAAATTCCACCACATAAAACAATCTAGAGAGCAAAACCAAAAAGTGAAGACATTAGTCCGTAGAGTAGTTGTTTTCATGAAAGTATATGTTTACAGTCTTTAAGGCAAATGGGCCACTAGGTTGCATATATATAAGACACGTCTGTAGTTACTTCGTAACTCATTAAGTTTAGCCATGTGCCGATAGACATCTACAGAAAATTGACATTAACTACAATTATTTTAACGAAATTTTGCAGTGATGGGTAAGTAGACAGCCGACTTTATAAGCCAAATATTCAGTAGGTATTTTTATATAAACAGAAACAATAATTATTGACAAAAAACCTTAATAGGTGCATATGTACAGGGTGAGATTAAAAAAACTACAATGCATAGTACCACACTATAGAGAACCATAAAATAATGAAAACAGTTCCTATACACTAATGTCCGATCGCCTGTTGTTTTCAAGAGTAGAACAGTGTTATTTATTATGTTTAAAGATAAAAAGCCCCTATAACTCTGTCACTGGATGCCGAATAAACTTGTGACACAAAATGGCCACATGCAAGGGCACAGTGTGCACTAATTTTGGTTCAAATATTTTACAATCGGTAGTAATTTTAAAAATCTGTAATCACAAAAACCCTTAAACGCTGTATCTTGAAAACAAAAGGCGAGCGGACATTAGTGTATGGCTGCTTTTATTATTTTATGGTTCTCTATGGCCTAGTACTATGCATTAAATTTTTTCAATGTCACCTTATATAAGGATTTGTTTTGAAACAACGTCAGAGTGAGGTTTTTATTCTAAAATTAGAAAAATACCAAGTCTAGACATTATGGCTCACCATGAAAAAGATTTTGCTGAAGAAAACTAGTTTAATTGAAACAATGGACTAATGGAACAAATGCATGCACGTTCGGCTCATTTGTTGGACATAAGATGCCCTTTTTGTAAATGTTATCCAGTGAAATACAAACAATTTTTGAATGCAGATTACTTATATAAATGTGAGAAAATATTTCTGAGTTAGTGGGATAATCATTTAGAGACTTTCCTGACGATAAATGTTCTCCAATAATTGGAGAACATTTATCGTATAATTATTATACTTATTTTTCCATCCTCTGCATTAGCAAAATACAATATTTTAACTACATTCCTGTTTTTCAGCAATACACAATCCTGTTTATTTAATGTAGAAAGCTTTAAGTTATTATGAACTAGATGATGATAAAAGGGACAATTTAAATTAATCATTCTCAAATGTCTGTCAAAACAGATAACTTTACATTGAATTTGGAATGCTTCAAACATCCACTAGATGAATTTCTTAAGTTATTAATTTCTTGTAATCTGTTACATACTTGCTGTAATGGTTGATTGGGTTTCCTAAGCATTTTTTTTAATTGTGTATAAATAATTTTCAGCCCAAAAACAGTTAACTTCATTTAAAGATTTAAAAAACTTAGCGTCCTTCGAGAGATGTATAAGAGAATGAGCATTGTATGTAAGAAAATTTTGCCCATAAATTTTAGAATAATTAACAAAATTTACCAATAAACTACGAGCATAATCATTGTATATTTCATTAAGATCTTCATCTATTAAAATTGTTGCACCATAAACCAATAACAGGAAATGCGAGTAGATTTTCTCTGGAATTTCATTGTGCAATGCTATAGGTGCAATATATAACAAAAACTGTCTGAGTTCAGTAGCCTTCCAATGCTCTAAATGTTTAAGACACCTTGGTTTTCTTACAAAATCAGAAGGCCAATGTTTTGACATATTGTACATGTTTTTATTTATATTATCTAAATTGACTTTTGATATGCCAAATTGTTTTCCGCAATCTCTCCAAAGAAAGAGTATTTTTTGCACAGTACATAAACATACCGAGTGCATATAACCGGTTGGAAATGATTTAACCATATCAATTTCCAAACAAGCCAAAGGTGTGTCACCTTTATGGTAATGTCTATATATTTTATTCTTAAATTGCTCATTAGTTCGCAGAGGAGCATTCAAAATGGGAAAAGTCATGGACTTCTTAAATTCACCTTCAACAACACATTTGTCACAACCAAATCGACTATTAGGTATGTCCTAAAACGTTTTTAATGAAATTACTAGCTGGAGTGTCGTAACAAAAACTATGAATTTTTATGCCATATTTCTTATTACGAATGATTAGTCCTTATTTTGAAAGTGATAACAATTCAGTTATAAATTTCGAGAAATAATATTCTAGAGGTGGCCTACCCATTCCACAAAATATAGCTACGGGGAAAATATTATTTTCAGAAATATTTTTTATTTTACACAATATTGGCCAAAATTGGAGATTTGAACTTTTATAATGTGGTAAACCATCCACATTAAATTGTAAATTAATTTCATTCAGTTGATCACCTCCTTTAATACACTGCTCTAAATTTTGGGTTATACCAAAATAAAAGAACTTTCCTTCCCCCATTGTTTCAATGCCTATAGAAGTCCCCGTTCTTAATAATGTGGTTGCATCGGACGGTAAGTCAGCAAGATTCGGTTGAGTCTTCAACCATTTTAATAAATCAGTAAGAGCCGCATGAATTATATTATACCTATTTAATAGCCCAGTTGGATAAAAAAGAAATACCGTAGCCCTCATTACTTAATGTCGAACTTAATTCCTTAACTTTGTGGCCTTACTTGTAGGTTTGAACATTTTTATTGAGACAATTTGATTCTTACGATCTGAATGAAAAATATAAGTTAATACAGACATAATAAGAAAAAAATAAATATATTTACTTTTTGTTGTCCATAATAGGAGACACCACACCACAAATATAATAAACAGTATCGCATTAATTCCCAAATGATCCTCAAATGCCGATTAAAGCCACAACACATAGGTAAAACAATTAATTATTTACTTAAGCTCCGCTTCAGACTATGCTCCCTATTTATTTAAATTTATTTTCAACCACAACTGACGCCAAGCCGCTAGAAAAAAACCGACGACTTGAACTAGTAGTAGTAGTAGTAGCTACTTATTTTACTAGGCAAGTAGGCCACAATGGGCCCTTTTTACCTAGGGACCTACAGTTTAGCGTGGACTCCGAACCACGGTCCTCGACTGTCAACTAACCCACCGCCTGGGCCTGCCCGCCTGCACCGCTAGCAGAGTGGCAAACCTCCTGGGTAGGTCTCTTCGACCCTCCACCCGGGCTCGCCTCTCCCCTGCATCAGGCTAGCGGCCTTCCCGGGATTGTCTGTTGACAGCCTACCGACTGTTAGATGAGCTATCGTTCATCCAGCCAATTGCCGGACTCGATCAGTGCTGCTTAACTTCACTGACCGAATATCGGAAATTAAACGGATGTCCATACCTCATCCCCAAGTACGACTTGAACTAACCTAAAAGCCTAACGAAACACGTCATTGGCTGCCACATATCATGTGATTCTCAAAATATATATAAGTGGCGGCAATTTCGTGGGATATGGTAGGTGCCAAATATATCGATAATATTGTTACGTCATTCAAGGCGTTATCCTGTAAAATTGTACTCATTTCATTCATTTTACTGGTTAAAAGATATGTATGGGTTTCATTTTAATTCTTCAATAGTGAAAAGCCATCACTTGTAAAATGAAGGAGAATGTGTAATGGCCCTTTGCTTATTGACTAATATAAAAAAGTATGGGAGAAACGGTAAACACAATTTGCATTAAATTTACTGGTAATTCTCAAAGTTGGCGCCTGCATGTGTACATGTATTGGTCCAGTGATATTTTATTGATGGCAAAGTAATGCATATTTATATGCAGTTTTAAGGCATTAATCAAGTATTGGCGTATTTTGCCATCATAAAACCAATAATGCCATCACTAAATATGTAACTTGCCGACAGTCAATGTTTGCTGGGATTTTATAAATTTATCGTACACATTATCGTAAACTTTTTTTGGATTTCGCGGGAATTAACGTTGCCACTGATGAATTTGCAATTTATAAATAAAAATAAATAAATAAATATTGTCTTTATTAATTACCGAACATTGGCGGAGTTCAGCTCATTAGAGCTGCTCTTACACTCAACCAACATATTTTTCATAACAAAAAAGGTTAAATACGAAGAGATACAAGTAATGAATCAGTAAAATTAAAATTAAAGCAATTAAAATAAATATGTATTAGAGAAATAGCAATTTTCCTGAGAATTAACTGTTCACTGGTTTAATATTTTTTTTTTGTATTTATGGTTAAAGGAGGTTATAGATAGGTGCTTTATATCGACGGAGATAGAGTTATAGAGAGACGCTGCAGAATAAGCAAAAGTTCTATGAAACAATCGTTAGCCTATACCGAGGGATTGATAACATATCTACATATCTAAGATTTCTTGAGTGAAATAAGGATCGAGGAGTTAATAGATCACTAAGGTATTGGGGAGTAGATGTTTTTATTAACTTATGTGTAAACGAAGCCATGTGAAGTTGTTGTCTTTATATTAAGCCAATTTCATATTTTTAATTTTTTCGCTAACATGGTCCCTTCTTGTCAAATTAAAAATGGACCGAATACATGAATTCTGAACTTTCTGAATTCGCTTTGCTGTATTTTGATCAAGGCAAGGACCATAGACTATATCGCAATAGTTAAAACATGACAAAACTAATGAGTCGCACAACAGTACTTTAAGCTTTTGACTGAGAAAATGTCGACTTGATTATAATTGTTTTAATGAGCCGTATGTTTTTTTTAATACATTATTTACATGTGGAATAAATCTTAAATCTATGTCTACAATAAGCCCTAAATTTTTAACATTCGTTTGAAAAGATAATTTATGATTTTCTACAAAAATATTAAGATTATCAAACATGAATTCTTTATTTTTACCAAATACTATTACTGCAGATTTTTGCGCATTAATTTTTAAGCAATGTTTATGAGATAGTTGTACTAGATGTTCAATATCCTTGTTGATCTCTTCTTCTGCCTGAAATACTGACTCGGGATTAAATATGTGGTAGATCTTGGGTATCATCGGCGTAAAAATGAGATTGACATGAAAGCAACCTTTTATTAAAATCCGAAGTAGGTATATAAAATAAATAGAAGAGGCCTAATATTGATCCTTGTGGCACACCAGATCCCAACATTCCCAAGCCCGATTCAGAATTATTTATATTTTTTTTGCATTCTAGAGGAAAAATATTATTGCATAAGTTTCAGTGTATTATCATTAAAACCATAGAATTTAAGTTTTGATAACATTAGTATATGATTAATAGTATCAAAAGCCCTAGAGTAGTCCAGCATTACTAGAATTGAATTATTGCCATTGTCAATACCACTAATTATATCATTTGTAACTTTCAGTAGAGCACTAGTTGGACTGTGACCTGATCTAAAACCTTACTGAGTATCAGGAAGAATGCTATGTTCCTTAGTAAACACTATAATTTGGTTATATATTAAACGTTCCAAAATTTTAGAAATAATTGGTAAAAGACTTATTGGTCGTAAATCTGACAGAGTTGCTGGATTTTTTATTTTATTCGATGGTTTAACCACTGTAATTTTCCATAATTCAGGAAATACACATTGCAAAATGCAGTAATTAAATAAATAGGCAAAATACACAGTTACATCAGGCATACAAATTTGAAGGCGTTGGATTTTATACTGTTTATAGCTTTAGACACATCATCATGCGTAAATTCCTGAAGGCCAAATGTTGCCCCATTTTTAAAAATTCCACTCATAATCACTGATAAGCTCTGTATCGACTTTTAGATTAGTATGACTGGCAGCTTCAAAAAAGTTATTAACGAGATCTGGATTTGAAAGATGTATCGGTATGTCGGAATTCTGCGATTTTGTAATGTTTAAAGTTCTAAGCGTTTTCCATAATTCTTTAGTACTTTTATGATTTTGAACATTTAGAAGATATGCTTTCTTTTCACGCCTTATTGCAGAGGTTGTATGATTGCGAATCATTTTATAATACGTCCAGTCATATCTAGATCTAGTTTCCTTAGCTTTTGCTAGAGCTTTCTCTCTGTCATTTATCATGAGTTTAATAGTATCAGTTAACCAAGGTGCTATTGGTTTAGAAATTCTGACGATTTTTAACGAAGCATGAATATCAAACAGGTGTAAAATATTACTATTGAGATAAGATACCATATCATCTACATTTTCCAAATCATAAATTAAGTTCCAAGGTACCGCACGCAAATCATCTAAAAAATTATTATAATTATTGAAATACCTAAATTCCCTATAAGTATAAAAAAACTGTTTTTGTTTTTCGACTGATAATGACAGACTACATATTATTAGTCTGTGATCAGAGATATTATGTACATCAACCACATTAATATTTGAAATAAGTGTATCTTTGGTAGTTAATACAATATCTATCAGAGTTTCACTAATACTAGTAATTCTCGTGGGTTCTTGAACCATTTGTAATAATCCAAAGGCATCTAACACAGAAGTAAATTTCTTCATATCGCTACTATTGATGTATTGATTAATATTTGTCCCCTACGCAAATTAGATCATCAACTTATGGTAATAAGTAAGTTACAGCATTCTCCAATGCTTGCATGGAATCATCAACATTAACCGTAGGTGGTCTATATACTATCCCTAATCCATATACCTTACCTCTGTAATTAAATTTGGTCCATAATTGCTCAATGCCTACCTCAGCTGCCTCTCTATCAACTTGTACTATACTATAATGCAAACATTTTTTTAAATATAAAGCAACACCACCCCCTCTTCTAACTCTATCTTTCCTAACAATATTGTAACCTGGAATCTGAACTAAATTGCTATCCAAATCATTATTTAACCAGGTTTCAGTTACTGCAAAAATTTGAAAATCTTCAGACACAATTAATTCTTTTAAATCATCAAAGCCAGTGAACAGTGATCTCACATTTAAATGGCCAACCTTAAAGTTCATTCTTTTACATTTACCCCTCGTATATCTGTATAACAAAAAATAGTGTTTGAACGCAAATAACAATCAACGGTTTTAATTTATACACAAGCATGGAAATGCATATTATATTACCAATATGGAAGTACATATATTATTTATTATTTAGTAGAATTTGAACATAAATATAATTCTTTTTTTTTTTGTAAAAAAAGAAAAAAAGAACAGGCGATGTTCAGTGACCTACGTTTTTATAAGAGATAAAACAAACGAAAATAAACATGATTCTTTTTTTATCTGATAATCACACTATTGAACTTGATATGTAGTTTTATTTAAGAAAGTAAAAAAATATATATATGTACTTTTATTGTAAATATTTGGAGTAACTTAACTTAACTTAATTATATTGAGTGTTTATAAGACATATTTGTTAACAATAAAAGTAAAATTATGTTATATTTAATGTTCATCCATAAGATAATTTAATTCGCCGGTACGCATCTTTTTCTTTCGACCATTTTCACTCACAAATATGTTACCATTGGACGTCCATACATTATTTACCCCACACTTTTTTTTTGCAATTAAAAGTTGCTGATGTCTGTCTTTCGTAAGATCTTCTACCATATAAAAGCCCGAACCTTTGCCAAATATTTCATTTCTTTTACGATAAGACAGAAACTTAACTAAAAGTGCTCTTGGGTTCTCCCCCTTGTTTCCAATCCTATATGACCACGCAATATCTTCTTTGTATAATTTTATACCCATTTTTTTTATTGACAAGATCTAACACTAGTATATTTGTATCTTCCTTTTCCTTCTCATCAAAGCCATGAAATCTTAAATTATTTAAGCGGCTGAATTGGTCGAGACTACCCATTTTATTTTTAATGCCTAATATGTTTTGAGTATCATTGTCAACATTTACTTTTAGGGTTGCAACATTTTCAATTAGGTTACTTATACTTAGCTTTAAATCATTTATTTCGGTTTTAATGCTGGCAGAAACGTTAGACGAAATTTCACTAATTAATTTTTGTATTGTACTGTCATCCATTTTGCTATTACCAGAACGCAGTTCCTTATTGTTTACCATGTTAAAAATCGATCTTAAACATTGATCAGTCTCCTTAGACTAGTTAGTAGAGAGCTCAGAGGCTGAAAATGTTCATCCTGTAGGGGTTTAAAAACTAAAGGCTGACACCTAGCTACATGGATAGCTTATGTATAGGTAAAGTTCCAAAAAAAGTTGTCCAAGAATTGTCCTGTACAAAAGGGCGTTATTCAAAATTTTCGAGTTATGTAGTGCGTCAGATAGACGAAGGTCAGTTCTTTCTTTGGTAAAAATTTTATAATATTCTCTGTAGCCGTTTGGCTGTAAAAAAAATAAATTATTTTCAAAAAAGCATTGCATCTTATGGGAAACGCAGACTTTAAAAGTCTCTATCTCCGTTCGATGTTCGCTAAAAATTAATTCATTTTGCTGTGTTTTTACATTTCTCACTCCATAACTCGGAAAGTAGGTCTCAAATCAAAAAAAAATATTCATTAGAAATTAAAAGATCAAACGAACTTACCTTAAGTGAAGTTCGATCTTAATTATATGTAGGCCTCGTCGAAATAAATAAATAATAATGTAGTACCTTCCTGAGGTACCGAACGCACACATCTCTAGTTTAAAATGCAACGCCCACCTCTACTTGGAATCCATAGGTCCAACTTCATTTCTTCAAAGATTTTCTTGTTGTATTTCAGGGAGTAAGGGATCATTTTATTCACTTTGGGTGGGAGTTTATTTATTTCGACGAGGCCTACATATAATTAAGATCGAACTTCACTTAAGGTAAGTTAGTTTGATCTTTTAATTATATTCCAGCCTCGTCTCATAAATAAATAATAATGTAGTTGTTTAAAGTATGATACAACAAGAATGGTTTTATTTAAGAACTTAACTTAACAGTAAGCTACAAAACTTATCTATTTATTAAAAACTGCATTAGCAAACTCAAACTTATTTATAATTGGTCTTTGGTAAAACTTGGCGAACACGCTGGACGTTTTTGACCACCCTGCGCATGTTCTGATTTTATCTATGTTTACTCCTTTTCTGGCCGCGGCAGACGTGGACGCGTGTCGAGTTGAGTGACTGCTAAATATCGAAGTGTCTAATCCACTTTTATGCAGTACACTTTTTACCCATCTGCTGATGGTTTGGGACGTTGCATTATGGTGAGGTTTCTTGCAGGTTATGAAGAGGTTTTGCATGTCTTGGTTTCGTAGTGAATTAGTTTTCTTCAAATATTCCAGCAAAGTATTGGAAACGCAAATTTCAGGATCTTCTTTAAAAAAATGGCAAGTATAAGATAGGTTGGGTCTTGTTTAGACCTGAAGTTTTTATTCTACTGGGAATTTTGATGACTATATCGTCTTGGTTTATGGTGATATTTTGTATTTTTATACTGGCCAATGTTTGCATTCTTTGACCAGTGGCTAGTGCTAATAGTATGGACAGTTTTTCTGATATTTCATTGAGTTTATTGTTGTCGAGAGTTCGAGCATAGGTGAGAACAATTTCAGGGTCCCAGGTAAAATCATATTTGGGTTGGCATGGGCGTAGACCATACACGCCTTTAAAAAATCTTTTAATTCTGCTATCCGATGCAATGTCGTAACTGGAAATTTGGGCTATGGCGGACCGAAGAGAATTTAACGTTCCATACGCTGCTCCCCTGTTAAACTCCTGTGTTAAAAATTTTAGTATTTCCGGAATTGGTGCCTCGAAAAGATCTGTTTTATTTTCTGTGCAGTATTTCCACCACAACTTTAAGCCAGAGTTATATTGCTTCAGTGTAGAATTTGTTATTGAGGCCAGGCAAATATTAACTGATGAGTCAGGAACTTTCTTTTTGATTAATGCTTGTGAGATAAGATCCCTGCCACCAGGGTAAGTTTTTTGTTCAGAGGGTGAGGTATTCTGTCAGGAGAAAACAACAAGAACTTTTTAGGCTTTAATACAATTTTTTCCCCTACTAGTAGTGATGTAAATATTGGGTACCAGGGTGGAGAGGTCCAGAGTGGTACTACGACAATTCTCCTCGCTTTGTCGGTTATGATTTTTTGTAAGACTTTTAAAATTAAACAGAAAGGTGGGCAGGCATAGAAGAATAAGTCTTCCCAGTTGAGTGTAAAAGCGTCTATTGCAAAACTCTCTGGGTCTCTCATCCATGATACGAATTTGGCACACTCAATCGATTTGCAAAGAGATCAATAGAGGGGACCCCTAATTTGTTAATGATTTCTTTATATGCATCGTCTGATAACTGCCATTCTGTTTCATTATCTATTGTACGTGATTCTAGATCCGCCGTCGTGTTGTTTTTCGAACTAATGTATGAGGCAAATATGTAAATGTTTCTTCTTTCGCACCACTGCCATATTTTACGGGTTAGGTTATTTAAATGATGGTATTTTATACTACCCATTCTATTAATGTAAGATATGGCAGTGGTGTTATCAATCCTACAGATAATATTTACATCTTTCAGATTTTTTGCAAAACATTTGAGCCCGAAAAATGCAGCTAACAATTCTAAGTAATTTATATGCATTTGGGATTCTGTTATTGACCAGGCTCCCCGGGATTTATATTGATTGCAGCAGATGCCCCAACCTGAAGTGGAAGCATCGGAGAATATTTCTAAATCAAAATGGGTCATTTTTATGTAATTGTTTTTTATTAAAATATTGTTTAGCCACCACTGGAAGTCCTCAGTTAGGTTTCTGGGTAGTTTCATAGTTGCATTATAGTTTCATTTTGCCCTTTTTTAAGGCAAGCATTTTTTCTTTTTCGAATTTTTTGGTGTATAACCATCCGTATTTAATAGCGGGGCAAACGGAAACTATGGTGCCAATAATCCTAGCAAATTTTCTAATTTTGCATTTTCCCTTTTTTAATATTTCTTTTATTAGAGATATGATCCGTCGGCGTTTTCCTGTCGGAAGAGAAATAGACATATTTACCGAATCGTAAATAAAACCTAAATATTTACCTTTTTGAGTGGGGATCATAATACTTTTATTATAGTTTATAATAAAACCGAGGTTTTGCAGAAGTTTTGTTGTTTCTGATATATTATCAAGGCACTCTAAGTAACTATTACCTATTAACAAAAAAATCATCTAAATATAGCACTGAAATAAGTCCTTTTTCTCTGAGAGTTTTTAGCACCGGTTTCATTAGTTTTGTAAAAATTCTAGGGGCACAGTTTAACCCAAAAGGAAGGCAATTGTACTGGTAGGTATTACCTCTAAATTTAAATCTTAAAAATTTTCTGTGTGGCACTGAGATGGGTACTAAAAAGTAGGCATCTTTTAGGTCAATTGTTGCCATAAAGCAATTTTGTCTTATGATTTTTGATACTGTTTTATGATCTTCCATTTTAAAATGGCTATTTTCTACGAATTTATTGAAAGATTTAAGATTGATAATTAATCTCCGAGTGCCGTCTGGTTTTGGAGTTAAGAAAATATTTGAAATAAATTGTCTTTTATGCGGGCGAACTCTACTTATGGCTCCCTTGGATAAAAGATCATCAATAGAATGCGAGATGGCCGCTACATCTTTGTGTGACCATTTTTGTTCTCTAGGAACTCTTTTTTGATATGGGTATTTAATTAAAGGTATACTAATACCAGATATCCATGATAAAACGGTTTTATTTGAGGTGATTGACCTCCAAGACTCCAAAAAAAGTTTTAATCTACCAGCAGGATTACCTACCTCTAATTGGGCCGGCTTCGATATTTCTTGTCTATTTTCTCCTGACTGCGGCGATTTTGGTATTGACGGGGGCCTCGATTGAATTTTTGACCGCGTTGTTGTCCACCCTGACGGCCCGGGTTGTACGAAATTCGGGGTGGACTCCTCCTGTTTAAAGACTGTCTGAGTGTTTGTCTTATAGTATTTTTGGGTTTGTTTATTTTTAAATCTAGCGAAGAACGAGCTAGGTCCTTGGAGGCTTTCAGTTTTTCTTCCAGATTTGCTCCAAAAAGCCATTCGTCGGCATGAACCTTGTCAAACACATCTTTTATGTCTTTATTTAAGTTTATGGCGACTAAATCCTGACGGGCCTTTGTTTCTTGGTTAAAAATGTCCAAAAGAAGACGGGAAGCGTCCCCAAGTGCCTCTATTGCCAGTAGTCTACCCCCCTCTTCATTTGGTATAATTGCTGAAATGGCCCTGCCTATAGCGGTCATTCCTGCTCCCAGCTGGTTTTGAAGATTGCTTAGTCTTACGTCTCTTCGCAGTACTGCTTGAGTGGAAGCTCCTGCCACAACTTCATTTAGTTTTGGAGCTGACAGGAACGGGCAATTTTCAGGGGGAGGGTGTTTTTCTAACAAGGATTGCTTCTCTTCATTATTTAATCCTTCATTTATAACCCTGGACCATTTTGCAACAACATCTTTTTTGAAGTGAAGATCCAAATGGTTTTTTGAATATTTCCTTCGCCCCTAACAAAGCTAGTATTTCGTCATTAAGAGGCTCCTCTGTTGGGCGAGTATCGTCCTGGTTATCGCCACGTTCTTGCCTTGCTGAAAGTAAATTTTTTAAGGTTACTTCACTGTCTAATAACCGATGTTATACTCTGGAGGAGTAAATTTATATATGATGAAATTATGCAACATCATAATCATACTACAGTTCGACTTCATAATCGAAAGTATGCATAATAACTACCTGATATCATAATCAGATTTTTTAACCTCAATGTCATAATCGAGTGTGCATAATAAATAATATCTGATGTCATCAGATTTTTTAAACCCGACATCATAATCGAGTGTATGCGAAATATCTGATATCATAACCAGATTTTAAACCCGATATCATAATCGAGAGTATGCATAGTAAATATCTGATATCATAATCAGATTTTAAGCCCAACGTCCTAATCGAGTATATATCTAAAAACGATTGAGTATATTTACCTTCAATTATATCGGAGGCCGTCCCTGGCTGTGTTTCAACAAATAAAGGACTGCGACTACGAGATCTAGAAATTCTAGAGTCGCTTGATTGTGAATCATCAGTTAAAATCCTGTTTTTTGGCCGCTTGTACTTCCTATGCGGTGAACCATGGCTTCTATTAGAACTGTCACTATCACTGTCACTCGATATAGATATACATCTTTGTATTTCTTTTAACTTACGACTTAATCTTTTAAGTTTTTCACTAACTTTCCTTGATTTAGGCATTTTCTTTTGGATTTCGCCGGTTAAAACCACAGAACAGAAAAAGAAGTTAAAACGATGCGTAGCGTTCGGCGCACACAAGAAGAATGAAGTTGAACCTATGGAGTGGATTCCAAGTAGAGGTGGGCGTTGCATTTTAAACTAGAGATGTGTGCGTTCGGTACCTCAGGAAGGTACTACATTATTATTTATTTATGAGACGAGGCTGGAATATAATTGAAAACCGATGCTTTCTGACTACTACAATGCCGTTAAAAATATTTTTTAAGGAAATAACAACCGAGTTATGATTTAAAAACCAACGCAGTTACAAAATCTCCAGGCGCTTAGAACTGCAAACCTCGATCGTCCTCCTGCACCGCACTATTCCCCGCGGTCGGACGTCGCCCTAGATCTGTGATCTGCCGTGTATTAATTAATTATTTCACAATAGTAGTTTTATAAATAATTATTAAACACTGCTTGGAGTAACGTCTATTTAAAATACATAAACATAAAATAAATAAATAAATTTCGCAAAAATATTATTCTAAGTCTTCACCGTTTTCATCCTCAAAGGACATATTTTCTTCAATTATTTCGATATTATTTTCGTTTGAGGAACCATTTGAACATGATTTCTGACCCGTGCAACGACAAGATCCTATGCACGGGATTTTATTTTTTTTACAGCTGCACCACTTATATTTACAATCTGAAAATAAAAATGATTGTTTTCTTTGAAAAAATTATAACTTTTAAGTATAATTACCTTTTTTACATCCGCAGCTGCTTAAGATGGCCAGATCTTGTGGAAAAGGTGGAAGAGTTTGAAATAAGGGTACCAGTTTACCATTGATAAGTTGCCAACCATATTCTAACACATTAGGGGGGTTTATAACAGGATTAAAAGCATTGAGCCAAATAATGGTTTGGTAATGAGCCCGTAAGCAATGCTGTTTTAAACTGTATTCTGTCGGCGGTAATTTTTCCAGTGTTTTTGAAGCTGCTAGTATACCACGTAAATTATTTACTGAGGATATCTCTTCGTTGCTTGTATATAATCTTAAAATAAATGTGTGAACTTCTTTGAACAAGATATCGTCAAAATTAGCTGTTTCAATAGGATCAAATAATTTGGAATATGTAAGATAGACTTTCCAACAACTTTTTTTACCGATACCAGAAAATTGACTAGTAGTGTCACACCCTGTGATTGCCGTCTGAAGAAATTTCAGATGACATAATACTATCTGATTCATTCGCTTTTTGGGACTTCACCACCTTTACTGCATCTACGAAATGATTTTTTATCGTATCCAGTAACTTTGTTTTAGACATTGCACCCCCTAATGCACCGTACCTTTTAAAAATTGTGGTTATCGAGTATTCCTTGTTTTTAGAGAAACAATTTTTTAATTTTTCAATAAGTTTGTTCTCCACAATATTTTCACGGTTAGCGCATGAGACACTATGGTAAGCCTGAAGATTTTGTTACTGCTGTGTATTTTGACCACTTTGCCGAAAAACATTGTGGATGGTATTTTACCTCCATAGCAATCAAATCATTTGAACCTATTCACTTTAAAATAGTTGAGTTATTCTGGGCAATTAATTTGATTTTTTCTCAATATTTAAAGTTAGAACTTGCGATAATCTTTTCTTATGAGACCTTTTTTTGGCAAAAGACGCATTTATCAATCTCAAAAAGATCTTTTCGCAGGATCGATGAGGTGGATTCTGTCTCAACCGATGCTCTAGGACTATCACCAGCAAACTTACCAACAATATTTTCTTTAGATTCCGTTCTGTACTTCTGATACTTATGTTGCAACAAATCAATGTTGCTTTTACTTATGTAGAAACAATAACAGGATTTATGCCACCTAAGTAACTCTACTTCACCTTTCTCGATTCTTTTAATTATTATTTGTAAATCATCCCCAGTTTGGCTAACTTGTCGAAGCTTTGAGTTTTTTTTATGGTGTCCAATGTTTTGTCAAAACCTGTGATCATCGACCCAGATATATTGTGGCAAAACATGCATTTCTTTGTATCCTTTTTACATCTAATTTTCAGCGTCGATTCGATATGGCTATCCGAAGTACTACTTCCATTGTTTTCAATCATAGTTTTAACCCTGTAAATGATTAATTTATGACTCAATTCCGAAGAAACAGAGCAGTAGCTATACAGTTAAAAATAAGCATTTGATTTTTGTCGGAAACTAAAAATAACAAAAAAAAGAAACTAGCATTAATTTGAATTTCCTCCGCTTGGATCTATGAGGTTTTCTTGAACTTCAACGCCTATATTCGAGAGTTAGTTTTGCATGAATAATTATTTGCATCTAGGTATGTATGAAATAATTAAAATTAATTTAATACACACTTACCCCTTAAAGATTTATGCAGCTAATAGATAGAAAAATTTATTCACACTAGCTAATATTAATTACAAATATTACTTATAATAAAGCACTCACTAGTCAAAACAATTCACGATAGATTACAGATCTTATGGGCAACGCTCGACATCGGGAGTAGTGCGGTGTGGGAGGACGATCGTAGTCGGCAGTTCCAAGCGCCTGGATATTCTGTAGCTACGTTGATTTTTAAATCATAACTCAGTTATTATTTCCGTAAAAATATTTTTACCAATACTGTCGTAGTCAGAAAACATCGGCTTTCAATTTCTTAAGAATATTTTTTTTTTGATTTGAGACCTACTTTCCGAATAATGGAGTGATAAATGTAAAAACACGGCAAAATGAATTAATTTTTAGCGAGCATCGAACGGAGATATAGACACTTAAAGTCTGCGTCTGCCATAAGATGCAATGCTTTTTTGAAAATAATTTATTTTTTTACAGCCAAACGGCTACAGAGAATATTATCAAATTTCGTGAAAAAAATAAAACTATTAAATATTATACCTTATATCAATCTTTCTGGGTTTAAAAACTCATTCACAGTGAAACATATTACACAATACTATGTTTATTGGTTATTCTTCCAGTATTTAATTTTATTACTTGCGGCACAAAATCAATTAATTTACAGGAGCAAACAATGGCACCACTCGACGGCAGCCATAACAAAACTCTATTTATTTCAAGTAATGCATTTCTTCAGACATCTTTGCTTTTAAATTTAAAAACCGATCCGACGTGAAATTTAAAACTGACAGTTATGACAAGTCATAGCTACTTGGATTTTTAATTTGTTATATGATAGGTACACTGCTGTGCAAAACTAAGTAGGGCTGCACTTATTACTGTACCTATAAGAGTTAAAAAGCGAGATAAGAAGAAGATGAGGATTAAAAGAAGGTCTTTATCTGGGAGACGAAGGATAAATGATGGTTGAATACGATCAGCAATTAGTGAATTATCTGCGTGGAAAAGCAGATACATTTATATTAGGTACATATATTGTCATAATATTTATGGGACATAAAAATTAAGTTGTCTAAAAGAGAGAAATAAGAACAATATTTAAGATATCAGCTAAAATGGCAATTACTTTGAGCATTAGTAGCAGGAAATGTAATAATACTGTGGTCAAATTTGAAATTTGTTGCTTCATATAAAATATTTAAAACGTAAAGAAATAACAAAATGTGTTGAGAGCCATGAGGCAAGAAATAAAAATATTAAATGAACATAGTTATTAGTATTTAAGATATAATGTTTATTTAAGTTATAATGTTATAATATAGAAGTACAGATTATTGGCAAAACATTGTAATTAATTTAAACAAAAGTGAAAATGATGCATTTGACGAAACATGCAATCATCATAAGTTACTTGAAGTCAGTTTGGAAACTCTGAAATACAAAATTTCAGCTAGTATGGCACAATTGATTTAGTCATCCAGGGTAACCAGGAAAAACAAAGAAAGTTGTTGATGAGGAGAGGAGAGGGAAGTTTGTTTTTTTGGGGAGATAGAAAATGACAAGAGATTAAAACTGGTAAAATACTAGTATAGTAAATAAAAATAAAGCTTTTATAAATAAGGCGCATTATAAGAAGTTAAAGAAGAATAAATAAACAAACAGAAGATAATAGGAAAAATTGGAAGAAGATTAAAAATTATAATAATAGAATGCAGAATTGATAAAGCAATCAAAATACCTATTGTTCAGTACTAAAAGGTTAGTTTCCGGCTATTTAATTATTGTTTTAGAAAATTTTCGTTTGTGAAGAATTAAATACTTTAAATGTGAATGTCAAAGTTAATGTCAGATGGGGGAGAATTTAAGAAAGAGAAAATAATAAGAAGTGGAGAGTATGGGAAGAGGAAAATCCCAACGGTGAGCGTAGGAGACAGAGTTAGTGTTGCATGCTTACGAGTGTTAGAAATATGAGGAACTTGGTATGTGATAAAACTCTATTTAAAACCAGTGTTAGAACATTATTAATTTTAAGGAGTCAGATTGTTAATTACTATTATAAAATTTAGAAATCATTATATGATCATTTGGTATTGATAAAACTCTATTTAAAACCAGTGTCAGAACATTACTAAATTTAAGGAGTCAGATTGTTAATTATTATTGTAAAAGTTGGAAATCATTATATGATCATTTGGTATTTAATCTTGGCCTAAATTTAATTTATAACGCCCTAGAACCGGCTCCTTTGAGATAAGTGTTTCATGTTCAAAGTACATTAATCTAAAATCCAGGTTAATTTATTAATTTGGTTGGCGCTCAGCATACTTAAATCGAGAAATTGAGTAAGTATAAAATAAAAATAAATTATCAGGAGTAAAATCTCACATATAAAAATGACGCCTGCCAACGTGGGGCGATCAAAATAAAGGGCAGTCATTAAAGACAGGAAATTTTAAATAATTGAACACAGTATAGTCTAAAATTAAAAGGTAATTAACAGGTAATTTTAGTAAAGTAAAATAAATACTTCAAATTTCTATTTTGTTCGAGCATGGATCTGCATTCTGGGAGAATGAGTAGTATGGGAGACCAAGAGGAAATTGTGGCACAAACAAGTACAGATCAAGGTACGGGGGACAACATAAATGTTCCAAGCAATGTCATGTTTAGTCAATTGTTAACAATGATGACTGAAATAAAAAAAATCGAATACTGAAATTAAAAAATCGAATGATGAAATAAAAATATCGAATGATGAAATAAAAATGTCAAATGACCATTTATCAGGGGAGGTTATGCAATTTAAAGATACAAACGAAAAATTATCAGGGGAAATAAATTCAATGAAACAGGAAATGACAGGGGAATTAAACAATTTAAATACTAAATTTGAGAAAATAATATTTGATATTAGAAAGGAAACTGATGAAATGATTAACAACGTGAAAGGGCAAATGCTTAAAGAAATACATGAAAAAATAGAAGTAGAATTTCAAGACATGACGACATTAATTGACAGGAGAGACATTATATATGACGAACGAATACGGGGGGCAAGTCGAAAAGATAAACAAGGTGGAAAACAAACTAAAACAACACGAGACAGTCACGAAACAATTTGAAAACCATATTAAAAAAGGGTGTAATACTGGTGGAGAACCAACTTATGTAATAAGGGGGGAGCCACCAATTAGTTTAAATGAACTAAAATTTTACGGGGACTATAAAATTCATCCTTGTGTTTTTATAAAAAGGTTAGAAAATTGTATTGAAAACAGAACGAAAATAGCTGACATAAAAACATGCATACAAAATAGTATAAAAGGGGATGTAGAGGCTTGATACAGTTTGATAGAGGATGATTATCACAATTTTCAAGAATTTAAGGAACTTTTCTTAAAACAATACTGGGGACAATACCACCAGCAAAAAGTTCGGAAAAATTTAGGTAATGGGAAATATTATGAAGGCTATGGGTGCTCGCGTGAACAATACGCAATACGTAAATATAACCAATCGAAATATCTAGTTCCTCAACCCACGGAAGTTGAGATAATAAAATTATTTAGCGCAACATTTTGAGGATGATATTCGGAAAGTTATAATAACGCAGAGAATGTGTACAATAAGTGAAATGGTTGAATATTTAAGGGATATCGATGATGATAGGACTGGTTGGAGGAAACCATTGGCTCAGATTGACCTACGAGACAGGTACGGCAGGTACGGACGAGGAAATTTCAACGAACGGGGGAGTCGAGTCGATTTTAGGCAGAGAATTGAAAACGAACAAGGGAGACGTTACGAATATCAGAATACGAACTTTGACAGACAAAACGATAGGCAACAGAGAAGGATTTTCGACAGACAGGATAACAGAAATTTAAGAAGGGAGGATGGACAAGCACAAGAACAACATAAGATAAGAGAGACGATAGACAGAGACAAATTAACACAATACGAAAACAGCAGGAGGATATAAATAAGATAGAAACGGTAGCGCAGATACAAGTAGACGGACATAGGCAGGATTTTCGGTAGCGAACAAACCAAGTGTGGCGATCATAACAACTTACCAACACATGCGAGAATATTTGGATTATGAAAACGGTTTTGAAGACAATGATGAAATAAATATAAGTAGTTTACCTATTATTAATGTTAAAATAGATGAAATAGAGGTGCAAGCTTTAGTAGACACGGGTGCGGAAATAAGCTTAATAAATGAAGCAGTGGTGGAAAAAATTCTAAAAAAAATTAAAGTGAACATTATGATGGTATCAAAAATAAAATTAATGAATGCAAATGGAAGAAAGTTTGCTGAAGGAAATAGGGTAATGAACATAACATGTGAGGTACGGGGTGAGAAATTTGAGGGTAATTTTATAGTGATTAAAAATATGAATTTTGATATTATTGTGGGGGAGGATATTTTAACAAAGCTGAGAGTAAAAATTGATATGGGTAAGAGGACTTTGAGTATAGGTGAAAAAGTAGTGCCCATGGTAAAAATTAATGAGGTAGAAGATGTGCAATTAAAGGGCAAAGTTGCCGAAAATATAAATATGTATAAAGCTATGGAGGGAAGCACATCGCGTAGAGTAAATAATTGTAATTTGGGGGAGAGCTTTAAAATAAAATGTCCTACTCAGCATTTTGAAAAAAAATCAAGGATTACTTAAAAGATATAAATCACTTATTAATAATTACACACCGAGAATCGCGGAAAATTATGTTCATAAGTTATTAGTTGATGAAAGCAAACCATTTAAATGCAAACATTACCCAATTCCTTACAACTATCGAACAAAAGTAAGTGAAGAAATCAATAACATGGTAAAGGATAAAATCATAGAACCGGCAAAAACAAATTACATCAATCCATTAGTAGTTGTTAGAAAAAAGAATGATACCATACGGTTATGTTTAGACGCTAGGTTACTAAATCAAATAACTAAAGCTCAGTATGATGCACCACAAAACATAGATTCAATGTTATCTAGAATAGATAAAAATACGATATTTAGCAAATTAGATCTCAAAAATTCTTTTGGCTCATTCCTTTAGATCCAAATTCTCGTAAATACACTGGGTTTAGTGTTGATGGGCATGTGTATTGGTTCAGAGTTGTACCATTTGGTTTGCAATCGGCTAGCTCAGCTTTAGTACGAGCTATGCAATCGGTACTTGATAAGTATGAAAATTTTTGTTTGCACTATATAGACGACATCTTAGTTTTTTCGGAAAATGTCGAAAAACATTTAGAGCATCTTGACACGATTTTAAATGCTTTAGATACCAGGATTAAAGTTAAACATAGAAAAATGTGCGTTTTATCAAACAAATGTAAAATACCTAGGATGGGTTAAACAGGTATTAGCATAGATAAGGAAAGAATAGCGGAAATTAAAGAATATCCAACACCGAAAAATTTTAAAATGTTAAGAGGTTTTCTGGGTATCCTTAATTACTATAAGAAATTTGTACCCAAATTAACCGAATATCAGATACCATTAATAGAGTTATTGTGAAAAAATGTTAAATGGGAGTGGAAAAAGAGAAGGGAGAAAGCTTTTCAACGGTTAAAAGAAAACTTCCATGACAATTTGTTATTACATAGCCCAGACTTTCAGATTCCATTTATTTTAAGGACGGATGCGTCAATATTTTATTTCCACAGAGTTGACGCAAATTCAGAGGGGAGTAGAAATACCGATATGTTTTATATCCAGAATTTTAAAGCGTTATGAAACTAAATACTCAGTTGGAGAAAAGGAATGTGTGCAGTGGTTTTTGCAATTTCCAAACTAAAATACTATCTAACGTCAGCTAAATTTACTCTTGAAACGGACCATGCCCACTATGTTTTTTGATGAAAAATAGGTTTGCAAACAGCAGGATATATCGTTGGTCTCTACTAATTCAGGAATATTCTTTCAAAATTTAGTTTAGACCAGGAAAGGACAACATAACGGCGGATGCATTGACACGAAATCGAGAGTCAAATATACAAAATCCGGATACGTTTGTGGTAGCTTTAAACCAATTTTTGCTCATGGAAGAATTATATAACGTAAATGAAATTTTACAGAGCCAAATGAAACTGACGGATTTACAACAAATATTACGGGAAAGACAAACTTATAGAGGTTACAGTTCTAGACAAAATTTCATTATTAAGACAATTGACGAACAGGAACTTTATGTTATTGACTGTGAACTGACAAATAAAATTATACTTGATTTGCATACCCACTATGGACGCAAGACATGGTTGATTTTCAGAGAAAATTTCTATCCCCGAAAGGACTTGCAAATAACCAAAAAAGGTGATATCCATATGTCATGAATGTTGCATGGCAAAGTTTAAAAATGATTCAAATAAAAACACAAAGGTAGCATAACGACAACGAGACCATTACAACTTGTGGCATTAGATTACGTGAGTAACTTGATAAAAACAAAGGTTATTATAAGAATATTTTAGTAATGACGGACAATTTTTCAAGATATGTAAGATTATACCCAACGAAACGTTGTAATACTACAACAACAAAAAAATTAATTAATAAGTTTTGCAAGGAAATTGGTAAACCAGAGAAAATTTTGTGTGATAATGCTACGTATTTTAATAACAATAAATTTAAATATTATTGGGAGAACAAGGATATTAAATTAAGTTTTACATCTATAAGGCATCCACAGGCAAACCCATCTGAAAGGTATATTCAAGAACTGGTAAGGTTTTTAAGGATAGCAACACAAGAAAAGCATGAAACGTGGGTAAATTATATGTCAGAGATAGAATATTATTTGAATCATGCACCTAATACAGTGACAAAAATCGCTCCAATTACGGTTATGGTAGGTCAACAAGCGGACAGACCTTGGGTTACAATGGATACAGAAAGACTTGAAAACATTAGGATTCGCGTAGCTAAAAGAATTAAGGCAAATTCTGATCGGTACATTAAACGGGAAAATGAAAAGATTAAGAAAAGGGTAAAATTTAAAATAGGTGATTTTGTTATCGTAAAAAGGTTGAGAGTATCAAACAGGGACAGAAAAATATGTGCAAAATTATTGTATCCGTATGAAGGTCCATATCGAGTAAATAAAGTTATAAATGACAACACATATGAGCTTTGGAATATGAAAAATGATACTGTACGGGGAATTTTCAATATGAGCTTATTATATCCATATCTTCCAGATCGTAACATACATGCTATGAACAAAATAGATACAACATCTAGTGGATAAATACAATTTTCTTACAAGTGTAAAATGTGTATTGATCCAGGGGGAGAAAAATGTCATAATATTTATGGGACATAAAAATTAAGTTGTTTAAAAGAGAGAAATAAGAACAATATTTAAGAAATCAGCTAAAATGGCAATTACTTTGAGCATTAATAGCAGCAAATGTAATAATACTGTGGTCAAATTTGAAATTTGTTGTTTATAACAATAAAATATTTAAAACGTAAAAAAATAACAAAATGTGTTAAGAGCCATGAGGTAAGAAATAAAAATATTAAATGAACATAGTTATTAGTATTTAAGTTATAATGTTTATTTAAGTTATAATATAGAAGTACAGATTATTGGCAAAACATTGTAATTAAATTAAACAAAAGTGAAAATGATGCATTTGACGAAACATGCAATCATCATAAGTTACTTGAAGTCAGTTTGGAAACTCTGAAATACAAAATTTCAGCTAGTATGGCACAATTGATTTAGTCATCCAGGGTAACCAGGAAAAACAAAGGAAGTTGTTGATGAGGAGAGGAGAGGGAAGTTTGTTTTTTGGGGAGAGAGAAAATGACAAGAGATTAAAACTGGTAAAATACTAGTATAGTAAATAAAAATAAAGCTTTTATAAATAAGGCGCATTATAAGAAGTTAAAGAAGAATAAATAAACAAACAGAAGATAATAGGAAAAATTGGAAGAAGATTAGAAATTATAATAATAAAATGCAGAATTGATAAAGCAATCAAAATACCTATTGTTCAGTACTAAAAGGTTAGTTTCCGGCTATTTAATTATTGTTTTAGAAAATTTTCGTTTGTGAAGAATTAAATATTTTAAATGTGAATGTCAAAGTTAATGTCAGATGGGGGAGAATTTAAGAAAGAGAAAATAATAAGAAGTGGAGAGTACGGGAAGAGGAAAATCCCAACAGTGAGCGTAGGAGACAGAGTTAGTATTGCATGCATACGAGTGTTAGAAATATGAGGAACTTGGTATGTGATAAAACTCTATTTAAAACCAGTGTCAGAACATTATTAATTTTAAGGAGTCAGATTGTTAATTACTATTATAAAATTTAGAAATCATTATATGATCATTTGGTATAGATAAAACTCTATTTAAAACCAGTGTCAGAACATTACTAAATTTAAGGAGTCAGATTGTTAATTACTATTATAAAATTTAGAAATCATTATATGATCATTTGGTATTGATAAAACTCTATTTAAAACCAGTGTCAGAACATTACTAAATTTAAGGAGTCAGATTGTTAATTATTATTGTAAAAGTTGGAAATCATTATATGATCATTTGGTATTTAATCTTGGCCTAAATTTAATTTATAACGCCCTAGAACCGGCTCCTTTGAGATAAGTGTTTCATGTTCAAAGTACATTAATCTAAAATCCAGGTTAATTTATTAATTTGGTTGGCGCTCAGCATACTTAAATCGAGAAATTGAGTAAGTATAAAATAAAAATAAATTATCAGGAGTAAAATCTCACAATATATTACACCACTACTGTCACTATCCTACTTACTTTTGCACAGCAGTGTACATTGTTTCATTTTTGTCCTAGGAAAAAAATTAAAAATATTTGTATTAGTACAAAAATAGGCTCTTTCTCCAGGACGTGTTGCAATATATAATGTAAGTGTTGTTATAGGCTTGAAGAAAAAATATATTTAGAGTAGGTGATGCAAGTCAAAATGTTTGTTGAGCTTGTGTCATAATTTAAATAATGAAATTTGAGTTATTAAATTATACATGTTTCGACATGTATCACCTATTCTAATTGATTTTTTATTTGTACATGTTATACAGCGAGAGTTGTTTCAAGTCCAACAGACGTTAAAAGGAATGCAAATACTGGCGTGTATGGATGCGTTCTCCACCTGTAGTGAGAACCCTCATCAATACTCCAAAGAAATCTACACATATCGTCGGCTTATTCTGTAAACTGCGTAACTCCACGAAACAAAATTTTACAGGAGAGACAAATAACTGAATAAATTCAGTTACGATGAAACTTATTAAGTGAAGTTTAGGTCAGATACGTAAAGTTGGCCTACGAATCGATTTTTAATATCTATTTTATTGAATTTCTATGTTTTGTCTGAAATGTTGAAGTTACGTGTTTTTTTTGTTTTACTTTCAAGTAATTTATGTGGGAGATACGTATTTTACTTTCCCAAAAACAAAGAAGTGCATGAAAAAATATTATTATGAATCTAAAACAAAACTTATGCCTAGGTAAAGAATAATAACTGTCTCATAAATGACAAAAAAGTATGCTTAAAATAACTGATTTATTGGTAGGGCAAATTATTGTAAAATTCATGGTAATCTGCTTCCAAACTCATTTTCAATTCCTGTAAATGTTGATACTTTTCTTTTTTTATTTTAAGCCTTTCCTTGTATAGTGTTGGCAGATCACTGAATCTAACAGCGTTTACGTTCTGCTTCATTCTTATCGGTAGAAGTGTCCACGCATCCGTGTGACGCAATTTATAAGAAATTTCAGTTGCTGTATACTTTAGCGCCTTTATATCTGTAACAACCGGATCTCCGGCTTTCTTACCAGGCCTGATTGATTTAAAAAATTGTAGACCATTTGCAAAATTTTTGAAAAAGGAATGTGATACATAATCTACTTTGTATGGAGACTTCTCGCATGCAATCTTACAAATATAAACGTAGTCGGCAGGAACTTTTATACATTTATTCCTTTTTTTTTTCTATGGTAGAATGCATGCAATCAACCTCCATTTGGGTATGGCCTTTCTGTAAATATTTTTGGACTATGGTGACATTTTTTCCTACAGCTAGATTGAACAGAGCATTCGATAAAACTGCATTCCTATTTTGATAGGTGCACCCGTGGCTAAAGAGGATTATTTCTTTATCACAAGTTATATTGTGAATTTCGATAAACTGTTCTAAAAAGTTTACAATTATGGATGCACTCATTTGCACTTAGTCCACCTTCCGTCTCATTCCATAGACAACAATAGCCTTCAAGTCTTTTAATGTCAAAAATCGTAAAATTATGACAAATGAGCTTAGTTTTATAATACAAGCTAGATACATTGGATTTAGGAAACAACAAAACACTTTGCAAATCCATAGTCAATACCTCATTATCAGATTCTTTGTCGGCCGCTTTTTCATCTATAGCTTCTTTTTTCAACAGACAATGATGATTGTATTCATTTTCTGCTATATTCCCAGTTTTATAATCAACACAAATAGCACATAAGTCTTTCTTGGGACGATAAAGTGAGAAGTTTTTTATATCAAATACTTTGTGGAATGTTGCTATGGACAGAGGAGTCTCATTATTTTCCTTGCAAAACTCATTTTTATAGACTTTATATAAATGATTTTTTGAATCCCAGATAGGTTCCAAATATAGTTTTGATGATGTTGCCCTGCAGTAGTGCAATTCCATTTTCACTAAAGCATCAAGGAAATCATGCAACACTTGAAAACGAGGACAAAGAGGTTTGACAGTAGTGCGCTCGGTAGTGCATATCAAATTTGTTGAACTGGATTGTTCGGCTTTTGCCCAATTTTTTATTGCCCATTCCCCTACACTTAAAGTATTTAAAAACATTGTTTTACATACTCTAATATTTCCTTTTTCACATTTTAAAAAATATTGTGTAGAAGTTGACCTTCTTGACGTCTCTTCTATACCTCTCTTTCTCTCTTTTGACTTAATGTTGACCAAGTTGTTTACAAATACCTTTTTCTCCGTCCATGAAAATTTCCAGAATTTTTCAAATATTTTTTTTCTTTCATCTTCTGTTACATTCTGACACTGAATTTTAGAAGTTTTTGATTTGCTAAGCTTACAATCACACATTGGCTCCATCTTCCTTCCTTATTTTATTATGTCATACTTTCATTTATTGTCGACTTTCTTTCGTCCTCTATATTGCAAACCTTCTGCTCGTCTCTTTTTTATTTTTTATATTGTTTTTATTTATCTGACTTCTTTTTTATCTTTTTCTTTCAAACACTTCCTCATTCTCACTCTCGTCAGATAGTGTAACGTCACTCTCTTCAAGATCTTCCTCATTCTCAATTGATGACAAATCGTTCATTTGATTTTCCTCAGATGGTTCAAAACTACTCAGTAGATTTTCTTCATTCATTTCCTCATCTTCCCTTGATAGTACATCACTCATTTGATTTCCATCGAATGCAAAGCAACTCATTTGATTTTCTTCAAAAATTTCTTCATTATTTTTCTTAAATGGTGCCATATCATTTAATAGATTTTCTTGAAAACAACTAGCTTGGTTTGGATGTACAATATTCCCGCCATTATACGAATATAATTCATTTATGTTCATTTCATCATCGCTCTTCAAGTCTAGGTCTTCTTTCTTTTTATTATCCACATATTGCACAGTTTCACCAAATTCATATTGATGGTGAAACTGCATCGTGTTCATATTATTATCATTTTCTTTATTTGAATTTGAGTCTCGAACCAACGATCCATTTTCACAAACAATAAAAATTTCAGCTGCATGTGTTGTGGATGATGCTTTAGCTGTTTGTTTTTCTAGAGCATTAAAGATTTTTTTAATTCGAGATGACATGATTTACTGAAATTAAAAAAGCAAAAGTGAACAAGACTACAAATATCCATCAAATTTAACTAGTTACAACTACAAAATAATACGTAAAATTCTTATCTCCGCGAAATTTACCACCAACAAGTTTTTCGAAAAATGCGTATCTCCTGTTATAAAATTAACAGTCAACCAATATGTTCTAACTTTATTCTAGGCTCAATATATTATTAATATGTATATGTATAATATTTTTCCTTACCAGTAACACTATTTTCTTTTATAATAATTTTAACCAACTCACAATACGATAACAACTGTATACGTGGACTTACGTAGTCGCCATTTAACACTAGCAGAATGGGACTTGCGCAGATTTCGTGTTCAAAATTGGCGGGATGGAGTTAATGATTTCACTAATATCATAATATTAATATAACGAAATATTTCTGGTAGATATGAGTATTACTAACCCATCGGTTAAGACATTTTACATTAGATGGCGTTAAACTCTCGCTGCATGTGACGTATAAGAAAGTGTTTTAAATACGTTTTATGTCCGTCATTACTAGTTTATAATTCAAATTATTTACTAAAGAAATGGATTTGGTGAAGGACCTTTTTATGCCTAGATGATAGGAGCATCAATTATTTTTTTTCATTCATATTTCATTATCCATTTATAATTCAAATTATTAACTACAAAAGAAAAATGGAATCGGCGAACCCTTTTAAGTATGCCTAAATGGCACCTAAAATTTTGAAAATGTTTTTTTTATTGCTAGATGTTTATATAATTTCCATGAATAATTTAAACATCGATTAGTAAAATGTAAAATGACAATAAAAGTACAAATTCGATTTTTTTGTAGGAGCATCATTTTTTTTCGCCGAACTGATTCTGCGGTTGGCTCCTTGTGAAACATTATTGAATATTTAATTATAATTAGTAATTATATAATTCTACCTTCGTAAATAATAAATCAGATAAAGGTATACCTTTGGAACGTAAAATAATACGCAATAATAGTAGGTGTAGGTACCAACTTCTATCTACTATTAATGTATTGTTTAAAGTTCTATTTCATAAATTTTAAAGTTATTGATGAATGATTGATTACAATAATTTAGGTGCCGGTTTAATTACTTGTAAAAATAGTTGTTTCAATATTTACTTTAATAAAAAAAAGGTTACGGAATAGCTTAATTAAATAATAAACAATTAAATTTTACAAATCTGATTTGGTGTTATTAATTATAATTAACCAAATAATTAATACCTAATTGTTAAATAATGATGATGTCTATAAAAGGTTGGTATCTTCTGGAATATTTTTTTTAAATGCCCGCGCGCCTGTCTTTAATAAACAAGAGTGTGTCAAATTTCATCTCCACTGGAGAGTTGGAGTGGAGATGAAACAGTTGGAGTCTCCAACTGTTTCATTATATTTATTGTCTACCATATTGCCACTGAACATAAAGCAGGGGTGAAAATTTAATTCAATAAGCGATTTGGGGCGACATAAATGTGAATTATGTTACGTGATGCCAGATTTCATCCCCATCCCACGACCCTCAAGATAATGGGATTAGGTCGCGAAAACGCGCAAATTATCAATGTCAGCTTAGGTTGAGGTTACGTTATTCAAATATTCGCAATTCATTAGCGGTCTTAAGGTCAACGGAAATTATAAAATCCGTTCCCCCTACATTGATTTTAATATCCATAATCTCTTGGTCCTCATCGTGGCCTCCGGTCAGTGTTTATACTTTATAAACACTAGCGCCTCGTAATCACTTATTGCGTCCTAATTGGAGTTAGGTTTATTATAAATTACGCGCCATAAACAATTTAACACCACATAATTGACATAAACTAGTCTGGAACTGGTTATGTTGATTATCTTGTGACATTTAGGATATCACTTCATAATCGCTTCCCCCTCATATACCCATTTTCCTGACAACGTCAAATTATCAAAAGGCTTTTCTGGTGCAGAAAAGTTTTAACCAGTGGTGAGAACCTCTGGATTATCATTGTTTGAGTTCAAAATCAAAATTAATTTCAACCAATGATAATCGAGAGGCTATAACCACTGGTTAATACTTCTCTGCACTGGAAAAGCCCTCAAGATAAACGTAAGTATTTGTTCATTTATGTTCGCCCCAAATCGCTTAATGTTTCAGCTCCAATATTAATATTTAAGTATCTATTTAGATAATTGCAATAGGGAAACTACATTAACGTGAAATATAAAACAAAATTATTATTTTATTATTATGTTATTATATTATTTTCAAAGGAGGATGTAAACAAAATATTAATTTGATATATTTTTTACTAGCAATTCTTTTGCTTGGGCCAATGCTTATTGCTCACTGTTTCAGCCGAATATCAAACCTACTGCATTAATTTCTCGCATTGCCTTAGGTGTCGCACCATAACAGACCACACGTATATAGATGCGGTGGGGTGAGATGCGAGGGAGAAGCAGCCCATAAAATGTTTCATTGCGTTGGTTATCTTATAAGACGAATACTTCAATCAGTTCAATCCATGGGTATGCGACTTGTTCTACCGATCTCGCAACATCAGAGATGGAGTGCGTTTTCATAGACATTAAATAAATTTCTTAATATACAACAAATAGTATCAAAATTAGATCATAAGTTAACTTTTAGCAATAAATGGTGTTATTTAAAAAAAAAAAATTAAAGAAGACAACAAATTATAATTTTTTCTGTTAAATAAACCTTGACAATTTTTGGTGCCTATCCGGAACTCTAAATTCGGTGGCGAAAATCCAGCAGCTGTCAATCACCAATCACAGACGAGGTGGCGATCATGTGATAGCACAACCAATCACAAAATAATATTAATTAAATTAGACATTTGACAGTTTATTCAGAAGCCATTTTAAAGATATATGTTTGAAATAATTGTGAAATTTTATATTTATATAAACTCAGTTCATACTAAATAAAGTGTTTATTATATCGTAAGTTAAAATATTTTTATGGTACTTATTGATGTTTTATTTATGTAATAAAAAAGTCTAAATTCCCCCAAAACCTCCAGTTCGTCCATTAGGTCTTAATTTTAAACTTGATTTTATTATTATTAATTTTTGGAAAATCGGTGATTAAGATACACTGGTAGTCGCTGACTTAAATAATTTCCTTATTTATATGGTGAATTCTAATCGAAATTGTCTTTTAAATATTTTAGGTCATGAAGGTCAGTAACCCTTTCGATGACAGAGCCGGTGAAGTTTTCAAAGTTCTATAAATTCTGGATTTGTCGTTTATCTGTATATATGGGGTAAGTTGTAATATTTTTTATACTATGTGATTTGTTTAACGAAGAAACTGCATGTATTTACACAATAAATAAAATATTCTATTTAACTTAATTTACATATGTAGATAAAATAATATATTTTAATATTCCTAAAATTGATCCGTAGTATCTGATTTGTTAATATATTGCCTATGTTAAAATGTATATTTTATACAAACTCGCCTGCAAAGTTACATTTATCCATTAGTATATCTATCATCTGAAACTAGTCGATTCACTATTATAACTATATACTTATGTTTGAATTATATTTATTTTTATATTATTACACAGACAAATTAACACAGATTTGTGTGTATTATATTTGCCTCACTGGGTGAAGTGATCATCCTGATTTGATCAAAAAATATTCTCATTATGTAGGTACTGATTTTTTTCATAACATAATTTTATCTCAGTTTTTAAATAAAAAATATTTTCCTGCCATCTTTATAATATAAACAACTGTAATTAATAGATCCACTTTTCCACATAATTTATCGACAGACAGAATCAACTGCAAGCCACTGTGTCGGTCAGTAACTATGAGAGATTCTATTGTTTATCAGTAAGCATGTAAGCAAATGGGATTATTTTGTAGTTGTCAAATTAGGTGCTCATCCTTTTTATTTTTTTGTTTAAGTATGCTTGCATAGTATAGCACAGTCTGACATCTGCACTAATTACAATTTCATAAAAGATGGTTGCCTTACAGTGATTTTAGACCTTAAAATACAATATTTACTATAATCCTATAAGTATATATTTGTTGTTTTAGGACGTATGATACAGGCTAAAGTGATAATGGGGTGAATCGATTTTAGAGGAAAGTAACCAACCATGAAATAAGGTAATTCTACAATCGGTATGTAATAACAAAATTTTATTGTTTCAAAATCAACAAGAACTAGCAACATTTAATTTTTAATAGACTAGGTACCTATCAATCATATCTTGGTATATTAATTTGTCTCGAGTCATATATTGTGTCTTAACCCATTAACGCCCAAATTATTTTTTTTTTTGGAAAATCGTTTTGAATTTCGTATTATAAACTAATTTGAACCCTCTAAGGACAACTGCCATGTTAAAAATTACGTAAGAAATTTAGTTTAAAAAAAAAGCCGATCTATAAATAGATCGCTGGGCAGATATGTGAACTCTTTAGATGTGTTAAGTATTTTATTTTAAAATAATAAACATGAACCAAAAGTACTTATTTACAATTAATAAAAAAAGTAGGCATTTAAATCAAAATAAAGCATAAATCATTGCGTATTCTTATCTAGGAGTTTGTATGAAAGACTACAAAACACGTCGTTCAAAGCGTAACATTACATTTTTTACAAAAAGTTAGAGGTCTACTAATACACGTCGGGTATTTCCTTTTTTCTAAAATGTGTCCCTTTTGGTCAAATCTAATGTCATCTAACACATTGCTTTTGGAAGTTGAGGGAAAACTAATTGGTCGCCCTTTCATAGTTCATCGTCCATATCCAATTTTTAGATAATAAACTGCGATTGTTCTTCTAAAATCCTTTATAGAGATAGATTTTTTGCCGTTAATACTTCTATACAGTAGAAAAGCATTTACTACTGCCATATCGATAATTCGAGTGACTAAACACCAGTATCACTTTTTCCCCCTTATCGCAATACCATGTTTTTCTAGAAGCCAATCGTGGTGATCTACACCACCCATGTATTGGTCATAATTGTAAATCACATTCGGTTGGGGAATGGGCTTCTTTTCTCTTTTCTTACTGTTCCATCGAGATGCAGATGCTAAGGGTTCTAATGTGTCAAAATTTTTTGCAATTGACACGCACCTATTGTCGTTCCATTTAACAACTAAGATTTTATTTTTTTCATCAAATTGATAATCAAATGTTCCTCTTGGGGATTTTTCGAGTTCTTTAGTTTGATTTTATTGGATATTTTTGGGTTCTGTTTTCTCGTATTGTTCCAGTAGCTCTAAACCCCATTTCTTTTAGAGTATGAAACAAAGCATGGTTGCTAAAAAAGTTATCAAAATATACACAATAACTTTTGGGATCTTCCACAACAGATAACATTTTTTTAACAACTCTAGTTCCAAGATTATCCACTGAGGCATTCTCTGATGTTTCCTTTCCACAATATAGCGAAAAATTAAAACAATATCCGTTATCACCACACATTGCCCACAACTTTTACCCAAGTCTTATAGGTTTGGCACGTATAAACTGTTTTAGACTATTGTGCCCATAATACCTAACAATCATTTCGTCTATGGATAAATTTTTTTCTGAAAAACTCCCCACTTACGAACATTTTGATTTTCCATTTGGATTAGTGGACTTATTTTTAAACTTTTATCATGCTTATTTTCCTCAGCCTTTGAATTATCTTGAAAATGTAGAAGCGTTTTAGTTCCAAATAAGCATTTCGACTCATCGCGTTTTTAACCATTTGTACTCCTAAATCTTCCTCGTCAGACCAATAGTCGCGTTCACTTGGCAACGTATGATAACACGTAAAGATTAGAAAGCCGATAAAAATCTTTATATCATCTATTGCAATAGAGAAATCGTGTTTATTCTTTTGGTTTGCAGCATATCGAGTTGTTTCACGTACTATCATATCATAAACAGATTTATCGCAAAATTCCTCAAACATCATTACAGAGGTAATGTCTTTCAGGGACGTTTTCATTTCGTCCATTATTTTATCCGACTCGTTTCCAATTGCCATGTCATAAATAGGGAAAACTTTTTTCCAATCTGCGTCTAGTTTTTTTTTTGTTTTGTTTTTTATATTTGATGCAAGTATCGATAAAGGTACCTCATCTTCATCGTCGAAGTCATCACCATTTTCGTCCTCGCATTCTGGCAATTCAATTTCTATTGAACATGCTATGTCTTGAACCATTGGAGATGAAAGATCATCATCATCGATTCCTTCTTCATCAGTTAATTCGTCTACATCTGGGGGTAAAGCTAACATATCTAGCTCAATTTGTTCGGAATACAAATATTCTTCAGCTTCCTCCAAGGTTTTGAATATTTTTCGGCTCATTGTTTACTTTCTGGAATTGAAAAATTATTTTAATTGTCTTATTAGAATAAAAAAATAACTAGAAACGCCCAGCGGTATATTTATAGATCGCTAGTATTTACAGTGCCATACAAATTTAGTTTTTCTAAGAAACTTTAGATTAGGTATTCGTATAGTTATTTACATATATTGAGATACCTATACAGCAAATATACAGAACTTACCTAGTTTGAGGTTCACACAAAACGAAAAAAACCATACAAGTACCTACACAGGCTAGAAATTTTCCACAGATTAACAAATGTCTAATGTTCACAGGGGCGCATACAATTTCAAACTGACCATCGTTAACCAAGCTCAAACAAGTCTATTTTATTTAGATGGGCGGGTACATTTCGTATGATTGGCTATGCTTACGTGGAGGAAAAAATAAAATGTGCGCTGATCTATAAATAGATCGCTGGGCGCTAATGGGTTAAATAGTAAATATATATTTTTAGTACCTTTTTTGTGGGCATTTTAGGTATATCTTAAGCAATATATTTTATACACTCATTTATTTTTCTGTTCATAAAAATAATTAGAAAATAGTACATTTCTTTTTTTTTTTTAATTATTGCTGCCTGCGATTTCTGATCTAATTTTTTAACATTTAAAAATTTGTGTTTTTCTAATTTATTTTAGATTATAAAATTACATAGTAAATATTGAACATGTCTGAGCTTATAACAGCTTCAGGTATCATAGGAAGATTACGATATTCCTGTTTTAAACTCTCTTCAGTTTTGCGATTAGCATAACTGTCAACAAACAATTATTTAAATGCGTCCGATTGACAATTTATAAATATTTGTGAGAAAAAAAGAAAAGATTTGAGAATCAGTGAGGGTCACATCAGAAAAATTTAAAAAAAATGAAAGCTACTTAATTTTTTATTTTTTTGTTCTTTCACTGTTTTGCGACTTATTTTTGTTTAAATTCTGCACTAAACATTGAGTATATACTTGGCTATGACTAATCTACATATTGATGCTCAAGAAACAATACCTCATCTCCAAATTAGCAAGTTTACAGGAAACTAAAAAAAACTAACGAGGTATTCATTTAAGTAGAGTTTTAAGTATATTAATTTTGGAGATACAAGCTATTGGGATATCAATTTAAAATTTTAAATCAAGTTCTGGCAAAAATGAAGGTATGAGGGTATTGTTTCTTAAGCGTCGATATATATTTTTTGTTTCAAGTATAATGTTACGCAAGCAATCATACCCGAGGAACCACTCTATAAGAAGTTTATTTATAATTTAATTTTGTTATATTTTTTATTCATTTTATGATTTTTGATTTTATGTTGTTTAACATTAGAACAGTGCAGCTAGTCTACACACAGTAATGAAATAATTTAGAATATTACTTTTTTTTGACAGGAAGTATATATATATTTATTTTTCAATCTGTCTTAAAAAATTTTTTTATATTTTTATAATTTATTTCATTACTATTGGAATTGATTTTTCTCTATAGATCAATTATTTTCTTTTTTTTATATACCTGCAAAGCAAATGATAATTTTTGTCTTAGTCTTTTGGTAGTTCGTTTGACTAAAGTAATTTATTTTAATTCAATTTGTTAGAATATTTGGCATCTAGCTGTAACAATATTAATTATGATGTTTATTTTCCCTTCTACTCTTATTTTGAAATTATATATTAAAAGGCGAAGACACATTTTTTAAGTTGTTTTGCTATTTACATTTTAAGGATTGGTTTCCATTTCTCCTTACATTTATTTAGTAGATAAATTCCATGGAAACAGTAATTAATAATATTTTAGTAATTATTTCCTCGAAATTTATTAATTAAATAAACAGTAAATGGAAAAGCAGGTCCTTATAAATGAATAATTTATTATCAGAGAAAGATCTCTGTTTAATCTACACATTTGATTTAGTTCTTGCCATCGAATTAGATGGTGCGATAAGAAACGTCACAGCTACTTCTATCCTCCACTATTGATTTGCCTTTTCTTTTCTGTTTTGTGATGGCCAACAGCAGTAGCGTGAGGTAGGTATTATGCTTTTGTTTATGTGTGCATTTCATATTAAAAAGAATTACTTATTTCAGAAAAATGAAATGTTCCAAAATTATACGCAATGACGAGGGGGAAATGATGATAGCCAAGGACTTGTTATATGTTTCGAATAGGCAGCTGATAACAGTCAAATTCTAGTCTCCGAAGACGTAAATGATGTGAGTATATGGACTGATGCAGCCACCAAACTGTTAATAGACCTTTAATCAAAATATAAGACGTTGGTAGAAAATGGAAAATTAAAAACCTTAAAGACAATGTGGGAGCTTATAAAGGAAAACATGAACCATTAGAGGGATACACTTATCGCTCACTATGTATGCAACAGAAAATATATTTTTTTACTAAATTAAAGTTAAAAGAAGCGATTAGTTTTCATATTTCATGTATTGTGTTTTACTTTTTTTTTTCAAAATTATTGTCTTAAGCTAGCACCACACATGCGGTGTTTGCCGAATCCCAAGTGACGAACATTTGTTATTTGCCAAATAACAAATGTTCGTCACCTGGGATTCGGCAAATACTGCATGTGTGGTGCTAGCTTAAGACAATAATTTTGAAATATTAAAAGACATCTTTAATGTACACTTTTCATATTATTGTTTTAACAAACTTAAACACCCTGTATGCAGTTTTTATGTTTTTAGTGTTTTATTCCAGAGAATTGGGTGATATTCTATTAAAAGGACATTCCATTAAGCCAAAATTTGTTGTTACTTCCAAGGAGACTGAGAATGCAGGGAGTATTGCGGAAAACTTGAGAAAAGCAGAAACTGATGAAGAAAAGGAAAATTGTACAAGATCCAAAAAGTGAGAATTTAAACAGTAAAAGCTTTGTTTTGATTTTGTTATCTGTTGTTGTGATATGCGTTTGTTATCTATGATCGTGATATGTATTCTCAAAGATTTTTGTTTTCTACGATAAGTTTACGTCATCTATTTTTCATCTACTTGCCATAACGTTTATTATTTTTGATATTTGGAAATCGCAGAATCGAAATTGACAGTAGTTTAAAAAATGAAAACTAGTACTGAAATATTGTAATACAAATGCATTTAAAATTTTATTTCAGATTTACATCACATCCGAAACAGAATTTACACGTGTCAAATGAATTAAAAAAGTTAAAAGACGTTTTAGAAATAAAAAAAGAACAGAATAGAATGGAAGTGGAAACAACGAAAACTGAACAAAGGGAAGAACTTTTAAAAGAAATAAAATTAAAAAACAAGTTAATGGAGAAAATTTTGGATTCTTTAAATAAATGAATTTAGTTTATTATTTTAAGTTGGATTCTGTAATAAATGGCCTTCATTTAGTTTCAGTTAGTGTTTAAAAATTCTGATAGGAAAAATATTACTTGCATATTGGTATTTTTTTTTCTTCAATAGCATCACTAGTAAACAGTTTTGAGGGTTAATTCCTTTGTAGACATATATTGTAATTTGACATGAGCTATCAAACTTATGTTGAATATAGCAACAAATGTATTAATATCCTAGTTTAATACCTATCGAAAAAGTTACTATGGCATTTTTTACAATAGGTAGTCATAAAGTTGTAATTGCAGTTTCAGGGTATAAGCAAACAAAGGATTTATACAAAAATTTTAAGAATTATTCATGGTAAAAACTACTCGTTTCTCTTTGTCAACATACCAGACCTTAATTTTTACAGGAGAGAGAAAAATATATGATTAAAACTGCAGGGTACTTACATATATTTTCTATCAGTAATATAATTAAATGGTCAAATGACTTACCTTAAGGAAATTTGAGCCATATTATATGAATATTGCCGGCCGAAGAATTACAATAATTACTTGTAGTCGCAATTTTTCCTAGCTCGGGCGCACGTATTTTAAAGCAAATTCCCAGCCGATCCCTGTCTCAGTCTCCTACTTCACCCAGCCCGGCCGACTCCCGCTATTATTTCTCACTGCAATTTCGGCAGTGGAATCTAGATCGGCAAAACGGGTAGGGCCAATGGGTGGGTTTGTAATTCTTTGAACGGCAATACTCATATAATATGGTTCAAATTTCCTTAAGGTAAGTCATTTGACCATTTAATTATATGTCGTATTGCCCTTTTAGAATAATTGCAATAGCTACTTGTAGATGTTTAAAGTAAAACGATCTAGGATTCCAAAACAAAATTTATTCTATAAGATAAAGGATAATAATAATGGTTGTAAGATATGTATCTATGATTAGGTTTGATTAGGAACAGAACATAAGATTCCTTTAGCAAAGAGGTCGATTATAAAATTTAGCAAACATATTTGACTTTTGGGTTCAGCCTGCCGTACTCCTAATCATTTCAATTGAGACTCCTGCTCTATGAGCTGCCGAGGTCGCAGCATGCCGAGTACTATAACCCGAAAAAATAACGGTATCAATTCCACTTGCTGTAAGTGTCATCTTGATCCATTTACTTAATCTTTGTGTCGATATCGGACGAATTGGCTTTTTAACTGTTAATATTATTAGGTCCGTGTCAGAAGGGCGTGTATCTTTAGTGCTAAGCTCATAAAAATGAATAACCGAGGCTAAGCAAAGTTTCGGATTTTTTCGAAAATAAGGTATTACTAAAAAAGGTTGAAAAATCTTGGACGATGAAGTTTTGACTTTATCTGAAATTCTGATTTCCAGCCGATCTGGAAAACGAACCATGTTTTGTATCCGTATATGTGCCAATGTCTGCATTCTATGGCCTGTAATCAATGCCAATAATGTGACCAGTTTCATAGATAGTTGCAACCGAGAGATGTCAGACAAAGGATGTAATTTTGATAAGTATACCAGCACAGGCTGCGGATCCCAAGTGATTTGATACCAGGGTTTTGATGGTTTTTGATTATAAATACCTCTCAAGAACCGTTTCAAGATTGCTTTATCTGAATTATTGACAGCAACAATTAATACTATAGCTGCATGTTGAGAATTAAGAGTTGATTAGGAGTCGCCAGATTGAAACCGAGCACTTAAAAATGTTATAATCATATCCAAGGAATATAGAAGAGGATTATGTCCCTTACTATTACAAAAATCCCACCATCTCTTTAAATATGTGGTATATTGTTTTAAAGTATGCGGTCTAATTGAGGCTTTAATAGCTTGTAGTCCTACTGTTGGAATCCCCCGTCTGAGAAAAGCTTCCTTGATAAAATCCCAACCTCCAAGGAAAGGCTTCGCCAGAGAGGGTGACATCTCCTGAAAGGTGAAGAAAGGAGAGTTTTAGTGGGCGGAAACACTAAGGGTTCTGTTGTTAGTAGTTTTCTAAAAACAGGGTACCAAGATTGGGTGCTCCAACTAGGAACTATTAGTATTCCTTGGGCCTTTTCAGAAATAATTTTCTGTAAACATTGTAAAACAAGACTAAATGGCGGAAAAGCATAAAAAAATTCTCCCGTCCAGGGCACTGTAAAAGCATCTATTGTTAAAGAGGACTGATCTGGTTTCCATGATATATATCTACGACATTTTGTATTTAATAGTGTAGCAAATAAATCAATAGAAAGTGTTCCAAAGCTATAGCATATCTCATGAAAAGCTGAATCTGATAATTCGTATTCTGTTTCAATAGATAAATTACGGGATTCCCTGTCTGCCTGGATATTCTGTTTGGTATTAATATATGAGGGTACAACAAAGATATTTTTCGATTCACACCATAGCCATATTTGCCTTGTGATATCATTTAAACTTTTAAACCTAACACTACCCATGCGATTAATGCAGGCTATTGCCGTTATGTTATCTAGTCTGAGGAGAATGGAGCAATTACAGAAACCTGAAGCAAATGATCTAAGTTCGTTGAAGGCTGCTAATAACTCCAGATAGTTAATATGTCTGCCAATATCTTTCAGATGCCAAAACCCGTGTGTAGCTCTATTATTACAAAAACCTCCCCAAGCCGTCAATGACGCATCTGAGAAAATTTCGAGAACAAAATTTCTGTCGGTGACAATAGTAATGCCTATATTTTGGCCCAAAGTTTGGTACCACCACTGTAATTCAAATTTCATTACGTATGAAATTAATAAACATGCCTTATAATCTTGATTACTATAACGTAAAGCTAAATACTTCATGCGTTCTAGAATTTTCGAATGCACCCAACCATAAGTAACTGTGGAGCAGGCGGCAATTAGTTTACCTATACGAGGGGCTAGTGTGAGAATGGAACACCGATCTTTTGATAAAAGGTTTAAAATCAGGGTCAATATATGATCCTTTTTTTCTTTTGGTAAACATGTTTTTAGATTAAAGGAATTGAAAACAAAACCCAGAAAAGTACACTTCAGCGATGGAACTAGTGCACTCTTTTTGTAATTTAATAAGAAACCCAGTGATTTTAAAAAAGATTTCACTGCCTCACAGTCTTTTATAGCGGCATCTACATTTTCGCTAATAATTAGTATGTCGTCCAAATAGACTACACATATTATACCTTTAGATCTTAGAAATTTTAAAACTGGTTTCATAATTTTTGTGAATACGTATGGAGCTGTACAGAGACCGAACAGTAGACAATTAAAATAATAATATGAGCCTCGGAAATAGAAACTGAGGTATTTCTTGAATTTATCATTAATTATTGGAACTAATAAATATGCATCTTTTAAATCCAATGATGTGAAGAAACAGTTAGGATAGATTAGCCTAAACACTGTTCTATAATCCTCTAATTTGAAATGAATTGGTTGTAAATATTGGTTTAACTGTTTTAAGTTTAAAATAAGTCTTAAAGAGCCATCAGATTTCGGCACTAAAAAGTATGAAGACAGAAACTGACCAGTTTGATACTGCTCCAATGTCAATCAGTTTTGTTATGCTATCATTTAAGTTAGATAGCTCACCTAATTCGAAAGACGATTTTGGTAGGCAAGTTTGTCTAGGTTTTTTTGCTAAAGGGTATCTCCAGATATCCATGACAAAATAGTAGGGTCATTTGCAATACAAGCCCATTTACTTAAATATTCCGATAGACAGCCAGCATAACCTGAGTATACTTGCTCTATTTCCCTCGTATGATATATTCCATGCTTCCCTTGGGTAGGGTCTCCTCCCTTCCTTTTTCATGCGAGTATGTGGCTGGGAGCGCTTGAGGTTTAAAGAAGACGATATTCCTGAAGGACCAGGCTTGGATACACCAGACTTCTTATTCGGCAGAGATTTGGATGAAGAAAATTGTGGAATTCTAGCCTTCTTTTTGATGGTTGATCCCAGCCGTTGTGCCTCATTGGCATTTTTTCAGATTGTCCGGGAAGGACTTCCCGAACAATAGTTCATCTATTGGACAGGTCTCTGAAACTTTTTTGACCCCTCCGTCCAGAAAAGGTAAAATTAAATACCTACGATGAAGTGACAGTGCGTGAAAAACGTCAGAAAAAATTGTAACCGTATCGCAATGCTTTTCCAATTCTCTTTTTGTGGCTTCTGTTGAATTTTGTTTTGTTATTTCATATTGTTTCTCGAGCGGTAAAGCTAGGGCACTAATACGCACCGCTAATTGTGACTGCAATCTGCTAATAAAATTGTCCTGTTTTAGAGCATTTACCTCCAAACAGGGTTTGATTTCGGGGTTAATTAATGGTGGCTGTAGAGCCGGACAATTTGCTAGACATGGGTATCTTTCTATCTTTCTAGCATAGCACTGCGGGAATCTTTTTCTACACCATTAAGTAAAAAATCGGATAACAGGGCCGCCACGTCTGCATGAACTTCAGGGCCCTTCGTTCCTGATGTTTGATTTCCCAGAAGGGACAAAATGTTTTGTGCCCCCTGAACGTCTGAACAAACAGATCCCGTAGACGATGTCTGAACCATATTTATTAGGGGTATATCTGAATCTGAATCCGTCCCTGGTTCCTCATTTGAAGAACTTCCGGAAGTACCTGAAAAAGACAAAGGTAGCCCCGTATTATGTAAAGAAACGGTCTATCGCTGCGCTGTAGCGATAACATGTCCAAGGCCGACCGGCGTTCATGTGAACAGCGGTCTAAAAAATTCATGACTCATGTGAACATGATATATGTACATTGTCCCAGACGGCCGATGGTTTACAATAATGATTCATATAAATATCAAGTAAACCTCACTTTTGGAATACAGTAATTCATGTGAATACTGTGCAACATCCAAAAAGTGAAAACCGTGCATTCTTGTGGCGAAACAAGACATGTGTCTGTTATATCACCGATTGTAAAATAACTGTATTTTTGGGATTATTCTGAAAGAAAATAATACTTACTTGAGTTATCTAATAGTTGAAGTAATTTCCTAAGTTTCCTCTTGCGTCTATGCGAGTCTTCACTTTTCCCATTTTAAAACACTTATCATAGACCCGCATACATCTAACACCGAGCGCACGAAAAATTGCAGTGAGAAATAATAGCGGGAGTCGGCGGGGCTGGACGGAGTGGGAGGCTGAGACAGGGATGGGCTGGGAATTTGCTTTAAAATACGTGCGACCCGAGCTAGGAAAAATTGCGACTACAAGTAGTTATTGTAATTCGAGATCGGCAATACGACATATAATGTAAATAAAATGAGTGAAAAGACCTGTTACATTCAAATTTATTTAAACTATTGATTATTAATAATGCACAAATATCATTTCGTAGTTGAACAGCTTTAATATTTCCTAAGACTACTTCATGAACATCTTCACGTTCTGGTTGTATTTTCTGATATGTTTTCATTAAATAAAATATCATGTATAGACATGTTATGCAATACACAACAGGCCTTAACAAAGTGACATATGCGATATGGTGAAACTAGTTTTAAATGATACGGCTAACAGAATCCGTTTTAAACGTGCAAATGCATTTTCAATCAAAACTCTAAAAGAACTATGTTTCTTATTAAACCATTTTTGTGCATTTGATAAATGACCCTTGTCTTTATATGGTGTTAATAAGTTTAAGGTAGGCACTATCACCCAAAATATAAAAACCTAAAGAAAATTCATCATTTAAATACAAAAAATTTTAACATTTAGCTTTAACATATAATGGTGAATGGTGGTCTTCACTTTCCTCAGGTATAGGAAAATTAATTATTTTACTAGACAGTTAAGATAAAAACGATATGACCTGTAAGAATTTCAAATAGGAAATTTATGGAAGCATCATATATATCTGGTACATCCCTATAGGATGATGTTTGATGTCCCACAAACCAAAGAAATGCTGTGTATTTCAGGAGTTATGTTTAACTTAGAATTGGCTTAAAATAAAATTATAAGTATATTTTTCAACAATATATATTTAAGTATATTCATTTGAATGTAACCCCTTACACTGTAAAATAGTTGTGTATAAGTTTGATTCCCTAAAGATACCAATAATGTTTTCTACAAATTCCTATTTCAAATGAAAATGTGATATAAATTCTTTTTCCAATAATGTGGTACAACCTAAAATAAATTTCATCATTAAACAGTTCTAAATATTTAAAGATGGCATATAATGAAAAATATTAAATTATTTTTCGGTACTGTTCTTTCAATATTAACATCTTCAACGTATCTCTTAACAGTATATCTATGTTGTTTTACTGTCAAAAGCAAATTATTTACTGCTTCCACTATTGTATTTTCATCGTCACTGCTGTTGCTAGTGCTACTGAATATATCTTCTTCAGTTACTGCATATTCGTTAAATAACAGAATCACGTGCATTTTACCGCAAAAAATTTGATTTGATAAATCCAAAAAAGTCTAGTTTTGGGTTGCTTGTCGGAACGTCAGAACTTTCTGCAAAACGTTCAGTGAAGATCTGGCCCATAACTTACACTTTTTGCACTTTTCAAATAAGTGACGTCATTGCTAGTGCAATTATTATAAAATGTGCACTCTCAGCGAACAAGCCTTATGACTAATGATAAATGATTTACCCTATTAATTACATTGTCCATTGCTGAACTTTAGGAATTACGTAAAGCAAACAGCAAACGCATGTTTCAATTCCAAGACCACCAATTGGTACTACCAACACAAAGCATAAAGCTTTGTTTACAACCTAACCAAAATTACGCTGGCACGTAGATTGTGCGTGCCAATATTTGCGATACCCACTTTTTTATGTTTACAATAGGGTTTTTCGGGTGCAGATTAAGGGATTAATTCTGTATGATTTGTGGGATGTGTCCCACACTACTGGATACTTTTGAACTGTAGTTGTAAATAATTCGTTTTCAATAGCTTTTAATATATTCTAAACAGTAAACAGAAAGGTACCTAACCTCAATAATAATCAATATTATAACGTTCACTGACATCCAAGAATGCGACCTTGATTCGTCCAATCATGCGGCAGTAGCACGCACAAAGCTTGGCCTCGCCAAACATTGGCAAACTTTTTAATGTATTGGCACATGCTATGATGTGACAACAAAAGTTTTGCGGAGACAGGTCCATTAAGAAATCGTTTGTCACACTTCTGCACGAAAATTGTGCGTGCTTAAGAACAGGTTGTAAACGAAGCGTTACGTCTAATATCAAAATCAAATTGTACTAGGATCTAAAAGGTTTTAAATATAAATAAATTACAATAAATCGATGGCTTATTTGCAATAAGACGTAACCCCAACCTGATAAGTTTCACAGGAGACAGAAAAAACATAATAGTAATAGGGAAACTTGATAAATATACTGAATTTTAGCTCACAAATGATCTTGGTAGTTATTTTGTTTACACAAAATGGTCAATTTAATTTTTTTATTATTTAATAAGATAATTATGTATTAACGCCAATGAGAAAACATTTTTTTGTGGTGTACGCCAACTGCCGTATCAGTTAATACCAATGATACAAAGAGGTTATTGAATATTATTTTATTAAAGCAAACATAAATTTATAGGAAAAAATGTGAAAATAGAGAATTCACAAAAATTAGACATCATATTCTAATGAATTGTTTTAATTCTGTACTATTTATTCGGTAAAATGTGAAAGAGAATCGTAGAATCCATGTGTATCAGATGTTAGGCAACTTTTAAGTTGCTGTAAATGTAACCATTTAGAGTGCTTTATTTTAAGTCTTGGAACAATCTTGATGGTAAAAATATTTTAATATCAGCTTGTTTCGTCCTCTGTAGTAGTTCCTTCTTAATTTTATAAAAGATTTTTAATTCCTTCTGGTGTATATTTCAGTGCCCTAAGTTCGGTAACTGTTGGATCATTTACACTTTTACCAGTCCTATTTGAATTGTAAATGAATGAAGATTTATCATCAAAATTTAGGAAGTCACGATAAGTGAGATAACAAATTTCCAACGGTATAGGTTTCATTCGGACTTCCAAGAATTATAGAAATGTACTAGGAAACTGTATTACTCTATTTTTATATTTTTCTTTCAATCAAAGCGTCACACTCCATTTGAGTGTGATCCTTTTCCAAATACTATTGCTCAATAATAGTATTATGTTTAATTGAAAAATGCAATAAAGCATTTGAAAGGATGGCGTTGCGATTTTGGTAGCAACAACCATCAGAAAATAGAATAATTGGTTTTTTAATTATCATACGGCTTTCCTTCAGATGTTTAATATAAGTCTGACCTTTCATCCTTTTGATTTTATTTCGGTTTCGTTTCCAGCTTTCTGGATGCACTCGTTTAGATCTATTAGAATGATCAGTGTCTTCCTAAGTATTTTCTTCTAGTTCCTCTTGAATATCTATTTCGATAGTATTTTGTGAAGGGTCATCAACATCCTCTTCATCATCATATGTTGACCTTCGTCGTCGTCGATTTTGCAACATACTCAGGATCGTCAGTATCAGATGGTTCTGAAGAGTCCAATTGGTCACTTGGATTTTCTTCAACTGGAATGTTAAAAGGTTTCAGCTCACGTATTTCGGCAATGGTTTCCATTTCAAGGCAGTGAAGATCTCTATTAGAGGGTACTTTGTAAATCTTCAAATAACACAAGGCTTTGACTGAGAGGTGTATTGAAGCACCCCAGCCCTGGGCTGCTTCATCGCGAATAAATTTCCTATAATTTTTACATAAAACTAAATTATTTTCAAGCATTTATATCTATAAATTCCAAATTAATTACTACGTATGCAGAAAACGTATGCATTCAAATTATAGAGTCTAAATTATTCAGCTAAGTAAAAGAACAAACAGTATTCATTTAATATTTTAAAACGTTGACAAAACTGTACAAAATCTCAAAGCATTCTCCAGCCGAGTACCGATAACATAAACAAACCAATATAAACACGTAGGGTTGTAAGAGCTTTACTAAGAATAGGGTCAAAAGCTTTACTCTTTGGTTCTTCGGAATCGGGAAATAAGAGAGTGGCTCCGTCTCGGAGTTATAGCTATCCACCAGCATTGGGAGCCGCGCTTCATTATCGTACTGTAGCCACCAATGCCGCCGTCGACATGGAGGTGAGTAACTCAGGTGTTACTCAAGAATTCGGGAGAGTGGTTCCCGCGGAACTCTCCGTGTATACAAGAATTGGTAGATACGGCATTTAAATATTTTTTATACTGCGTTGTCATTTTCTACGTACTCGAGCTCACTAAAATTCATTAAACTTATCCAATTTCTTTGTTACGAGTGAAATGGCAACGTTAATCAAAGTACGACTCTATATGCCTGGGTATCGCGGTTTTTAACACTATTTGACCGGTGATACCAAATGATTTCGAGATAGAGTTTTTTCTGTTATAAAGCACTGCTCAATACATTTTTGTTAATAATTAGTACAGCCTATATTAATTCAGATATTATCAGTAATAGTAGTTGGAACTTTCATTCATGTTTCCAAATCAAGTTAGGTCAAAATAAGATAATGTACATAATACATAGTATTCAGTTGAACCTGCAATGTCGGTGAATTAATCAAATTTTACTCCTTGTGAGCGGATCTCAAGCGGTCGGCTGGCAGATTAGTCTGGCCAGATGTCGATGACGCACCATGCAGCATCCTTTGACTCACTGAGTGTTTTAACCGGTGGACCCTGCCTCGCGACAGAGGGGTTCGGGGACAGACATCGTTTAATGCTTTATACCCACAGCTACCTTATGCGTGCAGTAAATGCGGTTAACGCCTGCAAACCACTACATAAAAAACTACGTGGTAGTTCGGTTCGTCTTGGTTTAAGCCTACTAATGGCGGGATGAATTCGCGCACTTCACAAAGACGGGCAGTTGCCTGTCATATGTCGGAAGATTCCGCATATGCATTGAATGTCAATTAGCAAGCGTTGGTTGTATTTATAGTGCTGAGATATTGTAGCAACAAGCCCGCGAGTTAAACCGAAGCATGGTCGCTGCATCTGTCTGTCTTCTCTGCCGGGGGACGTTCGGATACCGCCTACATGGGAAGTTTCTCTTGCAACCATATGTAAGGTTTTGCATATGTTATTTAAAGTACGAAGGGGAAGTGTCCGCGCAGGTAACCAGGTTTGGTTGCTTTGCAGTTTCAACTAGCGAAGTCTTAATGTATTTATTGTGGACATTTGTTTGCCATATGTAGGGTTCTACTCTACATATGCCACTTCAACTATTTGGCGGAAGTTCCACACATACAACAAGGTTTTGTTCATGTCATGTTTTGTAGTATTTCTTATAGACAGTTGTCTACGACAGAAATAAATGTGTTAAATCGTTACTTGAGTTTCCTTGACTTATTTCTACTTTCAGGTACAAAGTGAATTCTAAGTAAATCAGTAATCATAAATCTAAAGCCAAATCTTGCATATACTAGCCATTCTTTAAAACACATATCAGTGCAGTGCAGATTAGTGTTCATATTAATTAGTAAACAATTATGTAATCAAATTAGAACAAATTAAATCTAATAAATGAAACAAAGTAATACCAAACTTTATAAAACTACCCGTGAGGTACAATAACAGTAGTTAATTTATACCGGCCCTCTCCTCCATCCTTGCGTATGTTACAAAGGCGTTGCGCCCGCGAGTTTGAATTTCGGTGACTTTAAGCACACACGAGTACGTGCGCCTTTTTCAAGGACTTACAGAGCTGTCACAATGTATAACTGTAGTGCTTGTGGTACTAGTTTTACGCTTCGTGATAATATGCGACGCCATCAGATGCGTTCTTGTAAAAAGTTTAAAGATGATGGCCCACCAACAAAAAAATGTAAACCTAGCGACGCGCAAGGTAATTCAAAACCATCAACCTCTGCAGATGTACAAACGAGTCAGCCCCACACATCCACAACTGCATTAAATACATGTTGGTGCTGTAATGTAACGGTTGCGGCAAATCAGATGCATACTCACAGAAGAACATTACAACATAGAACAAATTCTTGTGTTCCACTGATTGACGGTGTGCAGGTCGTTCGCAGTGCTTTGAAATGTAGAATTATAAGCTATCGAGTACAAAGTGAAAACAATCATACTGATTATATAATGTTTTTTGGTGAAATCAAGCACAAAGTTCTTAACGTGCTTGATGAGATGGTAAACATTCATAAGTTTGTGAAAGTGAATATGGAGGCGTTTGGTAGATATATTATACAAACACAGGATGTTTCTGATATCAAATCCTTTAATACACCTAACATAATTGTTGATCAATCAACGGACTTGAGTGCGGTATATGATGTATTTGTAGAAGTGATGAGTACACAAACAACTGAATTTCAGGAACGTGACTCAGGTAAAATATCATATCTTATAGTCTTCAAGTAAAAGTGTATTATTTATTTATTTCTCTTTTTTAGGGTGGACTATCTAGCAAATTATATACCTTGAAGTTAATAATAATAATAATAATAATAAAGTCAATTTATTTCAGAAAACAGTACGAGAAGTATATACGTCTAGGAAATTTCGTCAATAATTAAAATTGTACATACAAAGTACATAAAAGAAAAAAATATATAAAAAATGTATAAATAGTCGATATGAAAAGACGCTAAAAACCTTAAAAAAAAACAAATTAAACAAATAACATCAATAAAACAAAATTAATGTATATAGACAATTGTAGTAAAATGCAAACTAGCACCTCGATATGAATTCTTGAATCGTGTAATAGGTTTTATCTAGAAGAAATAGCTTTACAGCAGCTTTAAATTTAACAATTGTATGTAAACATTTAATAGTTTCTGGTAGTAAGTTATACAATTTACAACCATTGAAAAAAAAGACTTTTTTGAGCTGTATCGTGTTTCAGTGGCAAAAGATTATCTTTATTTCTGGTGTTGTAACTATGTTGGGATGTAACATTAGAGAATTTTGATTTATTTTTATACACAAAACACGTTATCTCGTACACATATACAGAGACTCAGGTAAGTACTTTTAAAGACTTAAAGGCATCTCTACAGGATTCATTATAGTTTAAGTTAGTCATGGCACGTACAGCACGTTTTTGTAGTACAAAAGCACTGTTCACTTCGATTGCTAATCCCCAGTGAACTATAGCATATTTAATGGTAGAATGGAAAGAAGCGAAGTATAATTGTCTTAAAATAGATAGACTAAGTACATTGTTTTGATACTACAGTTAAAGCATAACATGTTTTGGATAACTTACTACAGATATCTTATATGTGACAAGACGATTTCAGACTGCAGTCTATTCTCAAACCTAACAATTTGGTGTTACTGGAGTAACTAATATTCAGTGAATTATCCAAAGTAATGGTATTTTTATACATAATGTTAGATTGTGTATTCTTAAATATAATGCATGTTGTCTTTATTAATACATAATTTATTTTTCTGAACCCACATATTAATTTTTTTATACATTAAAATGGTACAGTTTTCAGATTCAAATATGTTATTAGTCTTTATTAGGATGTTAGTATAATCAGCATATGAGACTGTTAAACACAAGAGAAGGTTTATATAATTTAACATGTGATTAATATAAATATTAAATAATGTGGGCCCCAATATGGATCCTTGAGGAACTCCACAGCTGATGTTAGACACGCTCAATACAACATTTTTTTTATTTTTACTTGCTGGGTTAGATTTGCCATGTGATTGAAACCAATCGTGAGAGACGCCTCTAATTCTGTATTTCTCTAATTTGGTCAATAGTATAGAATGATTAACACAGTCAAATGCCTTAGTGAAGTCAATAAAAAGTCTCAGAACAATCTGTGACTGATCAAGTGTAATGACAATATCATTAAGGTAAGGGGCCGTAAAAATAATGAGTTGCTATTGGAGTTTTTTATATTGGATTCTGTAAATTGATAATCAATACAGAGTGATAAATCGGAAATTGCATTTTTTGGACTTTATATAAAATAGTTATTAAAAGTTTCGGTACATACATTAGGATTTAGAATTTTACCATTATGTTCAATTTCAATACGCGATTTGTTATTTCTTGATTTACCTAACGTATTATTTATTATGTTCCACATTATTTTGGTTTTATTTTTAGAAGTTGTTACCAATTGGTCATTTTTTGCTATATATGCAGAAGATAGTAATTTGCGGTACTCATTATTAGCCGTTTTAAACTGTTCTTTAAATTTGCTAAGAGAGAAACGCGATTTTTTGCCTCTGTTATTTCAGAATTTTGTGAAATATTTGTACCAACAGTAGATATTTTAATTTTGGTTTTAGATTTAGAAACCGGGAAATAAATCTCAAAATAGTACGGAACTATATCCATAAACAGATCAAAAGCTGTGTTACAGTTTAGAATGCTCAGTACTTCACTCCAATTGGTGTTACTTAAATAAGAACAAAAACTTGATATGTTACTGTCAGTGAAAAAACGTTTATAGTCAATTTCATGATCAATAGTTTCATTAATTAGTATTTTTATGTACTGGGCAAAGTGGTCTGATAAATTATTTTTTATTATGTTAGCCTCATATACTTTATCAGTATTATTCACAAAAAAATTGTCAATACATTTGCTAGATGTAGAGGTTTCACGAGTCGGCTCACGAATTGTTATACACACATTATAGCAATTTAAAATATTTTTTAATTCTCTTAAAAATATTGTATCTGAGTTAAAGTCAATGTTAAAATCGCCACCTATTACTAAAAATTTATTACTAAATAAAAACATATCTAAAAGTTTACCAAACTGTTTAAGAAAAATCTGATAGTCTCCAGTAGGAGGACGATATACAACTAGCACTACTATTTCACAACCAAGCAGTTCCACTCCGCAACACTCAAAAACGTTACACACAGAGGATTCTATACAGGAATTTACGTTTTTTGCTTTTATATTATTTTTGCAGTAAATTGCCACTCCACCATGCTTCTGTTTGGAGCGACAAAACAAAGAGCATAATTCGAAATCTTGGATCCCAATCAAGTTAATTTCTTCTTGAGATTGCCAATGTTCACTGAGTAATAACACAATATTCTTTTAAAAACACATCCAATTGTATTTTTCTCGTTACACATTGAATATTCTGATGAGTAACTGCTAGAAAGTCTGTTTTATGTATATTTATATTTGTAGCTCCAACTGCGAAAGGCAAGGGTATAAAAAATCTTTATTTTGATTACTATTATCTAAATTGTTTTTTCTGATATCTGTAACATGCTCGACGTTTTGGTTCAGATGAATAAATTTTAAATTTTTAATCTGTCTTGGCAGACTCAGTATAGTTAGAAAATTGTTAACAATATTTCTCCTTAAATTAACAGTTTTAGATTTTGTATTAATTTCCATGTATTTTGTGTGTCTCTTAGTACAGTAATTGAATTTTTCACGAAACAATTCTAATTTAGAATTATATTTAGAGATATGTCGGTGTTGATTATATTTCCATTTAATGTAAGGAATTGATGTAAATACAACATTTGTGTGGGTACATGTTTTCAATTTGTTGCAAATATTTATATTGAAAAGATGGAGTTCTTTTCGCGTCAATATCATTTGAACCAGCTATGATAAGGATGTGATCGTCTAAAGTGAAATTTTCGGCCAAAACATTACTGTTATCCATAACTTGATTTAGTAGTCCACCAGGTTTAATAAAGGAGAATATTTCATATTTAGCATCCAGATGTTTACCAATGTCACAATTTATATTTCTCGCATTATCGTCTCCTAATATGAGTTGTAACGGTCCACTTTTTTGGCTTAATAGAAAGCTCTACCTTTAATGAATAAACCGCTTGCGGTCGCATTATGACATTGCTTATTTAATTTAAAATTTTATAATACGGCCCTGCGATCTTAAATTACTATATATGAAAAGAGTCAAAGGTTGGACGCAATCCGAAAACACTCAAAGAAAATGCATGTGCCGTATAATATGGGAAAATAAATATAATCTCTGATGTTGCTAAAAAAAGATTCTTGTATTTTTATGTGCCTTATTTAAATTTAAATCTGGAGTGTGTGTAGAAACTAATTGTTGCGGTGACCTTGTCTATTTCCAAGGAAGTTTTCGTAATCGGTAGCCCTGCGATTGTATAATAAACGCGGGAGTGTGTGGGCTTAGGGCCTGGCACTGGGCCGATCGAAAGAGGCCGCCAGGATCGATGGTAGAGAGCGGACGTATGTGTGTGCTGTCAAAAACAAATAGTGGCGGCGTATTAAGGAAAATGTTATAGTATGGTTAGTTACCGCTGAGTATTTTTACCTTATGGAATGCGTTGTTTTGACCCAATTATCTTGTGGTGTTTTCTTGGATCCCGTTAGAGTACTGCCGTTGTAAACAAGCTAAGTAACTGCCCTGCTTAGAGGGGTAATATAGTGTACCGTTTCCAGCGAATAGTGAAGAATATTTTACTGTATTCAATAAAGTGTGCATCCGTTTCCGTTAGTACGTTCTCCTGGGCAATTACCGAATGTAAGTGATTATCTTAATATTGCAAATCCCTTTCATGACTATTATTACATACTGTTTATCGTGTGAACTTCAGTTTAAACTTTGTTGATTTATGTTATATACCGTTATGTTCATTTGACAAATGATGTCTTATGTTGCTTTATTTGATTTGTACTGAAGTAGCTACCAGTTTAAACTTTGTTGATTTATGTTATATACCGTTATGTTCATTTGGCAAATGATGTCTTATGTTGCTTTATTTGATTTGTACCGAACTAGCTACCAGTTTAAACTTTGTCGATTTAAGTTATATACCGTTATGTTTATTTGACAAATGTTGTCCTATGTTGCCTTATGTATTTGCTTTGTACGGAAGTAGTTACCAATAATTATTGTCTATTGGCTAACTGCAGTTATTCGATTAAGCATAGACTTTTATTGTAGTTAATACTGTATCCTTTGTTTTTGAGTATACTGACGTTTTGTCGGACATTCATTTTTATTACTGTGCATTGTTTTTGTAATTGAATTTATATTAATTTTTCGACTTTTTATTGAATAGATATGTATTTTGTTTAATGTAGCTTTTTTGGTTAATTACCTATTCCTAAATTATAAAAAACTGATGGTGCCCAATAAAAACCCTGTATATAAATATACATCAAAGCAATCCAAACTAAATTGGTGGAAAGGTTAAAGCTCACCCCTGGGATATACAAATTTGGAAGGTAAGAGACCCTTGCTAGCTGGGTAATATTTAAAATAACTGACTTGTTTCTTATAAAACTAAATTTGAAAACAAATAAGAAGTAGAGTCGTTATAGAGTAAACGTTTTTTATTTGTTTTTGAAGAATTCCATGAGTCAAATGTGTTAGTGTTAATTGTAATATTTTGTACATTATTATGTGAAGAGAAAGGTGCTGCTTTTTTATTTAAAGAAGTGATATTAGTAGTTTGGTTTATTTCATCATGAAGGCTAGGATTGTCTCTCTGACAACTTTCCTCTATTAAAATAATATCATCCTGTACATTACACTCATTTATTTCGATTATATTATTTTGATTATTTTAAGTTTTTGTTTCGCGTATTGAGGCTGATGTGAGAGAGTTGTACAATACTTATTTAAAGGAAATAGCTCCAATGCTTCCTCTCACAAATGAAGAAAAGGAGAATTTTGCAAATGCAGTTGTTTTTGGTAATGTGAGAAGCCTTTTAGTGAGGGTGATGTAAAAGTGCGGGACCACTGTCACATAACCGGAAAAGTAAGTTTTGGCGCCGCTCACTCCGTATGCAATTTAAATTATAAATTACCAAATTTCATTCCCGTTATATTACACAATTTTGCGATGTATGATACTCACATATTACTTCGCCACACATGGAGATAGAATCGATGTACTCGCGCAAAACAAAGAAAAATATATATCTTTTACTAAACATTTATATATACATGATTATATCAATAGTAAGGGCGAGACAAGTAGGAAATATATAAAATTGCGTTTTATCGATAGTTTTAAATTTTTGTCAACTTCGCTTCAAAATTTGGGGGACAGTTTACCAGTTAGTGAATTTCATCAAACCAAAAATTTTTTTCCAAACGATGAATAGTTTAATTTATTGCAGCGAAAGGATGTATTCCCATACAGTTTTATTAGCAGTTTAGAAAAATTAAACACGCCTGTTTTACCATCCAAAGAAGAATTTTACGATATACTGAATGATGAAAATATAACGGACACAGATTACGAAAAGGCTGAGAAAGTTTGGAACACGTTTAATTGTAGTAGTTTGTGTGAATATTCAGATTTATATTTAAAAACAGATGTGTTGCTTCTGTGTGATGTATTTGAAATTTTTCGAACAATATCTCTGAAAAAATATAAATTGGACCCTGCTCAGTAATATACAACTCCGGGTTTAGGTTGGGATGCGATGCTAAAATTAACAAATATACAATTGGAATTATTGACTGATATAGATATGATTAATTTTTTTAAACGTAATTTAAGGGGTGGGATTAGTTGTTGCATAGAGCGAAAACACATAGCAGATAACAAATTTCTCCCCGACTATGACCCCCACAAAGCATCCTCATTTATCACATATTTAGATTGTACGAATATGTATGGTCACAGCATGTGTCAACCGCAAAGGTCAAAGGTCAAAAATGAAAAAATCCGGGAATAGCCCACTACCTCCCGCTATTCCCGGGAGCGGTCGGGAATCGAACCTGTGATTTCCACCCCAAAGTTGACGCTTCAACACAGGTCAATACTCGACCGCTCACTTAAAGTTTGTGTTGCCCGAAATTTCAACATGATATGCTTCCGGTAGAATGTGTCAAGTGGATACATGAATTTATTTACGTTGTTACTTATTTTAATTATAAAATATTTTTACTTACACATAATACAGGCTAAACGTTTTATGTTAAATTAATAAGTAAAACATTTAAAGATAATAAATTTTAGACGAATCGGTGGATGAAAAAAAATGTGCTGCCATCTATGGCAGCAACTCTCATAAATCACAATAGAAGAATTTAAGAAAAATCTCCATCAGTGTACTGTATGAATCATTTATCTTTTACAATACCTCAAATTATGCAGTAATCTACTTCTTTGACATTACATCAAATTGTGCAGTATGCTATGTATAAATACATGGTGCCTTCTAAGTTAAAATAGAAAAATCTACGACAGTGAAGTATTCTGCGTAGAAAATACCTTCTACCATCTAAGTCAAACTTAATATTATTATTAATTTACAAACTACCCATTACACTAAACAATGATATAAAATTTTTTGTTTTGCTAAAAGTGTACTTGTAAAAAAATTTGAGATTTATGTGATTGTTTTTTGTTCAAAAGTATTTCTTCGTTTCATCTACAATTTAAAAAAAATGTGTAGGAAGTAATTAATAATAAATCTTTAAAACAAATTATTTTTTGTCAACTCTCATAAATCACAAGTTAAATAATTACCATCGTTTATTTCTAGACACTATGTTCTATTTGATTTTTTTTTTCAGTTAATCATGAGTGATTTATTTAAATCTTTAAATCAAATTATAGCTATTAGGTTTTATTTGAATTTGTTCAATTATATATAAGTTCTTATTTTTCATAATAGTTTCCAATTTATTAATCATTAATACAATAAATTTTCAATTTCAGTTAAATAAAAAAATAAACCTAACATAGTAAATGATAGATAGATTTAAACAATTCTCCATTATTAAATTTAATTCGATAAACTTAAACTTATTGCTGTTCAAATAGAAAACATTAAACCTAAAATATAAATTTACAACTCCATAAAAGAAAAACATCTAAGCTTTTACAATGTAATATCCGTAAACTAGAAAGTTATTTGCCCTTTAACTTATACCTGAAGAATAAATCTGTATATATTTTTGTTACTTGAAAATATCTTAATAAACGTAGTTATAAAGGTATTAAAAATAGGGTCAAAATTCTTTAAATATCATGTAAAATTAAACGTTTACTTACTTTTTTTTCTCAATTCTTTTATATTATCTTTTAACTTTGTGTTTACACTTTTAATTTGTTACTTGAAAATATCTGAATAGAACCAATTGTAAAACTAATAAAAATAAGGTCATCATTCCTTAAATAAAATGAAACATACACTTTACCCTTTTTCAGTTCTTTTATATTATCTTGTAATTTTATGTGTTTACACTGTTAATGTCACTGTTTTACTTTATTTAAGGAAATCTTATTCATTTTAAATTTTCTACTGCATTACTTTATTTAAGTATGTCTTATTCATTTTAAAATAATAACGCACTCACTTTTTTGATTCATATATTACAATAAAATATTTTGCATGTTCATTTATTTTTCAATAGTACACAATTACGTTCAAATATTTTACAATGTAATCAAAATTCCATTACAATCAAAAGAGAAAAATCTGTAATAATAAAACACATATTCTACAAAAACACACATTTTATGCAAAACTGCAATAATATACAATTATGATTTAAGATTTTACGATGTATATAAAAAAAAGAATCCAATATAAACAGATGAAGATGTAATAAATTTTATATTCTACAAAAAACGCACATTTGTGCAAAACTGCAATAAAAACAAGGTAGAAAATATGCAAACCAGTGTGTAAAAATTTTTTTTTATTAATAAATCGCAATGTTAGAATTATCCCCCGAACAGCTGGTAAATGGACTCGAGCCTCTTAGTTATTTTGTCCAATTCAATACGGTCATTAGTTATAGCCGAGTTAAAATCAGCAAGTTTTTGCTGATTTACTCGAGCAACATTTTTACGTCGTTCGAGTAAATCCTGCAGTCTTTTAATCTCGGCCTCTAATCCCCGTATTTCAGTGACGTCAGAATCGCAAATTTTTGCTAATTCGCGACTCCGTCAATTTTTTGAACATCATTGGTAAGACGAGTTTTACTGATCTCAAAACCACTAATCGCCAACAATGCATCACCAAATATAACTTTTTGGTGGTCTTGAGACAGCTGACGATCACTCACACAAGATAAAATTTGCCGCTCTGGAAAATTGTTCGTTGACGGCCCCGCCTCTGTTGCGATTTGCGACGATTTGACCACCACCGTCGAGCTAGTAGTTGAGCTTTTGGGCTTTTTAACTCCACTAGTCGATGGTGCAGCTAAATTATTTCCCACACGCGACTTTTTGGTTCAGTCGCGCGTGGTTTTTTTATTTTCGGTGGTGGAGGCGGCGCGTTTCCTTTTGCGCAACTTTTTTTTATAGACACCGCAAACTTGCCATTTTTACCCTTTTGCAATAACCCCTCAAGAATCTTATTTTTCCTCTGTTTCACAGGGGTTATTACTGGGCAAATAACATCCAGAGGCGGTAATTGCATCTTATGGGTTTGAACCTCACTCACCACTTGTTCGCCCACGTTTTCTAACTGTATTTGCGGTGTACCTAGTGAAACATTGGCCTCGTATTCCACGATGCCAGCCTTGGGCCACGACGCCACAACTTCAAAATTTACGCCGCCATTTTGATATTCACTATTATTTATTAACGCATCGAAATCTATTTTGTTCCAAAAATCCTCATTCGGCTCGTTAATACATAATATTGGCATATCATTATTTTCAACTTAACGTTTCCACATCACTTACGTTTCGTTTAGTAGTAGAATCTCACTTAAGAAATGGAAGTTCCACAAACCGATCCGCAATAGGTGATGCTGGAGCATCTCGCGCTTCTCTAGATAATCCCAACAGAGCGAATAATTTATCACAAAATTTTAAAAGTTTAAATATTGTGCGAAAATTTTAAGAGTTTGAAAATGGTTTAATTAAATGCGACTAACACACTGGGAAGCTTCACAAGAACTGACTGTTAGATGTTTCTTAAACTGGGTCCGTAGCTTTCACCCTGCAACATACCCCACTTACTACCCCGACGCCAACTAGCGGGTAAATTTGTAGTATGCAATCGTAGCTAACCAAACATCTTAGGTTACAAGGTCAAAAATATTGTGACTTCTTATAAATAATCCGCCCCAATATTAACACCGCATTTCACAAGAAGTTACATCTGCGAAGGCAATTATGGAAGCCGATAGTACCACCAACGAAGCACGTAGATCCCCACATTATTAATTTTATTTTTATTTATATACCGCTAATGAGGAACGCGAGTTGGGTCAAAAGTGCTCCGGGGGGCGCGACGAATTTTTTACGTAAAAGGGGTGCTTTTGTGCACGTTTTACCCTTATGAACGTAGATGGTTCGTCCGCCCGTTTTCGCGGGGGTGGGGGGTGAATTTTGAAATAATCGTTTTTTTGAAAAAGTGGTCGCCTCTATGTCCGCATGGGACCACTAGACGAGTACGACGCCGTCGAGATCGCTTCGATAGCGCTTCCCGTCGCTGAGATATAAGCCCCGGAAAATCCCCCCCTTGCCGCCCAATGAGCAACAAGAGTAGCCTACACCGAGCCTCCAAGCCCCATTTTGACCCCGGGGGTGGCCATGGGAGCGACATGACATGAAAAAATATCCATCTCGACCCACCCCCCACCATTGGGGTGCGTGGAGGGGTTGCTACATCCCCCGAGTAGAGACGAGGGGGGTCGTGACCTCCAAAATAGAAAGGACAATGACCGGGCCTACAAAAAAAGTATAGGGGTGCGAAACGCGTACGACGCTCCGTTTGGCCTGTACAGGTACCAAATCGATCGCTTTTTCGCGTTTTTTTTCAAACGGTCGGGTAATATGGTAAATATGCAAATTAAGGAACGCACTTTCGCGGGGGGCCGTCGTTCGGCGGGGGGTTTCGGATAAAATCGAGGGGGGTTGGGGGGTCGGGGAAGGGGGCTAATTTTGGAAAACGCCTTTTCGGCAAATTCGCGGGCGGCGTGTCGTTCTACGTCGCGAACGACGTGAAAAAGTCTTATGACCGAATTCGCTCCGACACATCGTAACGGCGTGGCGGCCAATAATACACAATTTTTTGTTGCGACAGAGGAGGATGCCTTGCGACGCGCCAAGTGTGCGCGTAGCGCACGCTTAACTAATGCACATATCAGAATTGGAGACGGGGGTTAGTCGTTCAGGTCCTCATACTGTTCACCCGCTTATACTGTTCACGCGTTCTCACTTGTGTTATGTTTTTTGGCCGACAAGAGCAATGCGTTGGGTACAAAACAGTAGTTGCGTCCAGCATGAAGAATTATAACGCGCTTTCCTCTCGAGCAAGGTGTATTCAAACTACAATTTTTAGAGTCATCTACCCACACGTACTGAACAACATCGTGTGTGTCAAACCAGGTCTCATCGAGATATACTATATGCCTATTTGATTCACGGTATTCTTTCATTTTATGTAAGTATCCTCGTCGAAGTTCAACGATACGTCGCGATTCCATTATAACCATTCGATTATCTATTTTTTTTGTGTTTAAAGCCGCAATCTAATAAAATACCTCTTAGCGTATCTAAAGATTTATAATTATAATCCGGATAATCACGCAATTTATCACGAATCATTTCTAAAGTTGGTACTTTATTTTCCTCATAGAAACTATAAACCGTTCGCCGAATAAGGTCTTTCGAGGTATCGTCAATTCTACAAAATTTTCGTTTTTTTCCTTTCCGCTTTGTAGAGTGATCTATAACATCCCTTTCCTTAATAACGCGATAAATCGTGGAAGTCGAAAGTTTAGTTAATTCATGAATTCTATTTACAATGTCCCTATCTCTCGTTATTATGATAATGACGATATAGAATTTGACGATGGACCAACAGACAGCGTCGTGGATGATTTGTACAGAAGCTACTCGTCCGAGACGTTGTATTTTAATGAAGATGGTCCTGACAGCACAATGGCTAGAGCGCATTCACCTTCGGCTTGATCTGTCTCTACTGTGTGTTTGGACGACGAAGACGATGTTGACGGGACATCGGAAGAAGAAGCAACCCCAGACAAGCCACTGTCACCGAACGGACAGTGAAAATGGGGGGGAAGATGGGGGGGAACCCCCCGGGGGTTTTTTTTTTTTTTTTTTTTTTTTTTTTTTTTTTTTTTTTTTTTTTTTTTTTTTTTTTTTTTTTTTTTTTTTTTTTTTTTTTTTTTTTTTTTTTTTTTTTTTTTTTTTTTTTTTATATATTAAATATATATATATATATATATATATATATATATATATATATATATATATATATATATATATATATATATATATATATATATATATATATATATATATATATATATATATATATATATATATATATATATATATATATATATGGGGCATTCCATGCCAAATCGGACAGTTTTAAAAATTTTTTTTTTTGATTTTCGTAATTTTTGGATATTTTTTAGTATCCATCAAAAAACTCCTTCAGGTAAATTTTGAGATTTTTTTGATTACCGGTTCAAAAAATATCGAATTTTGAAAAAAAAAAACTCTTTTTTCGGTTTTTCGCTTATAACTTCTTCAAAATTGGTCCAAATTCAACGTTTTTTTTTTTTCAAAATTTTTGTCTTTCCATGTACTTTCCAAAAAAAAAAATTTTTAAAACTTTTCGAAAAATTTTTCTTTGTTATTTCTTAGTTTCAAAATTTCAAAGTCGTTTTCTGAAAATCATGCATATTTTGATTTTCCTTAAAATTTTTCATAATAAACTACTATATTTTCTGCAACTTTTAAGCCCGGTCCGATCGTGGGCACTTCATGGCAACTATTTTTTTTTGATTTTTGAAAATTTGAAAAAGAAAATTTTTTTTACTTCTAATTTTTGTCACTATATATTATTATTTTTATTACTTTCAAGTATGTATTTTACACAGTTAAAGGGTTTTTGAAATTTTGAAATCTTTCAAAAAGTAATTTTGAGGTTACAATTAAATTTCTATTTTTGTAAAAAATTGTCTTAATTATTGCGATAATAGTATGAATGAATTATATTATAACTTTTAAAATAGGTGTGTGACTGTTCCAAACTCGTGGAATTTGAACAGTTTTGATTATTTGTGTGCGACTTGCAGAAAAAATTTGCTATCAATAAAGTCAGTTGCATCCACATCAACTAATTTTAGCACTGGAACTGATGTGAGCGAAAAAGCTAGTGATAATGAGGAAAACAATATTATTGTTGACGATCCTGAGATTGTTGTCGATGAGAATGTCGAAGATGATAATATAAGTGATACTGGAATTGTAACAGTGAAACAACTGAACCAATATTAATTGATCGTTCATTTTCTTCAGGTATTTTCATCGTTCATTATCGTTTTTTTATAATAATCGTGTTAACCATTCTCTTAAAAAATTTTTACACGAACATTATCACAGTTAAGTCTTGGCACACAACTACCTGTGATAAACGATGTTTTGCCTGTATTAAATATATCTCCGATAGATAAATATGCAATAGAGCAGCAGTCTTACTTAAGAGGAAAATATAATGAAATTTGTTCTACATTTGCAAGGTTACTAGGATTAGATAATAAATCTGACCTCTATGCGAATTCTACAAATTATGAAGACATTATAGAAAACCTTAAAGCTAAATTCGATGCTGAGAGTACAACTCGTACTCAAAAGGTACAAATTTTGACACTATTGCCTAGTGATTGGAGTATTATTAAGATTTGTGACGTTATGGGTGCTACAAGACACATGGCAGTATTATCAAAATCCCTTAAGGAAAAAAAAGCAATTTTATCAGAGCCAGAGAAAAAAAAGGCAAGGTTTATTGCTGTAAAATGCTTTTATTGACAAAGAGTATGAGCATGACTTACATTTTATTTCTGTATTTTTTTTTTCATTCATTTGATAAATTGTAATTTTTTAGGACGAGCATTATCCAACGATATTAAATGCAAGGTCATCGAATTTTATAAGAGCGATGATGTAAGTGTCAATTTGCCCGGCAAAAAAAGATTTTCTTTCTGTACGAAAAGATGATGGCCAAAAAGAACATATCCAAAAAAAACTAATTTTATGTAATTTGAAAGAATTATATAAAATTTTTAAAGAACAACATTCAGACAACCAGATAGGATTTTCTAGCTTTGCATCGTTGAGACCTTCGCATTGTGTACTGGCAGGATCTAGTGGTTCCCATACTATTTGTGTGTGTGCTATTCATCAAAATATCAAACTCATGATGTTAGGTAAATACTATAAAAATTTGATATTTAACTGTAAAAGTTAACGAATTTATTTTCCGGCAGGTTCTAATTTAGCAACGCTAACCCGCCATTTGACAATTCCTTTAAAGCAATATAAGGATTGCTTTAAGCTCATACTATGTTCCAATCCATCATCCGATTGCTACTCACTTAAATGTGCGAATTGCTCAGGAATAAAAGTTCTCGAAGACTTATTAGAAACCGTTTTCGATGAAAATGCAGTCAATGATGTCACATATAAATGTTGGATATCGAATCCTCGTTGCAGCCTTGAAACAATCATCAAGAGCTCCTTGGAATTTATTGAAATATTTTGTGATCATATTGTTTTTACCGCATGATTTTGTTGCTAAAGAACAATCTGCTTTTATGAAAAGCACAAAAGAATCGTTGAAAGATAATGAGTTCTTAGTGATTTGTGATTTTGCTGAAAACTACGCTTTTGTGATTCAAGACGCAGCACCGGGATTTCATTGGAATAATAACCAAGCAACGATTTTTCCCGTTGTGATCTATTACAAGCAAAACGGTGAAATAACTCATCGAAGCTTAGTTATTATTTCCGACAATAATAATCATGATGCGATCGCAGTGTATGTGTATTTTAAAATGATTACCGATTTTATTAAAGAATCTTTCTCCAATGCAGCTAAAATTTTCTATTTTTCTGATGGTGCTTCACAGCAATTCAAAAATTTTAAAAACTTTGTGAATATTTATTATCACAAAGAAGATTTTTCACTTAGATGCTGAATGACAGCTCAAAAATTATATGAATGGGCATCTCATCCAAGTAGTTTACCTAGCATTGCTGTAAAATTTTCGCAAGAAAATGGTTATATTGGAGCAAAGGAAAAATTGGATCTGCGATACAAAACAGCAAAATCAATAACAGGGACACAGAAATTGCATTGTATTATTCCAGTAGCCAACGGAAATATAAAAACAAAAGAATATTCTACTTCGAATAATGATCATACATGTAAAATTTTTAAAAGATTGCGAGCTTAAATAAATACTTTTATTACCATTGTTTATAAACGGACTTGTTTATAAAATATATAACGACTAATTAATAATTTCAAAAACCCTTTAACTGTGTAAAATTGTAAAACATACTTAAAAGTAATAAGAATAATAATATATAGTGGACAAAAATTAGAATTAATAATGATAAGTAAAAAAAAAATTTTTTTTCAAATTTTCAAAAATCGAAAAAAAATTAGTTGCCATGAAGTGCCCACGATCGGACCGGGCTTATGAGTTGCAGAAAATATAGTAGTTTATTATGAAAAATTTTCAGGAAAATCAAAATATGCATGATTTTCAGAAAACGACTTTGAAATTTTGAAACTAAGAAATAACATAGAAAAATTTTTCGAAAAATTTTTAAACATTTTTGTTTGGAAAGTACATGGAAAGACAAAAATTTTGAAAAAAAAAACGTTGAATTTGGACTAATTTTGAAGAAGTTATAAGCGAAAAACCGAAAAAAAGAGGTTTTTCTTCAAAATTCGATATTTTTTGAACCGGTAATCAAAAAAATCTCAAAATTTACCTGAATGAGTTTTTTGATGGATACTAAAAAAATATCCAAAAATTACGATAATCAAAAAAAAAAATTTTAAAACTGTCCGATTTGGCATGGAATGCCCCATATATATGTATATATATATATATATATATATATATATATATATATATATATATATATATATATATATATATATATATATATATATATACATATATATATATATATATTATGTAAATAAATTTAATAATAAAAATAATTCAAATTATTTGATTGATTTTAAATATGATTTAAAAAAAAAAGGTGATTTTAAATTGAGAATGAAAAACATGTGTAAATATATAATTACATTTAATGTAAACATTACTATACAAAAAATATATCACTAACACATATGTTAAATGGTATTTGCATTAATAAAGTTTATTTATAAACAATTTAGTTATATATTATGTTACACTAATAGAAATTTCATTCACATTAGGCATTGGTTTTAAATAGAATTTGATTAAAAAAAAGTTAAATCAAAATTTCAAATAAGAATATCAAATTTCGTTAGTATTAATGTTTTATTGCAAACAATACTATACAAAATACAGAATAAAAATGTGTTAATATCAATATTTTTATTGAAAACAATACTACACAAAAAATGCGCTAAAAAAATATGTGATTTCTATCATTACTATACAAAAATTTATATTAATAAAGTTTATTATAAACAATTTTACTTATATATTATGTAAATAAATGTTAAACTAAGGGAAATTTCATTCACATTAATCATCGGTTTTAAATAGAATTTAATTAAAAAAAATTAAGAATAACAAATTTTGTTAATATTAATATTTTGTTGAAAACAAATATACAGAAAATACAGAATAAAAAAAAGTGTTAATATCAATATCTCCGAACAACTTGTGAAATATATTCGTTTATGTGTATTCATATACTGCTTTTAACACAATGTCCTTCAACGTATAACACATCGGCCTTCAAGAGAATGGTGGGAGTCTGCTCTGGACCTCCCTCATTACTATAAATATGTTTGGGAGATTTTTGATTGATGATGTGGAGGATGGTGCTGCTGCTAATCTAGCCGAATCGCAGAGAGCTCCGGGTGATGGTTTAGAGGAGGAGCAAGGCCCAGCTAAGATGATAGTGATGTTGATGAGGGGATAGAAGCAGACGTTGCGGACGTTGAAATGGATGAGCAAATGGAGATGTCTCTTAATGTGAAAGAAGTGGAGACTGGGGCTACTGATTTAGTTTGCTCATCCACGGCGTTTGTAATAGTTGATACCATCGACGATGGTAAATTGTATATGTGTACGAGATGTTACATTCCATACGCAAAAATTATTGGTGATCGCGCTGTGCATAAGCATGGGAGCATGCACCAGGCCACACATTGGTTCGACATCCCAAAAATAAGGTGTCGACTGTGTCGTTAAAATATTGTCGTTGTGGGGGTCATCGATGCGTGTTTCGTGTGTACCCCCACAGCGGAGACAGTGAATGATAGACAATAATTTTTATTTATTAGCGTTATTTTTTTTGTTTTATTTTTTTCTATTTCTTTTCATATTTTATTTTTTGTATTTCTTTTTGTATTTTTTATATTATTAGTGTCTATTTATAATTTTTTTTTTTTTTTTTTTTTTATTTCCTTTTTTTTGTATTATTATTAGTAACTATTTATACATTTTAAATAATAATTTTTTTTTAATTGTATGCTCCTTATTTTTTTCTGATCCACTTTATTATATAAATGATACAACTATTTCTCTATAATTATTTATGGAGAAATATTTATTTCTTAATTGTAAACATTTTATCTAAAATATAATAAAGTATAAAAATAATTCTTAGTCTAAAATTAAAAAATAATATAAAAAGTGTGGAATAGAATATTACTATAATTAGTGTAGACTAAATTTATTAATAAAGGTGTAATAAAAATATTCCATTAGAGAGCTGAGATTTGTTCACAAATAGTAATAAAAAAAGGTGTAAAAGCAACGTTTATTAGGTAAACAACCTTTACTAGCGGTCGATTGCAATGAAAGGTTTTTGCCGTTGAAGTGTGCCTATTAGGACTTTTACACCCTTTTACTAGTTATTGCTTTTCGATATCCATTAGGCACTACATGTGAATATTATTTATTTTCTTTCTAAATACAAATACCTACATTAATTATTATTATTGTAAATATTTTATCTAAAATATAATATGATACAAATAATCATTACTGTAGTCTACAAATTAAAATGACGTGAAAGTTATGAATAGAATATTGATTAGTTTACATCTAAATGAGCTACGTTCTAAGAAGAAATAAATAATTTTGTATTTATTTCTGATACACAAATAGAAGTACCATTCGATTTAACAATACACATTTTTTTTATAATTTTACCTAAAACATAGTAAAGTGCAATATTTATAAAATATCAGTTTTATTAATCCAGGAATTATATTCTTTGGGAAGCCCGAGCTATTTCACATACATTTTATTTCCTCTCTTCCTTAAAATAGTCTCCACCAAATAAACATCGGGATATTTAGTTTTTTTGTAATTCCATTTCATAAAAACACCCTTTGATCGGCTTACTCAACATATCTTGAAGTAAATAAGTCCTGGGGTTTGTTATGTTTATTTTTACGACTTTAAACAAGTCTGTTGAAAAGTTGGGTGTAAAACCTTTAGAAAACACACTTTTAAATTTGCGTATTCTCACAACATCGCCAATGTGAAATTTAGGTTTTAAAGCAATTTTAGCATGATTATATACATTTAAAGATGTATTTGGTGTAATATCGATAGGTCTCATTTTAGTTATTCTGTGGATTTTTTTATTGTAACGTAATGTTATTTTCTGTAGAATGTCGATCCATCTGTATTTACCTCTCAGTGAGAATTCTTTATACAACCAATTTTTTAATGTGCGTATTACACGTTCCACAATTACCGCTTTTTTAGTACTATATGTGGAGTAGCGATAGATATTGTTTTGCTTTATTATCGCAGTAAAATTTTGGTTGTAGAACTCAGTTCCATGATCACTCTGTATGTTTTTAGGTGAATATTTTGCTTCTTTTATAACACTTTTCATAGCTTTAGCAGCCACAGCTCCTGTTTTGTTTACAATAGTCCGAGTCCAAATGTATTTCAAATAACAGTCGATTACAAAAAGAATATATCGATGACCGCCATTATTCCTCGCGAACTGCTGCATTTCAGCCAAGTCAATCTGCCATAAATCACCAAACCCTTTAATTATAATTCTTCTTCTAGGGAAATTTCGCCTACAGGATTTGTGAAATTCGTTAACAACTTGTTGTTTGCAATTATTAAACGCCATCGTGCATCTATTCTTTTCGCTACATATATATATTTCGTCATCCAATTCAGGAGGAAACGATAATCTGCCAGATGACGTGTTCTTTGAATGAAATTCGGCGGTAGTCTGCTCTGTTTTAGCTACTCTAGCAGTTAAAGTATCTTGATTTTCTTTAAATATGTTTTTGACGATAGAAATTTCTTTTTCAATATAACGTCGAACGTCATCAATCAATTGATCCGCATACGTTGTATTGGACTCTTCATTTTTTTTATTGTACTCAACCATAGATTTGTGAAATGTGTCTAGAATTATTTTAGATGTTTCTTGTATGCTTTTACCAATATACTGATGTACATAAACGCATGTCACGGCGTCGCTCTCATCTATCGGGTAACCAATATTCTTTAAACGTTTATTCTGAACATCAAAATGCTTATCACTGGTGAGCTTGATTCCAATACCTGGTGGTCCGCGTAAAAGCATTGATTTACTACCATTTTTTCTACGACCAAACTTGTCAATGGTGTTTACAGTCAAGAATAGTAAACTGAAAAGGATTGCTTACTTTCTCGAATCTGTCAGCCGATTCAGCCGCACGGCCATGCTTACTGTGACGTCACCACAAATGCTTTGTGAGAGCTATTAAATGAATATTATGGATAATGCATTATTTTAATTTTGGGAAATTACGACCATTTCATTTTTAAAAATTATTGACACAAAATGAAAAAGTATTATTGTATTTTAAAATAAAAATTAGATGAAATTGTGTTTAATTTTTTTATTAAAAATTTGGGTAGATAGGATTATGGGATGATTATTTATTGTAGAGAAACAAAATAACACACTTAAAAATTGTATTTATTTTAAATAAAGTTTCATTCAAAAATAATATTAGACTTCAGCAGATTAAACATAAATGTTGCTATTATATTATATTAATTCAAAATCTTTTTATATTTTTTTTATTCTATTTCTTTCAAAATCATCAGTGTGCTTTCTTTTTAAATTTTTTCTAGTTTGAGCTTGACAATTATTATAATTAATTATAATAACTGTTCGAAGTTTACAAAAATCAAAAATTAATGTATAGGGCAAGCTGCTTTCTTTTTTTTAAATTTTATTTGCCAATTTAGCAACAACCCTGGGACCACGCTGAAGCTCGTTTCTATGATAAGTTTCAAAATGTTTGTTCCACCTTTAATTTTTTCCAACCACTGTGTAGTTGGTTTAATAAGTCCCCCATACGACAATTGCTGCACCCAAGAGGGAATATGGTAACTATGATCCGTTTTATATTTATACGTAAAATCTCTTTCTTTATATTTATGGGCGAGCCAACCAGCAATGTATTCTAAAGCATCCTCTGTTGTTTCTGGTGCGTTTTCTTGAAAAGACGTACATCCAGATCGATAATGACTATCAGCTGAGGAAAAAGAGCTACTAGAATTTGATGCCATCGTCTCATCAAAATTCTTTGTTTTAAGCATAAGGTTTGCTTTTCTAAAACTTTAAGGGATATGAACTCTTCATTGATCTGTTCTTTTGTATTCACCTTTGCATCTAATATTCCAACATTTTTTCCTAATATTATCAATCTTATATGGTAGATAGCTGCCAAGGGACTAGGATGTTCGTTTGGTCCTTGGCTTCTAATTTGCATAAAAAAAATTTCGAGTGCATCTTGATTTAACTTATGTGTACAAATGTATTTTGCATCAAATTTAGTTTCCATGTCAGAAAACAGCAATTTTAAAGACTTCATGGACATTATCATTCCCTTTTGAAAAATTTGCAAGGTGTTTTTACCAATTGCTAGCATATTTGATATGGTAGAAATCATTTTGTCTAAGTGCTGATTTTGCATGTTAAGGTGTTTTCCATATGCACTTTTGGTAGGCACTGAGCCTTCTTCCACGTAACTATTAAAGATGTCAAACCATGTATTGGTATTTCCAATAAATTCTCCCAAATTTGCAGCAATTTCTTTGTCATTGCCTGGTTTGTATCATCTTAAAAGAGCTGTGGATACAGCATTGGACAAAAGCTGAGCAGCTAGTTTAACATTTTCCCTCTGACTTTTTACACAGTTTATGTGATTTTGGGAGATATTCCAACAGAGATTAACCTCCTTGTTGGTTAAATTAATTAGTTCTTGTAGAGGCTCCTTTGTAATCTTTTGACCCTCCTCTAATACAAATCCAGTGTCCAGTAGCCAATTACGAACTAGTTTTAATAGATGTGGCGCATCGGCAAACATAAATATTTTCGTTGGTACTAAGGTGCTTAAGAAAAGGCTGTTCTAAATCAACCTGCAGTTGATTCCATAATCCAACGTTTCCCCCTCCACAATCACTTATACAGGCTACAACATTGTATGATATATTGTGCAATTCAGTGATAATATTGCATAATACATCTTTAGTCATTTTTTCATCAAATGCAATGTAAATAGGTTGTTTCCATTTTAAAAATAGGCCTCGAGCTTGAACTACCTGCATTTGACTATATGATCCCCGTACTTCATCTTTGGCCACGTCATATTCTTGCACAGACTTCACTTTCACTTCATCAAATTGAAGAACAGTTGTTTTCTCAAAATCATTATAATTTTCTCCAGTCAGTTTCATCATCAATAAAATGTCTGTAAGCAGTCCCTGACTAACATCCAATCGAGATGCCCAACGTCTTAAGCTTGACAAAGAAGGTAAAGGATATTTTAAGTTATTTTTTAAATGTAGATAGCATTTTTTGCTATAATATTTTATCGTGAATGCTATTGATATTTCTTCTTGATTCCAGTGAACCAGCTTTTTTGCGGAGAGACAGTAAATCTATCTGGTTTTTTGTTAAGACCACATTAAGTAATTTTTCTGCCACCTGGGCTTTATTCCCAGGTGATGTTGCACGATTATAATATTATAACGAAATGCACGTTATAATTTTAAAAGAAAGGTTTTATTAACATAGATAAATAGAAACCTCAGATGGGTTAGTGTTAATTCGGTTAAGAACATAATAATAACTTAAATAATCTCTGGTAAAGGTAAAAAAAATTAATTTCTAGCACACAAACTTTCTATCACCACCGTTCACAACTGTCAATCCCTTTCTGTCACTCTCTGCCACTTAGGACGTTCCGGTTGATACTCTGGTCAGGTTCAGTTCAAGATCACAGCCGAACAACCGAGGGCAAATAAGGGTATTGTTACACTCCCCTCTGTTTGTCGTAAGCGTCTTCGCACGAGAAACAGTTATTGGTAGCGCTTTGGTCGGCCGCGTTTGCGCACTGGTCGTGTCGGAACCGGCAGTTATAATTATATTATTATATTATTGTATTATTATATTATTATATTATTATATTGTTATATTATTATATTGTTATATTATTATATTATATTATTATGTTATTATATTATCATATTATTATGTTATCATATTATTATATTATTTGTTACTTATATTATTATATTTTTTTTCGGAATATCCGATGACAGTCAGTCCTCCTGTGGCCTCCGACGCCTCATGGGAGTCGCACCTGCGCATCAACTACAGCCACTCCCCACATCCCGCAGGGTTAGTGACTGTAGATACCAGAATCGTGTGTCCTAAGCAGACGGAGAGAACCCAGAATGACCGCCTTCTGCATTTGGTCTGCAGCCACTCGACTGACTTTTGGCAGGCCGGTATGATCTTCAGTTCCGAGAGCAGCGTAGGCTTTATCCCTCCGAGTACACCGATTATAAGGACGACCATTTTTACTGAATAGCCTGGGTACAGCACTTGGAGTTCGTACCGGAGATCGCGATATTTGGTCCGTTTCTCCTCCTCCTTCAAGGTGATGTTTTTCGCTGCAGGTGCCGAGAACTCGATGACATACATCACCTTGAGTTGATGGTCGAGGAGGACTATGTCAGGCTTGTTGGCTTGGATTAGTCTGACAGTCGGGAACGAGTAGTTCCAGTAAATCCGGCATTGCTCGTTCTCGACAACGGACTCAATATCTCCGGGGACGTAAGGCAGCACTGGTGTCTGGTCAACCCCGTACGAGTGCCTTAGATGGTAGTATAGCACTCGTAAAGCCGCGTTATGTCGGTGGATGTAGGCTGAAATTGCATATATGGGGCATGCAGAAAGTAAGTGCATGAGCGATTCCGGCGCCTGATGGCAGGTCCTGCAGTTGATATCAGGAACCTCTACACGCCACACGCGGCTACGGTAGACCAAGGTGTTGTTAACACCATCCTGGCAGGCCATAATGAATCCCTCGGTCTCTGACTTAAGCCTGGCTGACCTTAGAAAGGCGAATGTCAGCCTGGTCGATAAAGCCAGTGTTTCTATGTTCTTATAGAAGACACCATGCTGAGGTTTATCGACATGCTGCCGAAACAGATTTTCCGTTTCGGCAGCTCTGATTCGGGCTTTCAGACGATTTGGCTGAAGTTCGGTGACTGACGCAACATCAGCACCTCGCCGGCCTCCTCGCCCGATGTCAAATGCGAGACCGAGTTCATCTGCGACTCTTCTTGCTTCCTTGAACAATCCTGCTCCCACTCCTACAGTTTCGTGATGTTTTACGAACCGCAAGAGGGGATCTGAGCTCCTGAGTATGTTACATGCCATACTCAGTACTACTCTGTCATGCGTACACTCCAGGCTCAAGAGTCCTCGGCCCCCCCCGTTGACGTGGGAGGTACACACGAGGAACGGACGATCTAGGATGAATACTTCTGTGAATATTCATCATCTTGCGGGTATCTCTGTCTAATTGACGCAGCTCATCTACCCTCCACTTTACTACTCCGAAGGAGTAGAGCAGAATCGGAACGGCAAGCATATTAGTTGCAGACACCTTGTTCTTCCCCGAAAGTTCGAAAGACCAAATCTTTCGGAGGCGGTGTCTGTACTTGCCGCGGAGAGATTCCTTTATTTGTGTTACATCCTGGATGTGCCTTTGTTGCACACCCAGGTATGTATAGGTCTCTCCGGCATCCAGATGTCTTAGGATGCTTCCGTCTGCGAGCTGCGCATCTTCAGGGAACTCCCCGCATCGTCCTCTCTTAAGGTGGACGACTGCACATTTGTCCAACCCGAACTCCATACCAATTGCCCGCATATATTCTTCGACCATCCTAAGAGCGTTTTGTAGTTCACGCTCTCCGGAGGCATAAAGTTTAAGGTCATCCATATAAATTATTACAAATTATTATTATAAATTATTATTATTTTTTTTTATTATTTTCTTCGGTTTCCCGATGCCGGTCATTCCTCCCGTGGCCTCCGACGCCTCACGGGAGTCACGCCGGCGCATCCACTACAGCCACTCCCCACGTCCCGCAGGGTCAGTGACTGTAGATACCAGAATCGTGTGCCCTAAGCAGACGGAGAAAACCCAGAATGACCGCCTTCTGCATTTAGCCTGCCAGCCTCTCGGTTGATTTTCGGCAGGCCGGTATGATCTTCAGTTCCGAGAGCAGCGTGGGCTTTATCCCTTCGAGTACACCGATTATAAGGACGACCATCTTTACCGAGTAGCCTGGGTACAGCACTTGGAGCTCGTACCGGAGATCACGATATTTGGTCCGTTTCTCCTCCTCCTTCAAGGTGATGTTTTTCTCCGCAGGCGCCGAGAACTCGATGACATACACCTTGAGTTGATGGTCGAGGAGGACTATGTCAGGTTTGTTGGCTTGGATTAGCCTGACAGTCGGGAACGAGTAGTTCCAGTAAATCCGGCATTTCTCGTTCTCGACAATGGACTCGATATCTCCGGACACGTAAGGCAGCAGTGGTGTCTGGTCCACCCCATACGAGTGCCTTAGATGGTAGTATAGCACTCGTAACGCCGCGTTATGCCGCTGGATGTAGGCCGAAATCGCATATATGGGGCATGCAGATAATAAGTGCATGAGCGATTCCGGCGCCTGATGGCAGGTCCTGCAGTTGATATCAGGAACCTCTACACGACACACGCGGCTTCGGTAGACCAAGGTATTGATAACACCATCTTGGCAGGCCATAACGAATCCCTTCTTGGCACCACGCTGCTCGTGTATCTGCTGGAAGACCGGATCAACAGACCTCAGTGTCCTAGCATACAAGATACGTGTAAATATCTTGTAGCAGGAGTTAAGGCAAGTGATCGGCCTATAATTCCTCGGGTCGGAAAGATCCCCCTTTCTGGGGATAAGCACAGTACGTCCCTCAACGAACCAGTGCCCCTCGTTCAACCATGAGTTGAAAACTCGCGCCAGACGGCGGTGAGTGGAAGGAAATTTCTTCCACCACCAGTTGTTAATGCCGTCTGGGCCCGGGGCAGCGAAGTTCTTGGTACCAACAAGTGCTTGTTGGACTTCCTCCGTACTGATTGCCGGGCACACTTCTTCTGGCTCTTCAAGATGTCTGTGACACAGAGCTTCGAAGTGTGCAATTGCTGGAGTGTCGCTATTGAATGGACGCGGCGTTTCGTAGATTCCCTTCCAGAAGGTTTCGACATCTTCTACAGTCGGCGGATTCTCGACAACACGCTGTGGCTCTTGAAAGAGGCGGGAAGGATTCGTACGGAACAAATTGTTTTGTTCCATACTCCTCACCCGCCTCTTCAATGTTTTCTTTATCGCCATGAGCGCTCGGATCCTATCTAGACAGTGCTGTTTGATGGTAAGCATCACTGTCAGATTTAGAGTATGGTGTTGACGTCTTAATCCGGCAGCTATGCGCCGGATTCTGGGAGTAAAAACTCTACCAGACGTCTTATATTCCACCACACTCTGGATTCGAGAAGCGTTTTGTCTGGCCGACTGTATCTTGCCTTCGATTTTTTGTACACGCCGCTTGGCTTTTCTCGACCCCGTGATTGGTTGACCTCTCACGGGGGACGAGTTGCTTCGTGGCGTTGTACACGGCACAGTTGATTTGCCAGATGTCTACATCTTCCGGAATTCCCTCATCGATGACCGCGTCCATTCTAGCCAGGTCTTGTTATTATTTTTTTTTTCGGTTTCCCGATGCCGGTCAGTCCTCCCGTGGCCTCCGACGCCTCACGGGTTTCGCGCCGGCGCATCAACTACAGCCACTCCCCACATCCCGCAGGGTTAGTGACTGTAGATACCAGAATCGTGTGCCCTAAGCAGACGGAGAGAACCCAGAATGACCGCCTTCTGCATTTGACCTGCCAGCCACTTGGCTGGTTTTTGGCAGGCCGGTATGATCTTCAGTTCCGAGAGCAGCGTAGGCTTTATCCCTCCGAGTACACCGATAATAAGGACGACCATTTTGACCGAGTAGCCTGGGTACAGCACTTGGAGCTCGTACCGGAGATCGCGATATTTGGTCCGTTTCTCCTCCTCCTTCAAGGTGATGTTTTCTCCGCAGGTGCCGAGAACTCGATGACATACATCACCTTGAGTTGATGGTCGAGGAGGACTATGTCAGGCTTGTTGGCTTGAATTAGCCTGACGGTCGGGAACGAGTAGTTCCAGTAAATCCGGCATTTCTCGTTCTCGACAACGGACTCAATATCTCCGGGGACGTAAGGCAGCACTGGTGTCTGGTCTACCCCGTACGAGTGCCTTAGATGGTAGTATAGCACTCGTAAGGCCGCGTTATGTCTGTGGATGTAGGCCGAAATCGCATATATGGGGCATGCAGAAAGTAAATGCATGAGCGATTCCGGCGCCTGATGGCAGGTCCTGCAGTTGATATCAGGAACCTCTACACGCCACACGCGGCTACGGTAGACCAAGGTGTTGATAACACCATCTTGGCAGGCCATAATGAATCCCTCGGTCTCCGACTTAAGCCTTGCTGACCTTAGAAAAGCGAAGGTCAGCCTGGTCGATAAACCCAGTGTTTCGATGTTCTTATAGAAGACACCATACTGGGGTTTATCGACGTGCTGCCGAAACAGATTTTCCTGTTCGGCAGCTCTAATTCGGGCTTTCAGACGATTTGGCTGGAGTTCGGTGACTGACTCAACATCAGCACCTCGCCGGCCTCCTCGCCTGATGTCAAATGCGAGACCGAGTTCATCTGCGGCTCTTTTTTGCTGCCTTGAACAATCCTGCTCCCACTCCTACAGTTTCGTGATGTTTTACGAACCGCAAGAGGGGATCTGAGCTCCTGAGTATGTTACATGCCATACTCAGTACTACTCTGCCATGCGTACGCTCCAGGCTCAAGAGTCCTCGGCCCCCCCGTTGACGTGGGAGGTACACACGAGGAACGGATGATCTAGGATGAATACTTCTGTGAATATTCATCATCTTGCGGGTATCTCTGTCTAATTGACGCAGCTCATCTACCCTCCACTTTACTACTCCGAAGGAGTATAGCAGAATCGGAACGGCAAGCATATTAGTTGCAGACACCTTGTTCTTCCCCGAAAGTTCGGAAGACCAAATCTTTCGGAGGCGGTGTCTGTACTTGCCGCGGAGAGAATCTTTTATTTGTGATACATCCTGGATGTGCCTTTGTTGCACACCCAGATATGTATAGGTCTCTCCGGCATCCAGATGTCTTAGGATGCTTCCGTCTGCGAGCTGCGCATCTTCAGGAAATTCCGCGCATCGTCCTCTCTTGAGGTGGACTACTGCACATTTGTCCAACCCGAACTCCATACCAATTGCCCGCGTATATTCTTCGACCACCCTAAGAGCGTTTTGTAGTTCGCGCTCTCCGGAGGCATAGAGTTTAAGGTCATCCATATAAAATAGATGGGTGACCTTATGCCTCCGGTCGCTGGGTGGCCCACATTGATATCCGCGGGTTTGGCGGAGCCCAACAGACAACGGCAGCAGTGAGATGCAGAAGAGGAGAGGACTCAGGGAGTCACCCCTGGAAAACTCCTCTCCTAAATGCCACCTGCTCTGTCGTGACCCGCTGTGCACCTGTTGTTATGGTGAAGCGGGTCTTCCAGAGCGGCAGCAGCTGTTGTATGCATCTCACTAGTGGTGCTGGTACCGCAAGACATTCGAGCAAGTACAACAATAGCTCATGCGATGTTGTATCAATTGCCTTGCGGTAATCAATCCAGGTCATCGATAGATTCCGCTTGTATTGCACAGAATCCTGTGTAATACAGCGGTCTATCAGCAGGCTGTCCTTGCAACCTGCCATGCCCTTCTTGGCACCACGCTGTTCGTGTATCTGCTGGAAGACCGGATCAACAGACCTCAGCGTCCTAGCATACAAGATACGTGTAAATATCTTGTAGCAGGAGTTAAGGCAAGTGATCGGCCTATAATTCTTCGGGTCGGAAAGATCCCCCTTTTTGGGAATTAGCACAGTACGTCCCTCGACAAACCAGTCCGGAATCTGCTGCCCCTCGTTCAACCATGAGTTGAAAACTCGCGCCAGACGGCGGTGAGTGGAAGGAAATTTCTTGCACCACCAGTTGTTAATGCCGTCTGGGCCCGGGGCAGCGAAGTTCTTAGTACCAACAAGTGGTTGTTGGACTTCCTCCGTACTGATTGCCGGGCACACTTCTTCTGGCTTTTCAAAATGTCTGTGACACAGAGCCTCGAAGTGTGCAATTGATGGAGTGTCGCTATTGAATGGACGCGGCGTTTCGTAGATTCCCTTCCAGAAGGTTTCGACATCTTCTACAGTCGGCGGATTCTCGACAACACGCTGTGGCTCTTGAAAGAGGCGGGAAGGATTCGTACGGAACAAATTGTTTTGTTCCATACTCCTCACTTGCCTCTTCAATGTTTTCTTTATCGCCATGAGCGCTCGGATCCTATCTAGACAGTGCTGCTTGATGGTAAGCATCACTGTCAGATTTAGAGTATGGTGTTGACGTCTTAATCCGGCAGCTATGCGCCGGATCCTGGGAGTAAAAACTCTACCCGTCGTTTTATATTCCACCACACTCTGGATCCGAGAAGCGTGTTGTCTGGCCGACTGTATCTTGCCTTCGATTTTTGTACACGCCGCTTGGCTTTCTCGACCCCGTGATTGGTTGACCTCTCACGGGGGACGAGTTGCTTCGCGGCGTTGTACACGGCACAGTTGATTTGCCAGATGTCTACATCTTCCGGAATTTCCTCATCGATGACGGCGTCCATTCTAGCCAGGTCTTGTGGCTTTAGGTTAGCCTTGGTGTTAAGGCTAACCCTTGTCCTTAAGTCTATATCGGTGAACTCTAATAGATGATCCCCATCAGCTGGTAATTGCCGCGGTGGAACTGCGGCTGGCAGTTCTTCCAGCTGACGGGGTGCCCTTACGTAACCTGTCCTGAGCAAGAAGGATACTTGATCTCTCAGGTGTTGTTGAGAGAAGGCGCGATGCTCTGGATGCATTTCGCACCAAAGTGCATGCAATCGCGCCATGTATCCCCTTCGCTCAGGTTCGCTACTCTCGCGGCAGGTCAGCAAGTCATCCCTTAGTTCCCTCGTCCACTTAAAGCGTCCATGTACAATTGCGGTATTGTCATCGTTTGGACCGTCCGGTAAGGCCCCTCCCATCTGTCCTTGACCTCCATCCGACTGAGGTCGATTGTGAGGGGCTCTTCTTAGGTTGTAAGGAACCCATAGCAGTAAGAGTATCAGGGTGGTTAGCCCTGGTACTCCCGGCCGTCATTAGTCAGGCAGAGTTGCCTCTGCCTGTCCAGGGTGCACCAACGTGGAGGTTTCCGGTCCTTTGCACCCCTTTGTTATTATTATTATTATTATTATTATTTTTTTCCGGTTTCCCGATGCCGGTCAGTCCTCCCGTGGCCTCCGACGCCTCACGGGAGTCGCGCCGGCGCATCAACTACAGCCACTCCCCGCATCCCGCAGGGTTAGTGACTGTAGATACCAGAATCGTGTGCCCTAAGCAGACGGAGAGAACCCAGAATGACCGCCTTCTGCATTTGACCTGCCAGCCACTCGGCTGGTTTTTGGCAGGCCGGTATGATCTTCAGTTCCGAGAGCAGCGTAGGCTTTATCCCTCCGAGTACACCGATAATAAGGACGACCATTTTGACCGAGTAGCCCGGGTACAGCACTTGGAGCTCGTACCGGAGATCGCGATATTTGGTCCGTTTCTCATCCTCCTTCAAGGTGATGTTTTTCTCAGCAGGTGCCGAGAACTCGATAACATACATCACCATGAGTTGATGGTCGAGGAGGACTATGTCAGGCTTGTTGGCTTGGATTAGCCTGACAGTCGGGAACGAGTAGTTCCAGTAAATCCGGCATTTCTCGTTCTCGACAACGGACTCAATATCTCCGGGGACGTAAGGCAGCACTGGTGTCTGGTCTACCCCGTACGAGTGCCTTAGATGGTAGTATAGCACTCGTAAAGCCGCGTTATGTCGGTGGATGTAGGCCGAAATCGCATATATGGGACTTGCAGAAAGTAAGTGCATGAGCGATTCCGGCGCCTGATGGCAGGTCCTGCAGTTGATATCAGGAACCTCTACACGCCACACGCGGCTACGGTAGACCAAGGTGTTGATAACACCATCTTGGCAGGCCATAATGAATCCCTCGGTCTCCGACTTAAGCCCTGCTGAACTTAGAAAGGCGAAGGTCAGCCTGGTCGATAAACCCAGTGTTTCTATGTTCTTATAGAAGACACCATGCTGGGGTTTATCGACGTGCTGCCGAAACAGTTTCTCCTGTTCGGCAGCTCTAATTCGGGCTTTCAGACGATTTGGCTGAAGTTCGGTGACTGACTCAACATCAGCACCTCGCCGGCCTCCTCGCCTGATGTCAAATGCGAGACCGAGTTCATCTGCGGCTCTTTTTGCTGCCTTGAACAATCCTGCTCCCACTCCTACAGTTTCGTGATGTTTTACGAACCGCAAAAGGGGATCTGAGCTCTTGAGTATGTTACATGCCATACTCAGTACTACTCTGCCATGCGTACACTCCAAGCTCAAGAGTCCTCGGCCCCCCCGTTGACGTGGGAGGTACACACGAGGAACGGACGATCTAGGATGAATACTTCTGTGAATATTCATCATCTTGCGGGTATCTCTGTCTAATTGGCGCAGCTCATCTACCCTCCACTTTACTACTCCGAAGGAGTAGAGCAGAATCGGAACGGCAAGCATATTAGTTGCAGACACCTTGTTCTTGTTGGGCGATTTCGCGTAAATCGTGAGCTACTTCATATGCAGAGCGAAGGTTTTGGGCAAACGTCAGAAAAGCAGGAGTTTGGCCAGTGTTTTGGCATACTGCTGTATTTAAGGCGAATCTGATTCCAGGTAGTCCCATGTTGTGTGGTCTTCTTGGGCAAGAATAGCAAGTCGTGGTTTAAGATCTCGATTTTTTCGTTCACCGGATTGGATGATGGATGGTAAAATGCAGTAAAACTTTGCTCAATTCGAAAACACGCACAAATATGTTGCACAACGTCACTGATAAATTGTGCGCCGTTATCGCTCACAATAGACCTTGAATTCCATAGCGCAAACAGATTTTCTCAATTAAGATCCTCGCTGTAGCGTCGGCAGTGGCTTCGGAAAGACCGAACAACTCGATCCACTTAGAAGCGGCATCTTCAATTATTATTATCCAGCGGTTTCTTCTGTCTGTTTCAGGTAGTGGTCCAAAGAAGTCTACCGATATAATTTCGATTCGAGTAGCTTGAACGGGTGTTTCCAAAAGTCCAGCTGGTTTAAAATTGGTGGGTTTAAACCGTTGACATTCTATGCAAGTTTTCACATATTCAATTATGTATCGTCTCATACCGGGACAATAAAAATGAGCCTTGATTCTGTTTAGTGTCCTTTCTGTCACATCATGGCATGAAGTTGGGGAATGATGATATTCCTGTAACACTGATTTGCGTTTCTGTTCAGGAACTACGAGCTGTGCTTCCTCCGTGTCATTTTCACGAACATAACGATAAAGAACGCCTTTCTCGAGTAGATAACCTCGTTCTATCCAACGTCGGACATTAGTTTCATGTGTGGCCGCCTCTGTGTCATGTATGATCTTAGCTATATCAGGATTAACTGGCTTTCACGAACTTCAGCAGGTGTATGTCGTGGCAATTCCACGGTAACTTGGCACACTGTTTCTTGTAAAGTATCGGCTACTACGTTGCACTTTCCAGGAGTATATGTTATCTGTAAATCGTATGATTGTAACTGCAGCGCCCATCGGGCTAGGCGACCAGATGGAGATTTGAGATTCATGAGCCAGCGCAGAGGTTGATGGTCTGTACCAACTATTACTTTAGAAGAGGCTACGTATCCCTTAAAATGATTCAACGCCCATACTAAAGCTAAAGCCTCGCGCTCAGTTGTATTATAATTTTTCTCTGCAAATGTCAGCAATCTACTGGCGTATTCAATGGGTCTCTCGTCCGGGGGCTCCCCTGGAATAAACAAGCTCCAAGCGCGTAATTGCTTTAATCAGTTCGTAATACGTATGGTAAGTTTTCGTCTGCTTGTCTCAAAATAGGAGCAGTAGTAAGTGCCATTTTCAACTTGTGAAATGTGGTTTCTTAGGGTTCATCCCATTTCCAGACTGTGTTCTGCCAATAAACTTCCGGTACCAAGAACATGTTTGTATGAAAGTTCGTAATTGCTTTAAGTTCACAGGACTTGGTAAATTTGATATCGCAGAGACCTTACTCGAATCTGTCATGATGCCCTCTTGCGTCAATATGTGTCCGAGATATCGTATTTCTGAAGCTGCAAAGATACACTTAGTACGATTTGCTTGCAGATTGTACTCGCGTAAGCGTTGGAGAACAGTTTTGAGGTCATCTATGTGTTTTTCGAAAGACTCTGACAGTACCAGGCTATCGTCGAGATATGCCAAAATAGTTACCCCTATACCAGTTCTAAAACGATCAATCATCCTCTGGAAGGTAGGAGGTCCATTCTTCAGATCGAACGGCATTCTCTTAAATCTGTACAGGCCAAAAGGTGTAACAAAAGCTGTCTTGTCTCTGTCTGCATCATTCACTTTGATTTGCCAGTATCCCGATTGCAAATCGACACTACTCATCATTCGGGTTTGTTTGGCGGAATGCAGTTAATCATCAATGCGAGGCATGGGATATTTATCACTGACAGTCACACTATTTAGCTCGCGATAATCTACGCATACTCTATAGTTCCCATCCTTCTTGGGTACTAGAACAACTGGTGCGGACCAAGTACTCTCGCAGTCTTCGATAATATCTAAGGCCTTCATTTTGTCAATTTCCTTTCGCAAAATATCCCTTTTTGTTTTGGTTAACGGAAATGGAGGTACAGAAATAGGAATTTGATTTTCATTTACATGAATGTGATGTTCTACAAAATTGGCAGGTTGGGTTCTAGGTTCAAAAATATCTGAATTATCAGTGAGGAGAGAATTTATTTGATTTTGCTCTTCGACATCTAGCATAGTGCCTTCATTTCCCCTCAACGTAACAAGTTAAGAGACTTGGCCTCAATAGCACAAGTGGAGACCTCGTTAGAATATTGGTAACTAACTTCGGGAAAATCACCTAAAAGAGCACTTTTGATTTGATAAGTCTAAAACAATTCGGGCTTGACATAGGAAATCAGCTCTCAGAAGTGTAAATGTAGCATTCGGTAGCGCCAGAAAAGATGCATAAATAACTTTGTGTTTAAGAATAACATTAATGGAGAAGCAGGGTACTTCCTGAATAGAGTGAGTGCCATTAGCTAGGCTGATTGAAAGTGTTTCGTAACAGATCGGTACATTACCCTTTACCAATGAATATAATTTCTGACCAGCTATGGATCGAGTGGCACCGGTATCAGCGTAGGCAAGTCCACATTCCTCGAAAATTTTAATAGGTAGGATAGGTCTGTGAGAAATGTGAGAAAACTGTGGGATAGTTATACCGAAAAATGACGACTGAGAGGTAGATGGTTGACTGAAGTTGGATTTAATGTCTGCAGGCGATGATTTTGGTTCATTGCATTTATTACACTTAGAACGAGTGACCCCTGGTGTACCACAACCGTACCATGAATACGTTGGAGTGGTTTTAGTGACTGATGTAGGTTTCCAATTTGTTTCCTTCAGTTTTACTAGTTTGTCTACGTTTGGTACGGCAGTCTTTCACAAGATGTCCAAAGCGACGACAGAAGGTACATTTTGCCCTTTCTTTCCGAAATTTATTTTCTTTTAAGTATTGGTCAGCATCGGATCTATCCACAAGATCGCCAAAAGAAGCTTCAACAGAGCGTATCCGCGTAATAAGTTCATTAAAAGTCGTTACGTCGTCACGAGGAATTCGTTCCCTAACAGATTTATTCAGCAGGCCATACACCATATCAAGATATACATTTTCTTCATGAGTATATGGTAGTTTTGCTAACAGAGCGCGCGCGTTACAAATAAAAAGTTCCGCTTTTGTATCTTTTTGTTCCTCAGCAATTAATTTTCGAAATATTTTAAACGCTGTTTCTTCCGGTCCGTAAACATCTTTCAGTAATGTAAGTGCAGAATCCCAACTATCGATTGTGTTTTTAACACCTTGATACCATTTAGCGGCTAATTCTATGAGCAGCATAGGCAACCCCCTTAGAGCAATTTCATCAGAAACATTTGCGCAAGATTTGTACGTTGATACGGCGTCGACAAATGCATCAACAGACGAATCAGAGCTAGCATCGAAACGGGCTGTACATTTTGTGAAATTTCCTTGCATTTCAGGAGCAGTCGAGGACGATTGAACATCACGAGTTAAGTTGTCACTATTTGTGCGTATGGCACTCAAAAGTTGTTGGAATTGTTCATTGGTTGAAGTTACCGGGGCAGTTGCTTTTGGGTCACTCATTTCGCTAACCTTGGGATTTCTCCCTTTTGGCATCTTACATTAAAACACCAATATGCACAAATAATGTAGCTTATTACAAAATTATGAATAACAATAGTTCTGTGAAAATTTATTTTCAAATCATCCCACTTCACCCTTCGTAACTTGTAGCTTTTGTTTAGTAAATAGTCTCAAAACGAAATTAAACACTTTAAACAGTTTTTTTTATACAGTCTGTACTTATTTAGCAAAAGAATGTCTGAGCACGCGAACAATTCACTAAATGTTCGATGAGCACGAGAAAATACTGTCCAGCAGGTATTTTGCACTATTAGAAGCACGTATTTTCCGGAAAATGTTCTTACTTTTGTCAGTACTGGAATCTAGCATAATACGACCGAAATTTGAAGTAAATAAACATGCAGCTACTTACAGTTTTGTGGATAATTTTACCTCACTCGTCCTCAACTTTACTAGTTTTTGTTTGTAGATTTGAATTTGAGACAAAGTTCTATCAGCGAATTATGGCAGATGTAGAGTCACAGAAGTCCCAATTATTATGTCCAGAAAACACAACACTAAAAGTCTTTAGTTTCTTTCAAATATCACAAAACTCATTCCACAGGTTCTTTATGTTAGCCAACGTCTTTGTTTTTGTAGTCGGTCACACGTTAGGGCGCCAATTTATAACGAAATGCACGTTATAATTTTAAAAGAAAGGTTTTATTAACATACAAATAGAAACTTCAGATGGGTTAGTGTTAATTCTGTTAAGAACATAATAATAACTTAAATAATCTCTGGTAAAGGTAAAAAAAAATAAATTTCTAGCACACAAAACTCTATCACCACCGTTCACAACTGTCAATCCTTTTCTGTCACTCTCTGCCACTTAGGAACGTTCCGGTTGATACTCTGGTCAGGTTCAGTTCAAGATCACAGCCGAACAACCGAGGGCAAATAAGGGTATTGTTACAATATTTATTTTTATAATTTACCATATCATTCAATCCTTTGATTTTTTTATTAGAGGAAGTTTTTAACAAAGTATACTTTTGTATAATATTTTCAAAGTCAGTTGAAACACTATAAAAACGCCGACAAAGGATTTTATCCATTAAATGAGTAAATCCCTTTGTCGGGCGTTTAAATTCCTTTGTCGGCATTTTTATAGCGCTTCAACTGACTGGATATACTCTAGCAATTCTTCATATTTTTCTTTGAGTTTGGTCAACTCTAAATCAGGCTGTACTGTGGTCTGTGGCTTGGTCTGATATAACTGGGGTGCTGGAGGCGAGTAGTACACTTTCTTCTGTGGCAGTCAAAACTTCTGGGGTCAAATAAAATTAAATAAAATTAAAACAAAAATAGGAGGCAAGAAAAATAAACATATAATCAACAGTAATCAACACCGCCATTCATAGTCTTTGGATGTAACCCCTAAAATATACCTAAGCTCTAAAAAATTAAACTGCATAGGTATGGGTATCTACTACTATTTACTATGAATTAAAGTTTATTTTTTACTGCTTACTTTACACTAATTTTAAAATGAATCCAGCTTTACCTATATACTTAACAATTCATGCTGTAAATCTCTTTCATAGTCACCATCGGTAAAATGGTTAGAGCAAATTGTTGCAGTATCGGTATTAAACTTATTCATTCTTTTACAACGGTGCACTCACTCTTTCCGCATTGTTGAAGAAACGAAATCATTATCCTTTGGAAAATAATGAAATCTTAAATTCGAGCCTTTCTTCTTAAGGGACAGTTGCTTATTTTTGCACGAAGCAACAATACATACTCATCCAGGCATAGTCTGGTCTGAAAAATAAGCAAATGCATGGCATGTAACTAAATATAGATATATAAATTATTTTTAAAATAACTTACCTAGGAAATAAAACTGATAAAGAAACAGTTCGAAATGCACAAAGAGGGGGTTAAAATAGTCTCTCAGAAACCAAAAACTTGACCAGCTTTTTGGACCAAACCAAATAGTCTATTGCTATAATATGGTCTTAAAAATAAAATGTCACAAACATAACTTCACACAACGGCAAAAAACACACAAAAAGTCACAATAATTCACAAAGAATCGATAAAAAGCCGGGCTCTTACGGAAGCTGCGCTGCATAAACAAACCAATTCAGCTGATTCAGCATCTGTAGTGACATCACACATGTACAACGGGTTGCGTCGAATTGTCTAATGAACGTTAAACCAAATTAAGCAATCCTTTTCAGTTTACTATTCTTGGTTTACAGTAGCCATTTCTGAATACATCTGACTCATTTTAGACACATTTGCACCTATTATAGCTACTGGCTGATATAATATATAAGATTAAAGAAATTATATCAGTATGAATATATATTATGCTCTCTTTGGAATGCGTGACCAAGGAAGTTTTAATATATAATTTTTTCTTGTCTGATCTTGCTGATTAAACTTAATATTTCGTTGTTAACATTATTGTTACCAGCAATTTTTGAGGCCCATGACAGACGCAGACGGTCTACCAATTCTTTTGGTTTATTCCAATTTACATAATCTACATTTCTATCATTGTACATCTCCTGAGTAGGTATTTTAGGTTGTAATCCTAAACCACTTTTCGATCTCGACACCATTGTAGAGGTTACCAAAGGTTTTATAATTTTGTGGAATTTCTTCCATTTAGAGGTGTTCAACCCATTATCTGGCTTATAATTCTTGAATGGTGCATTAGTCTTTGTTAATATTTTACCATAGATCTTCAACTCTTCATTGCGATTAACATTCACGCCACTATTTAAAATCGGTGGATATCTCAGAAACATGTTATATAACTCAGCACTGCCTGGATACACTCCAAGTTTTTTTACCATGCAGCAGTGCAATATTTCCATTAGAAAATCGTACTTCGGCATTACCCATCTATAGGACATCATTATTGGGATCTACTCGTACACCGTATATAGTATCATATTTAGAATCACCAGACTTTAAATTTCCTATGTGCCTATTGACTATATCATGTACTTCTCTTGCAAATGAAATTTCCGAACCTGGGGTGGCGAATATTGATGGTGGAGGCGTTTCCATTATTGACGTTTGTAATGTATCATATTCGCCATCATTCTTGCTTTTATCAGGTGTGGTCTTAAAAGAAGTATCTCTGTCAGATGATTATGTTGAATGCGTACTTTGAATCGAGGTTTTCGTTTGTAGTGGTTTGTAGTGGTTGAATTTAAAGGTTTTGTTATAAGTTCATACATCTTTTTAAGTGATAATTGGTTCTCCACATGTCTACTTTTAATTGAGTTGAATTTCTTGCGTACTGCATCTGTCGCTTCTATCAACTTACGTTTGAGACGTATTTCAATCTCAGCATCAGTGTTGGTTTTACCGCCTTTGCTGATATTCATTTTTAATTATTATATATCTCCGTTATCGAAGTGTCTCTGATGATGTATATAGACCCATTGAAGTTTTAATTAAAATATATCAAGGATATATAAAGCTATCAAAACCTTTTCTATATCGACCCTCATGTACTTCTCTATCCTTATTTATTACCAGAAATCCATATTTATCTTTCCAACACTCCACGCACATTTCTTGAAATTGTTTAAATGTTACATTGGGTGACACGTGATCGGAAAATACGTGGTGCGAATTTATGTCATCCTGTTTAAACATAACTATGATATTACTATTGTCCCTTATGAGTTGCTTCTGTGTGCGTGAATATGACGCCCCATACTAAAATATGATTTTATAACATCCCACTTCTCACATATTACATCAAATATAAATATTGACTCCGGCTGGGCTTCGGATGGTTCAACTATTTGTGTATTATTACTAAAGGTATAAAACCCTAATCCCTTAATTGGTGTTAAAACGTTCTGTGAGTACTCATACTTGGGTTGATTTAGTGATTTTGAATATAGATATACATTCAAAAAACGTAGTCCAAGAGGGTGGGTAAGTAGAGAAATTATTACATTTATCTTTCCGCAATTTGACGGCCCGATTATAATAGATCGTACAGTTGAGGGTAGTAGCGGCCCAGGACGTTTATTTACATCGCCGTACCCAAATCCAACCTTTTCATCTAAATTATCCACAATAAATTTTTCTTTCTGCTTGACAATACGCATTGTATCGCGGTTGAAGACTATATAAATAGATGTATGTTTTACAACACTTATTTAAATGTTGATCACCACACAACACACACATCAAAGACATCAACGTAAGAAAAAGATTGGTGGGGGTATAATCAATTCCCTGATTGACAAGCTTCCATTTGAATTGCATTTACCGGGAGGTTATCAGTATTGCGGTCCCGGTATCAAGCTGAAAAAGAGACTCGTGCGCGGTGATATTGGAAAAAATCTTCTTGATATATCGTGCAAGGAACACGATATTGCATACACACAGAACAATATAGCAGCCAGACACAAAGCAGACTATCAACTTGAACAGGCAGCTTGGAAACGAGTTAAATCCAAAGACGCAACGATTGGAGAAAAAGCAGCCGCTTGGTTAGTTACGAACATAATGAAAGGAAAACATCTTGGTATGGGATGTAAGTCAACAATACCTCAAATTTCAAAGAGAAAGAATATTCTTAAAAAGAAGCAGAAGAAGAAGAAGATGGATGTTAGAAAAATAGGTGGAGGAATAGTTCGCAAGGTGCGCGATGTATTACAGAAAGCTGGCGGTAAAAGAAATGTTGCAAAAGATACAAAGAAAGCTATGCACATTGCGCTTCAAGCTGCGCGACATCATATAAAAGCAGCAGGTGGAAAACGAAAAATTCGAACACCTCGCATAATTCCGATACCGACAGTTGGAGGAATTCTACCTTTAATACCTATTTTTGCTGGCTTATCAGCATTGGGTGCTTTAGCTGGAGGTGCAGCGGGCATTGCTAAAGCAGTGAATGTTGTGAAAACGAGCCGACAAGGGATTGCTGAAGCAAATCGCCATAACAGACATATGGAGGCGATTTCCATGGGAAAAAGGGGTAAAGGCTTGAATTTGAAACCGTATCGTAAAGGGTTGGGGCTTTACATAAAACCGCAAAATTCAAAAAACTATTAGACACCCTGCCCCAGAGAGCTCTAACCGAAATTCATCTCAGATATTATGCTAAGAGGATGAAGATACTTTATTTTCGAGGTGGATTTATGCGCAATATTCTTCCTAATTCCGGCCCTCATTATAACGAAGCCTCAATCATCAATTTAGATCATGTAGGCGGTCCTGGGACACATTGGGTGGCATATAAGAAACGTGGTGGTTTAGTCACATATTCTGATAGTTTTGGTGATTTACCCCCACCCATAGAATTAGTTCGATATTTCCACACCAAAGAAAATTGATAAAATCTGCTATAATTACAAGCGGCAGCAAAAATTTATTACAGTGTGGTGTGGACATTTCTGCTTAAAGTTTCCATCTTTAAGAATGAAAAAGTGACACTATGAAGCAAACATCTATCACACCAGCGATTGACCGAGAAAACGCAACTCAGTTGCGTTAAAACAGACAACCAAACAACATGTAACAAAAAATTTTAAAACAAATTCCTAATAATTAATAGTTTCTCTGATGATGGTGTAATAAACCGAAACGTTAGAAAAAAAAATTCAATTAGTTATACCTGACCGAAATCCCAAAAAAAAAACTATATATTTCATACAGATAACGTTTCAAATCCAATTGAACCATTTCTTCACAAAATTCATCTAAATTTAAAATGCCACAAATATATTTCTTACATGCGTTTGCACCTAAGTTGTATTTTTCAGAATCCTCCATAAAACGTTGACCTTCATCATTATCGAAACAGTAGTTTAGATCATAATTTGCAGCATGTAGCGATTCCAAACTTAGATCGCTTAACTGAGTCTTAACACAGTCTATGGATAGATGTACTAATGTTTTCTGCTTGTACCCACCCTTGAGCTGAATAACACATCCACATATTTGCTACTTTTCTGGAAATTAAATAATTAGATGTAAAAATTTTGATTTTAAATAAATTATTATTAAATGACTTACATGGATGCTATTGGTGTGGAATCGTTAAAGTAAATTTTGACTTATTTGGCTGATATGAGCTAATGAGTGATCTAATAGCATTATGTTTTATGATAAACTTTCTTTCACAATATTCTATTTATTAACTAGTTACTACTTTAAAATAATCCTAATTGATGATAAATTTATTTTTTTGTTATGAAATAATAATTAGGTATTCAAAAATAGAGAATTTTAATAAAGGACTCGTTTTTGCACCAGGATAAACTGGAGTGCGCTCAGCTAAATAAGGCAACGTGTATCTGTCTTTTACTGAATTTATTTTATCAATAACATCCGGCTTTAAAGCCTGTGCAACTCTTTTTGGCAAAAATGATTTAAAAGGTGTAATTGTACTCTCATGAAACAAATTTACCAAGACCGATTTTCCAAACCGCGTATTGACCAGAGAAATGTTTTTTATTAGGTAAGCCTTATTTATATTTAATGAAGAAATTGGTCTCTGCTCCACAATCTGATAAGTATCTTGATTGATAAGTTCATAAGTGCTAATAAATCAATATCAGAAATTGCAGCCGTGTCTAAATAAACAGTTTTGTATAAAGTGAAAGAATTGCGACAAAATATAAAATAATGCTCACTTAAAAATAATCAGATCACAACACTATGCTCACAAAACCTATTAACTGCAGACGATTCGAAACAAGTATGATTTTACATCGCAACTTCGCCTCATTTTATTACAACCACATAGTTACGTCACGAAACTCCCACTCACGAATACATAATTATTTTTTCTTATTTCCATACAACGGAGAAGTCTTCAAGCGAAGATTACCCCATATACGTGTACGATCAAGGTCGAAGGAATAGAAAACATCAAAAGCAAGTGCGCGTACACGTGTGTGCTAAAAGTCACTGAAATTCAAACCCGCGGGCACAACGGTTTTAAAACATACGCTCGTATACGTATATGCTCAAGGACGGAGGAGAGAGCCGGTATAAATCAACTACTAATAACACAACAAATTTGGGTCCTACCACTAAAACTAGACGATCGCGAAAAAGGCCAATTAATTATTACAAATCGCTTCACGACAAGGTAAGACGTATCAAAGGGGAATCAATTAAATAATTGAATTAATAAAACCAGATTATATAAGAGAGTAAATACTCGACACAACAATAAACAATAAAATAATCGAGGGGGGGGGGCATAAAATAATCGTTACACTGGTGCAGTGGCCAGGATAACATAAACTAAATGTACGAGGGGGGTTGGGTCGTTACAGTATCAACAATGAAATCAGATGTATGATATGTTTCATGCTAATGGTATTGAAGCACTAGTGTTGCCTAAAACTAGGATCTGCAAGCTTGTTTTTAAAAATTAAATCAGTATTAACTATTTTATCTGTCATATTCATCACAAGTAATATTTTTTTCGATCGTGTTGTCCTGAACTTCTACTTTATCAAATGTTTGAGACATCAATATCGATTATTTAGAACAAGATTGTACATTTTCTGCCTGATTTTTTCTATTGCCAATTTAACAAGATTCTTGCTTCTAAATATGACATTTTCCTGAAAAGAAACCTGTTATGATAAAGAGGTCTATATACCTATGTATCATCAGCGAATTAGGTTCGCAAGTAATGCATTTAATATGCCAGAGAAGAGGTTCGTAGAACTCTTTCGTTTGAATAAGAACTTAGTAAAAGAACTAATACATACATTAACTCCACACTTACAACAGCCCATAATAAGAAGGGGGAATTTCTATAGAGCATAAAGTACTGGGTGCTTTGCGCTTCTATGCGACTGGATCTTACCAAAGATATGTGGGCGAAGAATTAAATCTTGGACTGAGCCAAACGTCTATACCGGGTGTCCCAGCCTCGCGTCGGCCAAATGTCCTGGCTCTCTTATAAGAGATATCGAAAAATTTCAAAAACGGGGTGATAGAGGGCGCAAAGGTACATAGTCTAAAAATATTTTGAAATATACAGGGTGATCCATTGAGGCGTGACGATATAAACTTATGTTTTTTTTAAATGGAACACTAGGTATATTATTACATATTTGAATTCTACTTTTAAAGACGACTCAAGCGATATGCCACTTGATGGGTCTGCGATGGGTCGGTACCATAATATGGGTGAGTTTGTACCAAAAACATGCCAACTTTGTGAGCTCACTGTGACGTAATGGAAGGACATTTTGAGATCTAGATTATGTCAAAAATTGTCAAACACCCTGTAGTTTACGCTACTTTTATCGGATCTAACGAAATCGGTCATTTTATACCGGGTGAGTCAGGAAACGCCAAAACTACTTTTTTCTCATTTTTTTCAAATGGAACGCCCTGTATATTATGACACCAAAGGAAAGCCCTTTGAAAGAGCTTTCCACTGATATAAAGGTTCAAGGGTCTATCTATCATGGGTGCCAAGAATTTGATGGCAAAGTGGCACAATTCGAGGTTTATTAAAAAATTACGCTCAATTTTCAATTGTTTTGTGAATTTTCGCTTAAATCGGCGCTTTTCAGTAAGAAAATTTCAAAAATAATTATCCTTATACTCGGAGAAAAATACCGTACTTCAGTGCAGAAAAATACTTAAGTATAAAATAGTCAACGCCTGATAAATTTAATTTTTTTTTCTGAAATGCGTATATAAATTCATGTCATGACAAGTCTTTTCTAGCCCGACGTAATTTTGTCGCGAAATGATTTATTATTTTAGAACGGTGCTTAATAAAACGTAGCTTTTCGTAGTATTTTTTTCTCAGCTTTAAAATGGTGTAATTCATTCTTCTAAAATAAGACCAAAAAATACTTTTATTTTCAATTCAATGAAAGATAGTAAAATTTTTGTTAAGTTTGGAAAGCTGTTGTTCCACGTACTATCATCGAAAGAATAAATAAAAAAAAATTGTAGAGAATTTCAAATTGCTTCCAACTTTCAATTTATCGAAATAAATTCAAAAAAATCAAGTAGGTACCTGTCATAAAAGTACCAGTCTTGTCAATAATTTACTTTATTGTTGTAAAATTTCGAGTGTTGATATTTTTCTTAGTATAAACGAACGAGTAACAATGAAATTCACCCAACAAGAGTTAACTGATATGATATATTGTTTGGGAGAAGCTGATAGGAATTGCTTATTGGCATCAAGGATTTATGAAATGAAATACCCCGAGCGACGAACTCCTGATCCCAACTCATTCAAAAACTTGAGAGAAAGATTTGAGGACACTGGTAATGTGTGTTATACCAAAAGAAAATTGAGGAACATGGTTGTAAATAATGAAGAACACGAATTGACAGTTTTGCTTCACGTGCAAGAGAATCCTCACATAAGTTGTCGTGAAATTGAACAACAAACCGATGTAAGTAAAACTTCTGTAAATCGTATCATCAATAAATACAAATATCACCCCTATCACATTCAACTACACCAAGACCTTTATGGGGAAGATTTTCAAAATCGTATTAATTTCTGCAATATAATGCTAAATAAAATTAACGAAGATGCCCAATTTTTATCAAAGGTTTTATTTACCGATGCAGCTACCTTTCGCAGTAATGGGACAGTAAATCGCTATAACATGCATTATTATGCGACTGAAAACCCGCACTGGGTCAGGCAAGTGGATCACCAAAATCGATGGTCAATTAATGTATGGGGTGGTATATTAGACAACTATGTCATTGGACCGTGGTTTTTTGAGGATGGGGCATTAAATGGCCGAAGATATCACAATTTCTTGCGTTTGAATTTAGAGGGGCTGCTTCAAGATGTAGATGAAGACGTTAGAGAGAACATGTGGTTCCAGCACGACGGTGCACCCCCACATAACCATCGAATAGTAAAAGATTTTTTAACTAATTGGAGAGGGGAACAATGGATTGGTCGTGGAGGACCCATAAGATGGCCGGCACGGTCTCCAGACCTAACTCCTTTGGATTTTTTCTTATGGGGTTATGTGAAGCAGGAGATCTACAGGGTGAGGCCCACAACCAGGGAGGATATGCAGGAAAGAATCGCTGCAACATTTCGCAATGTCTCAATAGCTACACTAGCCGATGTTCGAAGAACAACTGAAAATCGTTTACAACTGTGTATCAGGGAGAATGGGAACATTTTTGAACATTTAGTTTAATTTCCAGTGCTTCTACCCAGTTTCTTTCCAAATAAAGTTTTCGTTTCCTCTCTTTCTTGATTTTTTTTTTTGTCTGCAGAGAACTATCATGGTGCAGATAAGTTGATATCATTATTTTCGAAATTGTCTTACTGAAAAGAGCCGATTTCAGCGAAAATTCACAAAACAATTGAAAATTGAGCGTAATTTTTTAATAAACCTCGAATTGTGCACCTTGCCTTCAAATTCTTGGCACCCATGATAGATAGACCCTTGAACCTTTATATCAGTGGAAAGCTCTTTCAAAGGGCTTTCCTTTGGATTCATAATATACAGGGCGTTCCATTTGATAAAAATGAGAAAAAATAGTTTTAGCGCTTCCTGACTCATCCGGTATAAAATGACCGATTTCGTTAGATCCGATAACAGTAGCGTAAACTACAGGGTGTTTGACAATTTTTGACATAATCTAGATCTCAAAATGTTCTTCCATTACGTCACAGTGAGCTCACAAAGTTGGCATGTTTCTGGTACAAACTCACCCATATCATGGTACCGACCCATCGCAGACCCATCAAGTGGCATATCGTTTGAGTCTTCTTTAAAAGGAGAATTCAAATATGTATTAATATACCTAGTGTTCCATTTAAAAAAACATAAGTTTATGTCGTCGCGCCTAAATGGATCACCCTGTATATTTAAAAATATTTTTAAACTATGCACGTTTGCGCCCTCTATCACCCCGTTTTTGAAATTTTTCGATATCTCTTATAAGAGAGCCAGGACATTTGGCCGACGCGAGGCTGGGACACCCGGTACATAGGGTCATCCATGAAGTGACAACAGCCATTGTAGATGTGATGGCAAATGATATAAAATTTCCTACAAGAGCAGAGGAAAGGAATTTAATTAAAACACAGTTTATGAATCGATGGGGATTTCCAGGAGATGTAGGTGCTATTGATTGTACCCATGTGGCAATATTAAAACCAAAGGCAGATGAACATAATTTTTTAAACCGAAACAATTTTCATTCAATTAATACTCAAATTATTTGTGATTCAGATTTAAAAATTAGGAATATTTTTGCCAGTTATGGTGGTGCAACTCATGATTCATCTATATGGAATCAATCTGCAATAAAGGAATTCATGCAGGGTGTACATGCAAATGGAGAAAGGTCGTGGCTAATAGGAGACTCAGGCTACCCATTGTCACCTTTTTTAATGATCCCAGTGAGAGAAGCAGAGGAAGATAGCCCTGAGTCACGCTTTAATCAAGCTTATGCAAGAGCTAGAAACTGCATTGAGATATGCATTGGCTTATTGAAGATAAGGTTTCGATGTATCCTCAAAGAAATAACGGCCACTCCAGATTTTGCTGTTAAACTGAAAAAAAGTCTGTGCAATACTGCATAATATGTGCATTAATGAAAGGGTTCCAATATATGATGAAGGTATACATGAGTAGGATGAAAATGTTGAAAACAACAATCAAGTTCATCCACCTGGAGGATTACTTAATGAAGGACGCAGACTACAGCAGGAAATTATTGAAAACTATTATCAGTGAAAGATCATCTTTGTTTTCATGTTACAATTATAACAAAAATGATTTTAAAAACTTGTTTTGCAGTTCAGGCAAAATGGTGTCTAACGAACATATGTATACCATAGTTTATTGTTTTTTAGTCAAATTTGCCATGACTCCAAATTGGTATAAATTTAAGATTGCAGTATTATTATCCAATGTTATTTTTTATTCATACTGTGATAGTTTTACACGTGATAGATTTGACAATAGATAGTATTAATACAACTTGATGACTATAAAGACTAAATAAATCATTTATTTTATTTATATACATTGTTTTAAAGGTTTTGTACTATTGGCAAAAAAAGGGATGTTTATTGTTATGAATTTGGAAGTTCCACCAAATAAACTTTTTTCTTTCATTTTTATCTCGATTTTTATAGAACTTGACACAAATGGTTAAATGTTGTTTTAAATAAAAACATTTTTTTTAAACCATCAAAGTGATTTGAATTATCAAACTTATCTCATTTCAACCGTAACCAACATTCCCTATTTTTGCTGAGAGTAAATTTGTTCAGTAATGAAGAAAACTAATATAAACTTAGTTTATTACAAAACTAATAAAGACATACAATTTAGAAAATAGAAACACATTCTAAAAACAATATTTTAAATTTAACAGTATTTGCATCATAGTAATTTCTATTAAACTATTTATAAATTTTCTAGAGCATCAGCTATTCTATTTGCAGCATTTGCTACCTAAAAAAAATGGATAAAGATATCTAAAACTTGGCAAATAGATCTGTGAATGCTCATAACTAGAGTCCGTATCTCAGATGACATTTGTGAACGCTTATTGAGATATTTATGTTTGTCAGCAGATAAAAAAAGGGTCTCTAAGCCTCGAGACAGTTGAAAAATAATTTCTGCCGAAATATCAAAATCATAAACCAAAAATTACTTATTTTATAAATATATGGGTACGAAACTGCCCTGTATCTCAATATGTATACATATATATAATTATCTTTCAACTGTCTCAAGGGTCTGGGATCCTTTTCTATCTGTTGACAAATCATCTCAAAAATATCATTTGAGATACAAGCTCTACTCATAACATGCAGAATTTGTAGTAGCACCCACCTACCTCTACCTTTATAGGTAGAAACGTCATTTTTGAGAAAACTTCAATCAAAGGTTGTCAATTATTTTTTATTTTCGTCTGGTGAACTAGAATACCCATTTACAATTGACAAGTACTTTGTTCCACATATGAGGTTATCATAAAGTAAGGGGTCTATTTTAAAATTCTTATATAGTTTTAAGAAATTATACTAGTAGCAGAAAGTAAACAATCTAATTGCCTCAATAATTGAATTTTAGTGTATCTATGGAAAATAAAAGAATTGTCATGTCAAATATTGATACAAGTGTCAAACGAAATAATCGTAATTTAGAGAATTGTTCTCAAAATAAAACTCGCGTAACGTAAATTGTAACAATTTCAATATGGATCTGCAAACAAGAATTAGTTTAGTGCAATGTTATTATGAAGGCGGTAAAAATTACACTACTGGATTACGAAGATTTCGTACGAAAATGGGTTTGAGAGCAGGGTCGTGCAAAATGAAGGCAGATCGTAATTTAATTAGCAAATTTGAAAGAACACGGTCTGTAAAAGACCTTCCGAAGTCAGGAAGACCTAGGATTAATGATGTCCAAGTTGCAGAAGTTCTTCAGGAAAATCAAAACGTAGCCAATACTAATCCGCTAGCAATCAGTAGTGTAAATGCGATATCAAAACGATTACAAATGCCATACACCACGGTTTGGAAAATTTTACGGAAAATCCTAAAAATGTATCCCTATAAACTGCAACTGCTGTTTGAATTAAAGGACGCAGATTTAGCTCTCAGGTACGATTTTTCATTACACGTATTGGCTCAGATGGAATTTGAACCCGAATGGTTATCCCGTATTTTATGGACAGATGAGGCCCATTTCTCTCTTAATGGTGGAATTAATACTCAAAACTGTCGAATATGGTCAACAGAAAATCCACATGAAATCGTTCAGCAAGGCCTTCATGACAAAAAAGTCACCGTTTGGTGCGGTTTTACAGCTAATTTCATCATTGGTCCATACTTTTTCGAGGAAATACAGAATGGGGATGCCGTATCTGTAACTGTTACTGGTGAACGATACCTGCAAATGTTAAGGGATTATGCAATTCTACAGTTGCAAAACGAGCACGAAGGAATTGAAAACATGATTTTTATGCAGGATGGAGCACCTCCGCAAATTTATCGACCAGTTAAAGAATTGTTAACTGCGGTTTTTCAAGATCGTGTTATAAGCAGACATTTTGCAAATTCATGGCCACCAAGATCGCCTGATATTAACCCAGCGGATTACTGGATGTGGGGTTATTTAAAAAATTTGTTGTTTAGAACACGGCCAACATCGCTGGAGGAATTAAAGGACAGTATTAGAGTGCAAATTCGTACAATTCAACCAGAAATGTTCAATATTGCTGTATACAATTTGGAGGAACGGTTGGTAATTTTACAACAACAAAATAGAGTAATGTCGAGCATTTGTGGTAACTACTGTTTGACATCAAAAATCCCATTATGTAAGCAACTAGATTCCATTTACTTTTTGTTATTAATTTGATTTGTTAAGAGTATATAATAAGTTGAAATATGTCCCTTACTTTATAATCACCCGTTACTTACATTTGACAAATGTTCGTTCTGCAAACCAATTACGTCTGTTAGCTTATCTACTGTCTCCGAAACAAATATGCACCGTCTCCTCATCGGTTTTATTTATGTTAATGTTTTTACCCTTCTCTGGTTTGTCTCTTGTATTTTGAACACTTAGTGTATTTTCTTTCCTACTGCCTGAGCAACTGGCAAAAGAAAAATCGTTATAGAAACTTGATTCTTTTGTGTACTAGTATTCAATTTTTCACTTTATACAGATGTACTTTTGATTAAACCACATTCTGCTTCTGAGAGACCCACAAAATTCGAACCCAAAAGACCTAGAAATTGTAATTCTAGTTCTGTTAAAGGTATATTTTCAGGTGGATCGCCCCCTGTGCTTATTTGTCTTTGCGATTATCAGCAGCTTTCTTTTTTAAGCTGTATTTGAAGTCAACCCAAGTCTAAAATTAAAAATATATGTAATGATATACATTATTGCCTAATAACTTTTTATATTATTTAAATATTTTTATAGGCCTAATTAAAGAAAGGGCTTTTTACAGGGCATGACAGTAGTGAACTGCTTTCATAGATTAAAAAAAACAATAATATACCTTCTGCCACTTCTCTACCGGTTTGGTACCATATCCCAAAGAATTTAAAATCTCTGAAATTTCCTTCCATAATTTTCTCTGTGTCTCCTTTCCATTAGATCCAACAAATTTACCTGTGGCTAAATGTGGATGTAATTGCATAAATTCTAATAGTGCAGAAAGATCTGCCGCTCTCTCTTTAAACGTCATCTAAAAAATAATTTAAATAAAAAATTGGATAAAGTACAGAAAAATGTGACGATAAATGATATAAATATGTCATCAGAAGATGAATTAAAGAAAAATAATTTAAGGAAACTAGGCAATTAGTACTGAAAAAATTCTTCAAGTTCATATGTGAATACTTTGGAATACCTTAGAATATACTCAGGTGAACATCTAAACCATGGATAATTTTGTCAAATTTTAAAGATAGGCACACTTGGTTTTACAATAATGTTAGCAAGCACAGCTCCAAGAAGTTGATGCAATTTTGCGTTACTCTGGAGAAGTTGTTACTAATAGCAAAGACTTTACTATCATAGTAAAAGCAAACCAAACACCATAACAAAATTAAATAAATTTATTTAGCCCATATCTACATATAAAATCTTAATTTTAAATTACCTTTAGCTTCTTATCATCGCAGAACCACGAATTTCTTAAAATAAACTAATTATTTTGACATTCAACTCTGTCAGAAACCGTTTGCAATAGATCACATTTCCATCGAAATGCAATTGAGCTAAACGAAGTAGTTTCAGAATCGCCCTTCATCGAGATCGAAAACGATATCGGTTGTAGGTGACATCGTTTTAAACGATCTCGATTCATTTTCAGAATGCCTGTGCTGCAGTGGGATTCCAGAGAGATGATTCGACACGACATCAAACTCGATATCGCGTGGTATCGTCGGTATTAGATAACACTTTTGAACAAATGGGAATAATTATTGGTCTATACTCAAACTTAGACGATGTGAATGTTCCCTTAAGAGAAGAGAATGATCACATCCCTTGCTCGTTCTCTCGGCGTCAGTGAAGTGTATTCTCGAACGTAGCGGATCATGGTGAAATGTGTCAGATTATAGTGCGGAGTTGACAATACTAATTTGTTAAGTGGCCCTCTTTCGTTCTGATAAAACGAAGAAGAATGTTTAACGCAAACTTCACACGAATTTGTTTTCAGCCTTATTTACATCTACAAAACTTCTACTAATCTTCTGTTTTTCACTAATAATATTTAATATTTTTATTAGAAACTTGGTGCGAGATTTTGTGAAAGAACAGATGTTAAAACACAGTGAGAAAATGGAAAACAGTCAAGACGGAAAACATAGAGGTACATCTATAATATATGTGCAAAAAGACATGCTAAATGAATTTATAAAACAAAATAAAAATCTACAAAGCGGCAAATTTACTGCAGATTTTACTTTTAAAAAGGCCAAAAATGTATGGGAAGAAATATCCTTTAGCCTAAATAGCATTCCGAGTGGTGCTAAAAAAAGACTGGAAGCACTGGAGAAAGGCAAGTTTTGTGACACCACCCTGTATAAATCATGAATATGAGTCGTCATACAATGTAGGGCCGCATGGGCTGGAGAAGTAATTTGCAAAGCTGCAGTTTCTGTGAGAAAGAACTGATAAAAATCTGACGAGCGGATGTCGGGGAGAAAAAAGAGGGAGATCGGGTACGGGCATCGAAGAGTAGAACACGCGGGCAGTGTCGTGATTAGATTAAACCAAATTAAAAATCTAAGTAAATTGTTATACATAATTAATAGAATTAAAAATTTTCCCAAACTTATAAACAAAGGATACTTAACTAAAAATAAACTAACTGTTTTAGCCGTATGTAACGAGTGAACATTTGAACATTATAAAGGTAAAACTTAAACAAATAAATTTGTGGGTTAAATATAAGTGTGTTGATGCACCGACAGTGGCCACGAGAGCCGAGACGTTTTGGAGAAAACTGATAAGTATACATTTTAAATTGTTTACTTTGTAGTTTGAGTCGTTTTGATTCCATTTACTTGTAATCGAGATTTGGGGGTGGTTTTACAAGTCACACTTACTTATCTGTAAATATTGATCCTCTGAGAAAGAAACAAATTTTTATAATATTCCGTTTTTTCTAAATTTTAGTTTAAATTAAATCTTTGTCTTATTTGTTTATTCAGAGCATATTTTAACAGTTTAAATTTTAGATTTATTTCAATAAACCTAACAGAAAACATCAAACGAGTTGTTTTTGTCCACTTTTTTTCTTTAAATCGTGTAGTTCTTGAAGTTTCAAAACTGGGGTTAATAAATCAATATTTGGGCTACGAGCACCGGCTCTGAAGGCTTGGGGTTCGGTCCACGTTACCTGCAGGCCCTACTAAGGGTTTGTAACAAAAATTATATATATATCTATATATATATATATATATATATATAAATATATATATATATATATATATATATATATATATATATATATATATATATATATATATATATATATATATATATATATATATATATATATATATATATATATATAGATTTTTTTAAACCATTGTTTTGTGACGCAAAGAATAAAATGCAGGAAACCTCAGAAGAGGGTAGTCAACCCTTAGTTCAATCATTGGGCATGATTGCTAATACTGTAGAATCATTTTCAGGTAAAGAAAATGTTAGAGATTATTTTGAAAAGATTGAAAAAAGGGCAAAATTAGACACATGGAATGAGGAAACTACTTTAAATCTAATTAAATACAGATTAAGTAGTGAGGCATTTAATTTTTTTAAATCCGATAAGCAACTGGATACCATAAAGTATAGCGAGTTTAAAAGTAAATTTATTACCCGATTTTCACCCCTTAATATATCTGGACAAGCTTTGATAAATTTAGGGCGATGTTACCAGCGTTTTGATGAGACAGTAATAAATTTTTCGACCAGAATAAAATTATTAGGTAGGCAGATTTTGGAGGAGGACCTGGAGAATGCAGTACAAGGCGAGACACTAGGTTTAGAAAAAAAATGTAACCAGTTAGTTTTAAATCAATTTAAAGTAGGCTTAAAAAGTGAAATCAATTTTGAGGAATTAAATCAATCGACAACAAAAAGTCGAAATAAAATATCCCCTCTTTATCAAACCGAAATAAATTCAAATGGTTGTAAAATTTGTCATAAAAGTAATCACGCAACGCCAAATTATTATTTTAAAGATAAAAAAATTATTTGCACTTTTTGTAGAAAACCAAACCGTTTAGAAGAAAATTGTTGGCACAAAAATAAAAGAAATTCGAATTATTAGTTAGTTTTTAGAGATAGTAGTAGGGCATTAGTTCCACATGAGGTTAGGACTATAAAAAGTTGTAACTTTTGTAATAGAAAGGGCCATAGTGAAGAAGAATGTTGGGTGAAAAATAAAAATAGTTATAGCTCGCAAAATTATGGACATAAAACATGGTCTAGGAGAAATATAGAACAGGCTAGAGAAAATGGCATCGATGGTATTCAGGGGAATGAAAATCCTTTAAACTATCAAGTCCCTCCTGCTACACATTGACGGGAAGGAGGTATCCTTCACAACAATAAATAAAAATATTAACAATCCTTCAAAATTACAACTTAGAGTTATTACAAATCCCCACATTCAATTTAAATAGAAAAAATGATCCAAAATGGGTAAATTTATTAGTAAACGGTAAATTATTGACATTTTTGCTAGATACAGGGTCTGCAGTTACTCTAGTATGAAAAGAAGTATGCCTTGGTATAGAAAATTTACTAAATTCAGAGGGTATCGAAAATAAACATTTAACGGCAGTAACAGGTCATATAGTACCAATTATTGGTACAGCCAAATTAAATTTTAGTTTAGGAAAACTCTCCAAAATATGTAGGTTCGATGTCATTATTTGTGACGAAAATTTACCAATTGATGCGCAGGGTATTCTAGGCCGACATTTTTTTGTTAATGAATGAATCCACTATTTGTTATGATAAAAATGTTTTAAAAATATTGGATTATGAAATAACTATTTTTGATCAGGATGATATATTAAATAATACAGGGTGTGAAGAAGGAGCTGACAATTTGGAAAATGATAGGAAAAATAGGGAAAATGATTGTAGTTGTTATACTTAACTAAGTGTAATTTGGACCATGAATATAATGAGCAAATCGAAAAAATAAAAGTTAACTTAAAAATAATAAAAAGACATATTTCCTATTTTTGTATATTATTACTTTGTATACTATTGAAGGTAATGATAAATGTTTTAATTTTTGGTGACAATACCTACGTAAAAGTGAAAGTATACTAGCTTATAAAAGGATAACACAAACTTAACTGGATATTCTAGGGTTTGTTAATTTTTGTTATACAGAAGTAAATAAAATATTCAAATATTTTAAAATTGAGGATACCTTTTTAAAACTTAGATACTTTGAGGAATGTATTTTTGGAAATAAATCTATGCGTGTAGAGTTAGGAAAAAATGAATCAGAGGTAACATTATACCGGGATGTCATAGTTACCACATACGCTGACATTAGTGACGACAGTAATGCTGATGAGGACTTAAGATATAATTAAAATATATACAAGGGACATAAAAATTAACTCTCCAAGATCAAATGATATAGAGGTTAACCTAAGAGTAGCCAATCAAGGTACAAATAAAATTAAAGTCATATTAAAAAATGATGATGGATATACGGGGGTTATGATTGACAACTTACCAATACCAAGTGCATAAATAAACCTCACATGAGTAGGAATCAAATAAAAAGTAAATATGTACTATTATACGATAAAATAATTAATGAAAAAAATTAAATTAAAAATAAATCGTAGGTACAAAAAATAAATGACAACCAAACAGGAGAAAATAAAGCTAAGGTAACTCATGCTTGGACTCAAAGTAAGGGAAGAGCGACATACGGTGATACAGTTTCAGGCGTTGTTCACACTCTACAGAAGGAAAACAAACCTGAAAGTATCGTAGGAAGGTATGATAGTTATACAGGGGAAGAAATGAGGTTATACAAAATGAACATAATAGTAAAGGTAGTCACGTTATTAACTGTAATAATATAGGTAAATTAGATAAAAATGGAAAAGAGTATGTGGGAAATAAATAAGGCATCAAATGCTAAAGATAATAATGGTATTGAAACGGAAAGAAATGGTGAAGCAACAAACTACGAAATGGGTTATTAAGGTAAGGACGCGCATCACGGAGTAATTAAATAAAAAATAAAACAGGGGAAAATTTTTTCACTTTAGGATGTTAAAGTTCCACCGAGATGCGAAATGATGATAATTTGTAAAACAAATAAATATATACCAGGTGAGTCATTGTTAATAGGGCCGTGCGAGATAGGGACTAGTGGTGTTACGGTAGCAACTTCGCTTGTTAATAATGCAAATAAGTTCATTACCCGGCTGGTAAATCTAAATGACTTTGAGGTTATTATAAATGAGGGTCAAATTATAGGGAGAGCCGAAAATAATTTTGGAATAAAGCCCACACGGGATAAGACACTCGGAATTAATGGATCAATAAATGCGATAGAACCGGAAAAATTTCTATGGCGGGTTTGACGTCTCACACTTCGACGAACAGACGCTACATCTTTTATTTGAATTTTTGTCTCGATATAAAGATATTTTCTGTGATGATGATGACGTATTGACTAGAACTACGAAAGTAAAGCATAAAATTATTACTGAAAATGTGCCGCCTATCGCGAAAACACCATACCGGGTACCATTTCATTTACGACCGAAGTTACAGGAAGAATTAGATAGGTCATTGAATATAGGAGTTATTCGAGAAAGTAGGTCGCCCTGATTAGCACCAGTGGTGATAGTTACCAAAAAGGTACAAAATGGTGACGATAAGATAAGAGTTTGTATAGATTACCGTGGATTGAACGCAGTTACTAAAAGGGATGAATTTAACGCAATACCTTTCGGGCTCGTGAACGCTCCAAGTACTTTTCAGAGGGCAATTAATTTGATTTTAGCGGGGTTAGCTCCGGAAATTTGTATGGCGTATTTGGATGAGATCTTAGTTTTTAGTTATAAAGGAGTGGGAGATCATATCCAAAAGTTAGCAAAAGTTTTCGAATGACTTCGAAATATGAATATTAAACTAAAGCCTAGTAAATGTACATTCTTAACAACGGAAATTAAGTATTTAGGTCATATAATCACCAGATCAGGTATTAAACCAGATTCAGGACAAATTGAATGCATCATGAATTCCCCTATTCCAAAAACAGTGCGCGAAGTTAGGGAATTTTTAGGATTCGTTGGCTGGTATCGGAAGTTTATTCCACATTTTTCATAAATTGCAAATCCATTAATAGAATTAACAAAAAAGGATGTAAATTTTAATATAGATTCGAATTGTCAAGAAGCCATAGATAAATTGAAAGGCGCTATTACATCAGAATCAGTACTAATATATCTGAATTTCGAGGAACCATTTTGTCTACTGATGCCAGTGGAGTAGAGCTAGGAGTAATTTTAAGTCAAATTAGGGACGGTTTCGAGATACCGATAGCATATGCGAGTCGAAAACTAAATAAGGCCGAACGTAACTATATCGTTACGGAATTGGAATGCTTAGCCGTGATATTTGGAATTAAGCAATATCGGTGCTATTTGTACGGGAAGAAGTTTACGATTCTTACGGATCATAGATCTTTAAAGTGGCTGTTGTTAAAAGATTGTAATTCGAGGTTAGCTAGATGGTCAATGCTTCTGTCAGAGTATGATTTTAAAGTCAAATACAGACCAGGTAAAAAGCATAGGAATGTGGATGCTTTAAGCAGAATTTATAATATAAATAAGGATGTAAATTGTTTTGGTTTATTTACGAATAAAATTAATACGGGAGAAGTCATTATAAACGCAAATATAAAAATACTAGAAGGGAATTTGTTTGAAGCTCCAGCAGAAATTTCATTAGTTCACTGCGTGTCAACCGATTTTGTTGAGTCAGCGAATTGCCCTAGAATTTAGGAAACGTTATGGGTCAATCGATGTCCTAAAAGGGCAAGGAAAACAATTAGGCGAAGTAGCCACCCTACACCTTCCAGATAAAAGTATACATTATTTGGTTACTAAAAGTAAATTCTATCATAAACCGTCATACCAAATCTTATGGCAAAGTCTATGGTATCTTAAAGAGTACTGTGTAAATCATCATGATCAGTTTTTAGCAATGCCAAAAATTCAATGCGGAATAGATAAGTTAAACTGGGATGTCGTATTCTCAATGATAAAATATATTTTTCAAAATGCAAATATCATAAATATTTATTGTCTAAATTTAGATCATAAGTACATATTTGTAAGATAAACGTCGAGGAATTTTTCACACCTGTTTGGGATAGAGACTAGGTTAAACGTGAGCAAAGTAAAGACGCACTCTGCACCAAAATAGTAACACAATTAAAGGTAAATGATGAATCAACAAAATATATGTACTTTTTGGATGATGATGATGTTTAAAACCGACCAAAATGACAAAAATGATAAACTGGTTATTCCAGAGATATATATTGCGAAAACATTGTATGACTACCACGCATTAACCTATGTGGGACATGCTGGGCAGGCGAAAACGTTTGCGCAAATGAATAGTCTATTGGCCAAATATGCGTAAGGATGTAAACAAATATTGTTGTGAATGTCATCCTTGCAATCAAAGGAAGACTTCACTACATTTGAGACTAGCACCTTTAAAAAAATTCCAAGTGGTAACTGAACCTTTCGAACGCGCATCTATGGACATAGTGGGGCCTTTAACCACAACTTTTAAAGGAAATAAATATCTATTAACTTTTCAAGACTATTTCTCAAAGTATGTTGAAGCGATACCTTTGCAAAACCAAAAAGCTGAGATCGTCGCTGGATAATATAATTGCGAGGCATGGTACACCGAAACAATTGCTATCAGATCAAGGTTCAAATTTGTTGTCATTAATTATGAAGGAAACGTGCAAAGTGTTACAAATAGAAAAGATTCAAACAACGCCGTACCATACGCAGTGTAACGGCATGCTTGAGCGAAGTCATCGAGTGTTTAAAGATATTTTGCCACAATATATTTCAAATAGTCAACAGGACTGGGATGATTGGGCACCGCTGGTACTATTTGCGTATCGTACGAGTATTCATAGCACGACAGGGTATAGTCCGTATTTCATTATACACGGTCGAGATCCGATACTACCACTAGATGATTTTATAAAACCAAATAGGCCTAGATACGATTATGACGAAAATTATGCATCTGAACTACTAGCAAGGCTAAATCAGGTATTTTTAAATGTTAGAGAAAATTTGGCGCGTGCATCAGATAACATGATAAAACAGTATAATAATAAGACCAAAGAGCGAGAATTTGAGTTAGGAGACTTTGTTCATTTGCACGACCTTACAAGTCGGATAGGTATATTTAAAAAATTGACTAAACATGGCTCAGACCATATAGAATTTTTGAGAAAAATTGGCCGGTAAATTATAAGATAAGAGAAGTAGGAAAAAGAAAGGATCAGATAGTACGTGTGAATAGGCTTAAACATTTTAGAGAGGGTTCAGTAAGTGGTAGTCGGATGGGTATCCATCAAAATGTAAATTATGATGGAAAAGAGGAACTTCCTCAAGAGCCTGTTCCTGAGGAGGAACTTGACGAAGTTACACGAAATACCTTAACATTAGCAAATATGGCGGAATTGGCCAGAAAACTTAATCATTATCCTGTACCCGTAGAGAATGTTGAGTCCAGGCCTTTAAGAAGGTCTACGACGCAAAGACGGGCACCTAACCGTTACGGACATTAAATTAAAATTCTGTGCACATCTCTCGTATATAAGTATAATAATAATATATCTATGATAATGAGTTAATTATTAATTTTTTTTGCTGAGCTAAATTAGTTTAAAATGTAATTAAAATTATAAAGCTCCGTAACCATTTAAAACTATTGTATCTAAACTAAGGGGAAGAATGTATAAGGAAAAAATATGTATGTATTAATTATTAACCAGATTAATCTATTATAAAAGGTGATATGGAAATTGTATGGAGGGATACACAGAGAACCTTATAAGTACATTTGTTTTTAGTTTATATCCTTTTTATTTCAATTAAAAAAAAACAAAAAAAATTAGCAGAAGGTTTGTTTTTATTTCCAGATTGATGTTCTTCTTCGGAACGAAAATGTCCTTGCTGTCCTTAAGCTTATTGCTGTCAATTTCTGGGATGGCGTTTGCATTAATTGCATATTATTGTAATACACCTAACCTAAATATTTCTTCCATTTCTATAAATAATATCGCACCTTGCGAGGAACAAGAATCAGGATATACTAGTGAAAGAAATCATGTTAAAGTTATTCAGAGAAATGACATAAAGCTACAACTAGTAAAAACATGTTTAGTTGAAGTCAATCAACATATATATCATTGTGGTATGTATAGCCATTCTTCTGCGGTATCAGGAGGTATTGCAGAATATATTTATCAAATTGGGGCGGAAAGCTGCCGGGATATTCTTCGACATAATAGTTTACGAATGTTTAATCAAGACATCGATAATATTATTATAAATGGCACCACCTCCGCATCAATTACCATGTTGGGGACATTAAGTAACGGCGGAACCTGCAAAGGAACTACTTACCATAAAAACGGGCGTACTTGTCATAACGTAGTAATATCAGGAGTTTTAAAGATAACTACAAAAAGCTATTTTGCAAAGGTTATCTTATCCTTATTCAGGGGTATACATGCCCATTTTTGCAACAGTATTGTATAGATACTACGTTTGGTGAAACCACTTGGGAAATCTCTCCTGAGAATTGTGAGAATGGATTGAGTTTGTTATACGACGGCTGGGCAAGCCTTGTTACTAATAAGGACCTGGAAAAAATTTGTCGTGGACGAGAAAGAAAAATTATTTACCCTAAGTATCATGAAGGTAGTACTACTCTGCTCGCAGCAGGTATGGCAGACTGAACATCCAAAATTAATGATCATGGAAAATAAATCACCTTACACTTTAAATCCAACTATGAACCTACTCACTGAGAACACATAATTGATGAGCTACGTCAACAGTACATTTTTATACATAGAACAAAGTTATAAGAGGGTGCTGGATACTTTATATATCGACATCATTTATAGAAGATGTTTAGTGCACAGAGAGGTATTGGATAACCGATTACTCTTGGCACCAATTACCCCAAATGCAGTAATATCCCTCCTACAAAATAAATTGGGATATATAGGAAGAATTATAGGAGAAGTATTATATATCATACAGTGCAAACCGAAGGTTGTAAAACTCAGAAGATCAGAATACTGTTATCAGGAACTACCAATCACCGTTGAAAATCGTTCGATGTTTATGGCACCTCAGACGCATATAATTCAAGAGCATGCTGAGCAGATCACATGTAACCCACTTACGCCACATTTATACTACATCGATGGGAGTTGGGTTGGTCTTACACCACACCCTGTAGTAAGTGACCCACCAAAAATATTAGAAGTACATGATGAACCGAAATTAAAATTCTCACCGATCCAACCTATGGGTCCAGTGGACTATATACGTAGGAAGAAATTAGTAAAGTCCAAAGAAGCTTGATATTTGGTGTTGAAAGGAAAACAGTTGAAAATATAATTACTCGTAAAATTGCCGGATTTGATACAGACAGTCAAGGATATTCGACCTTACACCTATTTGACGTAGAAGAAATGAAGGGTTTAGCGAGATCAACTTTCTAACTTGGTGTACCGACATTGGATTATTCACTAGCGGAATTATGGTATTTTATTTTATATTCAGACTAGTAAAGTATTGCTTGGAAATAATTCTATATGCGTTTACCATCTATAAAACGAGAGGTTGCGGACTGATAGTACTTGCCAGTATATGAAACACATTAGCAACATGGATATTGCATGAAACAGCTCGGAAAACACACACACCAGGAGCCAACAATATACAGATGGAGGACCCAGTTAATAAGACAAACCTTTACCCCGATCCAAATTCTACTAGACATTGGACTGAAGAGAGTAAAAATTGAATAGGGAAGCAAGAATAGGAAACTCCGAAAAATAAAACCTATATTATATAGGAAAAATATATACACCCTGATAATATAGAAAATATCAAATGATATCAGAAATGGAAGAATTCCTTTTTCCACAAATCTCAAACATAATTAGTCATTATCCGTGGTATATCCATTATCCATATTGGGCGTGATCCACCCACCTTTTACCTTTTGTTAAGAATATTCTTCACCTTATCCTAAATCTTTTATCAAATTATGCAAATTAACACAAAAATGGAAAAAAAATTCAAAAGCAAACAAAAGTTATGGAAGGCGATCCTAGGCGGGAGTAAATTAACCAGAACCAGGCAGGCAAATGGACCTATCTTGGAAACTTGGACTACAAATTGAATTACTGTATGGAAATAACCTTGGAAATTTTTAATATGATTCTTTAAAAACTGAATATCATAGATTTTTTTTTATGTTATCCATATATACCTATATATATGTTATGTTAGTAAAATATAAATAGATCGATTATAATAGATTAGTGTAAGCAGAGGATCTTTTTGAATTTATTTCAGCATAGGTATTTAAATTATTGTGTAAACACGATAGATAAAAGGAATGATGCTTGTAGAAGCATCACTCTTTTTCAAAAGGGGGAGTATTTGTGACACCACCCTGTATAAATCATGAATATGAGTCGGCATACAATGTAGGGCCGCATGGGCTGAAGAAGTAATTTGCAAAGCTGCAGTTTATGTGAGAAAGAACTGATAAAGAACCGGTGAGCGGATGTCGGGGAGAAAAAAGAGGGAGATCGGGTACGGGCATCGAAGAGTAGAACACGCGGGCGGTGTCGTGATTAGATTAAACCAAATTAAATATCTAAATAAATTATTATAAATATTTAATAGAATTAAAAATGTTCCCAAACTTATAAACAAAGGATAATTAATTAAAAATAAACTAACTGTTTTAGCCGTGTGTAACGAGTGAACATTTAAACATTATAAAATAAAACTTAAACAAATAAATTTGTGGGTTAAATATAAGTGTGTTGATGAACCGACAGTGGCCACGAGAGCTGAGACGTTTTGGAGAAAACTGATAAGTATACATTTTAAATTGTTTGCTTTGTAGTTTGAGTCGTTTTGATTCCATTTACTCGTAATTTTAGTTTAAATTAAATCTTTGTCTTATTTGTTTATTCAGATCATATTTTAACAGTTTGAATTTTAGATTTATATCAATAAATCTAAGAGAAAACGTCAAACGAGTTGTTTTTGTCAATTTTTTTTCTGTAAGTGGCAAAACTGGGGTAAATAAATCAATATTTGGGCTACGAGCACTGGCTCTGAAGGCTTGGGGTTTGGTCCACGTTACCTGCAGGCCTTACTAAGGGTTTGTAACAGTTTTATATTATTACTAGGTAACCTAGTCAGTTTTAAAAAAGAAAAATTATGTACCCACAGTAACACATATCTCTCTATTAATACCTACCTTTAATTTTTAACTATTTTTTTATCTATTGCAAACCTGGCAAGATTTAAAAAAAAACGTCAAGTCACAAGCTGTTAAGGAAAAAAAATACAGTTGTGGCACAGGCGGTGGACCCTTAAGCACAATTCAGCTGGACAATACAGACAACTCTATATTAGAAATTGTTTCCCCAAAAGTAATTTTTGGAGATTCAGCTGTGAAATTACCCGAAATGATTTTTGAATTTACAGGGGTTTGTAGTTAAATAAATAAAGCAAAGACAAATTAATATTTATTATTGCAGAATAATGGAGCATGCTCAACACCTAATAACGCTCAACAACACCTCAGGATATAATAACTGCTGATGTAAGCATTAGTGATAAATTTGCAGAAAAGTTTATAAATCTGTTATTATATTTAGATATCAAAGGCCTGCATGGTTTTAGGGGTCTACAATTTTTTTACATTTTTAGAGTAAGGAAGTCGTTCTGAACTCTGCCGTATTATTAGTTTTCGTGTATCACGCACTGTTTACTCTAAACATACATAACAACATTATTAGTACCTAATTAATACATATCTTTTTAAAATAAAATTGTTAATGACCACTGCCTTTTAATCTAGACGTTTCTAGTTAGAACCAGAATATACACATAGTATTCGAACAGCACATACAGCAGTGAATAGTAAGTTAACTGTGGTTGAACGTGTGCTTACAGTATATAATAGCGTGATAAAGTTATTAAAAATTTGTCATGTCCTCAAGACATTGTAAAAACAGCGCCGATGTGTTTTGTTACATTTGTGGTTCATATACAGTTAAAAAAAGACAAAGAAATATTACGGAATTCGTGAAAAGAAGTTATCATGCGTACTTTGGTGTACAGCTTGGAGACCAAGACAAAACATAGGCGCCACACAGAGCTTGTCATACATGTGTTGAATCGTTACGGAAGTGGACCCCAAATAAAAAGAAATCCTTACCATTCGGCATACTAATGGTGTGGCGGGAACCCAGCAATCATGCAGAAGATTGTTACTTTTGCTTGTGTGATGTAAGTGGCTTTAATACTAAAAATAAAAAGAAAATATTTTATCCGAACCTTCCATCAGCAATAAGACCAGAGAATTATACTCTTTTGTCGTCTAATTCTGATTCGCAATTAGAAATAGAAGATTCGGATGAAGACTTTTCATTACAAAGTACTCAGCCTCAGCTTTTTACTCAGAATGAACTAAACGATTTAATTCGTGACTTAGGACTTTCAAAAGAGTCTGCTGAACTTTTGGGATCTAGGCTGAGTGAAAAGAATTTAGTTCTTCCAGGAACGACATTCTCATGGTATAGAAAACGTGAAACTGAATTTTAGAATACTTTGATCAAGAGGGATCCCCTGTTTACTGCCATGATGTTACAGGATTGGTTAGCAAGTTAGGAGCATCCATTTATCAACCAAATGACTGGAGGTTGTTCATAAACTCATCTAAAAGGAGTTTAAAGGGTGTATTGTTGCATAATGGTAATATATATGCACACTCTGTTCATTTAAAAGAAAGATATGAAGTATTTATGTTCAAAGTTTCCTAGTTTATTAGAAGCCAAGCTTAAGGAAGATATTTTTGTTGGGCCACAAATTAGAGAGTTAATGAAAGACAGAGTATTTGACTCAACAATGAATGATAAAGAAAAGGCTGCATGGGTTGGCTTCAAAAATGTAGTTCAAAAGTTCTTAGGTAATAACTGAGATCCTGATTTCAAGAATATAATCAACGATATGTTAGAAAATTATAAAACATTGGGGTGCAATATGAGTTTGAAACTTCATGTTCTTCATTCCCATCTTGACTATTTTCCAGAAAATCTCGGGGCGGTGAATGAAGAACAAGGTGAAAGGTTTCACCAGGACATTAAACAGATGGAGATGAGATATCAAGGAAGATGGAACATCGCCATGATGGCTGACTATTGTTGGTGTTTAAAGAGAGAATCTTCTGAAGGTCAAACGTCACATAAACGGGCTTCAACTAAGCGTTCATTTGAAAGTAAAAGAAAGCGTTTTCATTCGCAAAGAGACATGTAAAAATGTTAACAACTTTTTCGTAATATTATTTTCTTGTAGGTACTTGTAAATTTTGATTTCAATTTTGTAATTAAAAATGAGAAGTATTTTACTGTAATGCATTATTTTAATACATTTTATTAGAAAACCGTTCATGTATTTTTACTTTGTGAAAAAACCTTGCATGATAGAGCAAAATGCAAGTCATTTTTGGATTCGGCATGAAACAGTCATACAGAATTACATTAAAATATAGAAACCCCTCACCATAAGTTTTATTTTGCAGGCCTGTGTATTTGATATAATATTTTTCTTAGTATACTGCCGATGTAGACCATGCTTACAATTTAAAACCCGTTAATACAAAACCGATGAAGAAAATAACATAAACCAGAAGGTTGGAAAATTCAATAAAAATTTCTCAACAACTGGTCAAAATCGAAGAGGAAAAAAAGCATCTGTTGGCGGCTATTTTCACTGGCCAACTACGTTAAGATGTCAAGATTCCAGGGGTCTGGCAGCGGGGTAGGCAATCAAAGTCGGCACTTCCTACTTACTAACTTTTACTACATTAAGTTCACAGATGATGCAAAACAAACGCTCCAAAGATATTTTTAGCTATTAATGAGGTCTCTTATTTATCACTCTTATACAACTCACAGATCCCGGCTCACGGACGACAACCTTTCCACCCCTCCCACTTCTCCCTCTCTACCAACCCTCAATCATCAAAAGCCTCTAAGTTAAAAAAACAAGGTAGGTAACATAATACATTCTACATTAACATTAAATGAAATAAAGAAATTAGATGATTTCTATCATCCGGTAATTCCTGACTTTTGGTTTGCCCTCAAACAAAATCATCATATCGTAAAGGCCTTCTTATCTTCCATTTCGGCCGTCCTCCACTTAACGAAGCGTTTTTTACCTCACTTTCACTTTGTTCTGGTTCCCACTCTTTATCATTTTCGTCACTTTCAGGTCCTGTTTCTATCTCTGGTTCCTCGGATTCTTTCTCTACTTCTACGGTCACATCTTCTTCGTCATTTTCAGTACTTTCTGAGTCATAGTTGGTGTTATCGTCGTCTTCGTGGTTCTTGTATATTTTCATCTGGGATACATGTAAAGTAGCCATAAAAATTTTACCTCCATCCTCATTGTTCAGTCTTTCTAAACAATAGCAATCACTTGGCAATACTTCTATCACCACCAGAGGTCCTCTGTATTTTAATTGCGTTTTGGTAGGTTCCCCAGTATAGGTTGGAACTCTTTTAATGGCTACTATGTCACCTATTTCATACTTAACTCCTTCGGAATGTGTTATATCGTAATATGCTCTAGATTGATTTTGGGATTTGGCGACATTACTTCGGACTTTCTCTCTTATTTCATCCACTGATTGGACATCTACTTCTCAGTTGGCAAGATTTACCATACTGGCATCTTCGTATGTAGGGGTATATCCATAAAGGCACTCGAATGGGCTGCAACCTAACGTCTTATTAACTGCAGTGTTTATTTTTCGTTCTGCTCTGTAAATTGTCTTGTCCCACTGCTCGTCATCAAAGTCAAAAGAAGTCACTATCACCGGAATAATGGATTTCATTCTATTTTCAACCATACCATTGGCTTGTGGATAATGGCTCGCTATAGTTTTGTGTTCGATATCATACTTTTTGCAAAACTCTGTGAAACTGTGGCCAGTAAATGTTGTACCTTGATCGCTTACTATAATTCTGGGAGCACCGTACTGATTTATGAACTCTTTCATCTTTTGGCTAGTCTCAATACTTTTTGTGGACTTTACTGGATACAATCTAATAAAAAAAGTATAGGCATCAACAATTACCAGTATGTGTTGGTTTCCTTTGGTACTCTTTAGGAAAAGTCCTAGGTGATCTACATGGAGCTTAATCATCGGTCTCTCAGGTAGTCGTGGGGAATGCAATTTGTCTGATTTTCTTCCTCCTGGTACATTTGCTAGGAGGCACTCGAAACAACCTCTAATGTGCTGTCTTACATATCTTCGTAACCCTCGAAACCAAAATTTCTTTAAAATATGAGTAGCTGTTCTGTCTAATGACCAATGATCCATTTGGTCATGATATTTGATAACCGTTGCTTTTCGCATGGAGTCTGGTATAACGTACAACCACCGTTCTTCATCGTTCACCTTTACCTTTTTATATAATCTTTCTCTATCAATCTCATAATTTTGCACTAAGTTGTTCTCTTCCTTATCTTTTTTCGTATTCTTTTTTCTTCAATATATCAATTAAGTTGCTTAACTTCTTGTCACTCATTTGCATCATCAATATTCTTCCATCTTCTGGAATGATTAAAAATATATTAAGCCTTTTCTCATAAATCTTCTCAATGATTTCACTGTTACTTGGTTCTTCAGTTGCGGCTCGGCTCAGGCAATCTACAAGTGACATCCTGTCTCCGGGACGGTATTTAATTTCCATATCATACTCTGCTAATATCGAATACCATCTGGCTATCTGGGGCTGAACCGTCTTCTTGGCATTCAAATATACTAGCGCCTGACAATCGCTTACAACAGTAAATTTTATACCTAATAGCAGATGCCTTAAGCGTTCCACACTCCATAAAATGGCTAATAGTTCAAGCTTGGAAGAATGGTATTTTTGTTCAGCGTCGTTCGTCTTTTGGAAACACAATATACCAAGTGTAGTTTTCGATCCTCTCCTTCCTGAAGTAACATTCCAGCTATTCCATATATCGAAGCATTACAGTGTAATGCGGTCGCTTTTGGGTTATACAACTGTAGGGTAGGGCTCCCCTGGAGCATCGATTTAAATTTTTGAAAGGCATATTCTTGGTCCTTAGTCCATTTGTACTCCCGTTCGGCTCTGGTAAGATCTGTCAGGGGTTTGGCAGTTAAAGCATACTTTTCCACAAATCGTCTAAAGAAACCTGTTAGTCCAAGAAATCGCTTCAACTCATGCTTGTTCCTCGGGGTAGCAAATTGCTCAATGGCTCTAAACTTGTGGGTACTCGAACGCAGTCCCTCTCCATTTAATCTAAAACCAAGATAATTTACACAGTTTTGGCCAAAAATACATTTTGATAGATTCAGTGTTAGATTTGCTTCTCTTAAGGCTTCCAACACTGGGATTAGTCTTTTTAACATGTCATGAAAGTCTTTTGCTGGCACTAAAATATCGTCAATATACCAAATTATGGTTTTGTTACGTAAATGTCCGAACACTAATGGCATCAACTTAGAGAACTCGTATGGTGCATTCACTAAGCCAAAACTAAGTCTTTCAAACTCCGCTGTCTCATCTGGGGTAATGAAAGCAATTTTACCCTTTGACTCCTCGCTTAATGGCATTTGTAAATAACCCGACATCAAGCGTACAAAATAATCTACAACCTGACAGGGTTTCAAAACAATCTTCTAAAATCGACCACTAGTCTTTTCTCGCCCGCACTTTTAGGTACAAGTAACACTGGCGAGGCATACGGAGATTTTGTGTTTCTAACAATTCCACACTCGCGCAATTCCCGCACGATATCTCTTATGGTTTCTCTGTCTTTTTGAGTGGTACGATATGGCTTGGCACGAACCGGTACACCTGTATCCTTAATTTCAATTTCCATCAAATTTGTACACCCTATTTCTCTGATATTAGTCGCGAGCACATCACGGTAATTATTCAATAGTTGTAATAGTTCACTACGTTCGTCAGATTTTAAGTCTTTATCTAAATTTACTTTATCAATAGTAATTGGAATGACCTCACCTGATTTTTGCTCAATTTCTTCCTCGCTTACTGCTACTCTAAATTCCCCTAATTTCTGCCCCTTTTCTAGGCTGACAACGTCTTTGGAAAAATTCATCACAGGCAGCCATCTTTCGTGATTATCACCTTGCACTTGAATGAAGTTGATTTGATTTTTCAACAGCGTAACAGAGCTTGCCACCGTAATGGTCTTCTTGTTCGGTATATCACCCCACTCTAGGTTACAAAATAGGGGTTCATCCTCTTGTCCGAAGTATAATGAATTTTCGATTTTCACATAAGCAACAGTTGGAATATCGGTGAAACTTCTTCCTAGTAGGACATCAGTTGTTGGACTATGTCTGGTACCACTAAAGCTACCACATCAGCTTCTACGTTGTCAATCTTAACTTTTAGCTTGGTTTGCCATTTGCGATTTGTTGAACCCTCTCCGACACCATACAACTTTTCATTGGTTGGTTCACACATTAGCTTCTTTTCTCTAACTATGTCTTCTTTAATAGTACAAACCGCACTTCCTGGATCTATTAAGGCTTTTACTTTCTTCCCATTAATGTCTATGTCTCTTAGATACTTATCTGCTCTATCAATATTCTTATCTTCCTTTTCTACTATTAACTGGGCCAACGGACTATCTGGGCTACTTACTTCTTTTCTCGTCTCCACTGGACAGTCTTTAGCTAGATATTCATCGTTAGCACAAATAAAATATTTCTGATTTGTCTTCAGTCTGCAATATTTCGAAACATTTCTTACATATAAAACACAACGGTCTATTTTGGTCATCACGTGCGGGTAATCGAGTTGAGTCACTGGTGAATTCTTCTTTCACATTTGCATTTTTTACCAAATTTGTTCGCCCATTACTTACAGGATTGGATCTATTAACAAATTTTTGCATATTGCCTTTTTGAGTATTCTGGGCCTTTTCAGTTATTCTGTCAAAATCTACAATTTCATGTAGTAAATCATCTACATTTTCAGCTCTAGCAGTAACTAAACCTGGAATAATCTGTTTATTGTATAACCCTACGAGCACTTGTTCTTTAGTTTCCACAAAATCATAGTCTAATGCCTTGCACAGTGTAACTTTATCATGAAAAAAGAAAATATACTCTCGTTTCTTCCTTGGTGTCTCTTCCTCATTTTTTCCCATAACTCGTCCCGATTTGGCTTCATATAAAACGTTTTTTTGAATACTGCTTTGAAATCATAAATATTTTGGATTATACTAGATTTCTCATTGTACCACTTTCTTGCCGTTCCTACTAAATGCACTTTTGCTGTCTCGAGAAGGATTTCTTGTAACTAACTGTGTAGAATGGCAGTGCTCTCCAAACTTGCAAGCCAGTCCATAGCCCTTTCCCCCAATGCTTCTCCATCAAAATTATCAATAGTCTGGCTAAAATCGGGCATTACCCTGTATAATGTCTCATTTCGTTGTGGTTGTGTACTCAATAATGCCAATAATCTATCTTCACTTGCTTTTCTGTTTTCTTCAACTATCTTCATCATTTCCATGAACTGCGTTAACATTTATGATTCACCAGACCTTTCTGTGGTTATATTCTGCTTCTGTTTAAATTTATTATTGTTGCTTTCTAAATAGATCAAGTAATCATTTTGATTGTCTGTATTTGATGCCATAATTCTTTGTTGGAATTCTTCAAAATCAGATGCCATATTTTATGCAAAAAAAAAATAACAATAACCTCGAATTTTCTTCTCTCTATAGCTAACTTCTCGAGTATGCGTTCTTTTCCTATCTTGACTTCACGTTGGCAACACTTTATACTTTTCACGGCTTTTCTAGCGTCTCAAATAATTATTACGTCTTATCCTATCACTTCACCTAAGCAGACTTTTATTCCTAATTATATTTTAATTCCCGTCGATTGCCCCACATATGTCACTTCTGAATTTCCTGTTGGCTATTTTCACTGACCAACTAGGTTAAGATGTCAAGATTCCAAGGGTCTGGCAGCGGGGTAGGCAATGAAAGTCGGCACTTCCTACTTACTAACTTTTACTATATAAAGTTTACAGATGATACAAAACAAACGCTCCAAAGATATATTTAGCTATTAATGAGGTCTCTTATTTTATTACTTATTTATCATTCTTATACGACTCACAGATCCCAGCTCACGGATGACAACCTTCTCACCCCTCCTCTCTCTCTCTCTACCAACCCTCAATCATCAAAAGCCCCTAAGTTAATAAATAAGGTAGGTAACATAATATATTCTACATTAACATTAAATGAAATAAAGAAATTAGATGAATTTCTATAACATCGTTGAAAATTTCTACCAAGAGAAAACGAATTACCTAATACATAGAAAAATCTATGAAAAAGAAAAGCTAGAAACTTAAAAAAAAAAGCTAATTTTGTTCAAGAAGAAATTCTAAAAGAATTAAAAAAAGTTACACCCTGTAACCCAGTGCGGACATCCCTCTTTTCATGTAAAGCATTTCCTGTTTACGCATAATATTAATTGTTATAAACCTTGATTGTCACAAACCATAAAATAAATTAAGATAAGGATTTAATATAAATAGGAACAGTTAATTATAGGATTTAAGTTCTATTCCAAACTCTGTCATAGCAAGTTAAGACTACTAGTGTACATTTATTATTCTAATAAATTTGTTATCTTAGAAATTGTTTTGAACCATTCTTTCGTTCATAACTGACGCAGTCGGTAGGATCCGTGAGTCGGGCAAACAGAAGTAACCAGGAGAACTTGATTGAGAATTCCTGCACAAGATTTGTAGATTGGTGAAGTTTCTGCCTTTTGGTTTCAACCATCAAGACTCCACAAAAAAAGAAGATACATCAAGTCAATAGTAAGTGTTCCTTCCTTTTTTTCCTTGTTAAGACTGGCATTAGAACTCCTTTGAGTGCATATCAAAGAATTCCATTAATTTTGAGCGAATATCAGAATTAATTTTTTATAAGTTCTGACTGTATATTAAAACTTATATAGGTTAAGAATTTCAGAATATTTTTATAACTAAGTTTTTCTCACAGTTGAATTACAAAATTTATTTTAATTTTAAATTCACAAAATGACTTCTCCTAATTTAGTAGCTCCAAATGTAAGCGCACCTAATTTTCAATTATTTAAGATGTTCGTAGATGTCATACCTAGATTTGATGGCACTCCATCTGTATTAAACGATTTTGTTTCCGCTTGCGATGAGTTAGTAATAACTCGCCACGGGAGAAAGTATAATACAAGATAAATTTGTTTTAAGAGACATAAAAAGCAAATTATGTGGCCAAGCACAAATTAACATAGCATCTCGCCTAGAATTAAGTGACTGGACCGATATTAAGTCAGTTCTTGTAAGTACATTCGGTGACCCAAGAGATTTACCCACTTTGCAAACTGAAGTGATACATTTAACTATTGATCCTAGAAAGGAAACCTTGACTTCTTTTGGTAACAAAATTTTGGGATATCAATCACTTTTAATTTCTAAACTAAGGCAATCTGCCGAACCATTTACTGTAAAAGAGGCAAGAGTCAGGTGTATCAAAGACTAAGTCTGGATACATATGTCAGAAATTTACCTTTAAATTTTAAACAAATGGTTAGAACGAAAGAGATTGATAACCTATTAGATGCGATAGCTTCTGTTTCTCGGGAAGAACAGTTTTCAAATTATAGCAAAACAGTTAGTTTAACATCTCATAACCCAACACCTAAACCACAAACACAAACTCGTAATATGAATCAGAATACACCATTTCAACCACACTATTCGCAACACTATAACACAAACCAAACGAGACAAAAACTCTCCTATGACTAGACCAATACTAGGAAATCAATTCAGACAACAGAACGTCTGGAATCCGAGAAATACAGCAGGTAATATTGGAGGAAACATACGTCCCACACCAATGTAAACCTCTACGATAAATAGAACCCTACAACAACAATTCAGGAATGCCCCATGTCCCACACCCATGGAGACCTCATCAATTAACCGAACCACCAGACAACCCTTCAGGACCTTCCCAAGAATAACTGAAGAAATGCACCACACTCAAGCTGACATAACGTCACAACATTATACAGTAGATCCCACGACTAGTCAACCCTTACCAAGCAGGCTTGACGAAACTTTTGAAAAATTCGCATACTTAGATCTGCAACAAAATCCGCAATCTTCCACCCTCAAGAACAAGAAGAAGAAGAAGATTGGGACGCAGAAATAGCAGAAGAGCTCAAAAGATTAAAATTTTCAGACCAGCCTCCAGACAATCACCTGGTATAATCGAGTGTAACACGATATTTACTACAAATTCCTTACCATATATACAATTAAAATACCCACCTATTAAACTTTTATTAGACACCGGAAGTTCAAAAACTATTTTAAAACCTTCAATCGTTAAAACATTTTGTCCGCAATATGTCATTCATGAACCAGTAAAAATTGAAACCGGAACGGGCGAGAAAATAATCAATGAACAAGCACGAGTACCTTCATTTCCTGAATTTAATTCAAATTATAATTTCAATGTCATCCTTTATGACTTCCATGAATATTTTGACAGTGCCCTAGGACTCGAGGACATTCAGAAATTAAGATTAACAACCTCATTCGAAAACAATGTTTTATTTAATAGTCAATGTCAAATATCAATAAAATTTGAAAAAACCTTTGACAACAGTTCCGGGTCACGAAATCCATAAAGTAGAAACATTAATTAACCTTCCTGATAACACTGAATTATTTATTCATGAGATTTATTCCGGAAATGATCAGTTCAGTGAAAAATAACTTATTAACATTCGAATTACATAACTATAATTCGCAACTTATTTCATTCGATCCTAGTAACTTACGATTTTCAAATCTATCCGATTATAAAACATACAATTATTCCGTAACACCAGAAGAGAATATTGTTAAATCACAACTCGATTCTCTCCTACATACCGATCATTTAAATAAAGAAGAAAAAACAAATTTATTTAAACTTTGCACAAAATATATAGATATTTTTCAAAAACCGAATGATCAACTTACTTTAACAAACATGGTGAAACATGAAATTAAAACACAGATAATTACCAATTTATACAAAAAGCTACCGTTACCCTTATATCCACAAAGAAGAAGTTCAGAAGCAAATACAAGAAATGCTGAATAACAATATCATTCGACTTTCGCATAGTCCTTTTTCATCACCCATCTGGATTGTTCCCAAGAAAATGGATGCCAGTGGCAAAAGAAAATGGCGATTAGTAGTTGACGATTAGTAGTTGATTATCGGAGTCAATGAAAAAACCATCGAAGATCGCTACCCAATACCAAACATCATTGAAATCCTGGACAAACTGGGAAGATGCTCCTATTTTTCAACAGTCGATTTGGGCAGATATATATATATATATATATATATATATATATATATATATATATATATATATATATATATATATATATATATATATATATATATATATATATATATATATATATATATATATATATATATATATATATATATATATATATATATATATATATATATATATATATATATATATATATATATATATATATATATATATATATATATATATATATATATATATATATATATATATATAATATAAAAAGGGAAATAGCTAGACGCGGGTTAGTTACGAACAGTAAAAATGTAGAAATAAATCGGGTATTCCCGCATAAAGAAAAAATTGCAAGGTGGAAAAATGCAAAATTGCAAATGGCAGAAAGATGCAAACCGTGGACACGTGTTTCTGACTAATTGGTCTTCATCAGCACGGTGTAGCTGAGTTAAAATGATGGACAAAACTCAGGAAAGACACTAAAGGGAAAACCACTGACAGACAGCCAGTCGCAACCTTTGTGGCTTCCACCTGGAAGACTCTGGTATGAGAGCGACATCCAAGTTTCGCAACGTGGCGACTATAGCCAGCTGCGTGGGATTCCGGACCCAGGAAAATGAATATAAGTACAGGGAAATAGCTAGACGCGGGTTAGTTACGAACAGTAAAAATGTAGAAATAAATCGGGTATTCCCGCATAAAGAAAAAATTGCAAGGTGGAAAAATGCAAAATTGCAAATGGCAGAAAGATGCAAACCGTGGACACGTGTTTCTGACTAATTGGTCTTCATCAGCACGGTGTAGCTGAGTTAAAATGATGGACAAAACTCAGGAAAGACACTAAAGGGAAAACCACTGACAGACAGCCAGTCGCAACCTTTGTGGCTTCCACCTGGAAGACTCTGGTATGAGAGCGACATCCAAGTTTCGCAACGTGGCGACTATAGCCAGCTGCGTGGGATTCCGGACCCAGGAAAATGAATATAAGTACAGGGAAATAGCTAGACGCGGGTTAGTTACGAACAGTAAAAATGTAGAAATAAATCGGGTATTCCCGCATAAAGAAAAAATTGCAAGGTGGAAAAATGCAAAATTGCAAATGGCAGAAAGATGCAAACCGTGGACACGTGTTTCTGACTAATTGGTCTTCATCAGCACGGTGTAGCTGAGTTAAAATGATGGACAAAACTCAGGAAAGACACTAAAGGGAAAACCACTGACAGACAGCCAGTCGCAACTTTTGTGGCTTCCACCTGGAAGACTCTGGTATGAGAGCGACATCCAAGTTTCGCAACGTGGCGACTATAGCCAGCTGCGTGGGATTCCGGACCCAGGAAAATGAATATAAGTACAGGGAAATAGCTAGACGCGGGTTAGTTACGAACAGTAAAAATGTAGAAATAAATCGGATATTCCCGCATAAAGAAAAAATTGCAAGGTGGAAAAATGCAAAATTGCAAATGGCAGAAAGATGCAAACCGTGGACACGTGTTTCTGACTAATTGGTCTTCATCAGCACGGTGTAGCTGAGTTAAAATGATGGACAAAACTCAGCTACACCGTGCGGATGAAGACCAATTAGTCAGAAACACGTGTCCACGGTTTGCATCTTTCTGCCATTTGCAATTTTGCATTTTTCCACCTTGCAATTTTTTCTTTATGCGGGAATACCCGATTTATTTCTACATTTTTACTGTTCGTAACTAACCCCGCGTCTAGCTATTTCCCTGTACTTATATTCATTTTCCTGGGTCCGGAATCCCACGCAGCTGGCTATAGTCGCCACGTTGCGAAACTTGGATGTCGCTCTCATACCAGAGTCTTCCAGGTGGAAGCCACAAAGGTTGCGACTGGCTGTCTGTCAGTGGTTTTCCCTTTAGTGTCTTTCCTTAGTTTTGTCCATCATTTTAACTCAGCTACACCGTGCTGATGAAGACCAATTAGTCAGAAACACGTGTCCACGGTTTGCATCTTTCTGCCATTTGCAATTTTGCATTTTTCCACCTTGCAATTTTTTCTTTATGCGGGATTACTCATGATTTATTTCTACATTTTTATATAAATATATATATATATATATATATATATAAAATATATATATATATATATATATATATATATATATATATATATATATATATATATATATATGTTGTTTTTCAGGTTTTCGCGGGTGGTGAATGTTAAATTCGTTTTCCGGGTATACTCCCGCGTAGGTGATAGGCCCCGAGAGGGGCCTATCACCTATCGAGTAACCAGAAGCCGCAGTAAGCAGTTATCGGTTAGAACCTGAAGATGGCAGATGAGATTCTGCCGAAACGTCGTTCAGACAACCACGGTCCCTCTCGGGGCCTATCACCTACGCGGGAGTATACCCGGAAAACGAATTTAACACAAATCTGGATTATTAAAAAAAGAAATAGCTTTTCTTGGTCATATCATTACAAGTGACGAAATAAAACCCAACCCTGACAAAATAAGAACAATCCAAAATTATCCCATCCCCAAAACAACAAAAGAAATCAAATCATTTTTAGGTATTTTAGGTTATTACCTAAAATTTATAAACAATTTTGCGAAAGTAACAAAACCAATGACTCAATGTTTAAAGAAAAATGCAAAAATTACATTAAGCAAAGAATATGTAGATTGTTTTCAAACTTGCAAAGATTTATTAACCAATATCCCTATTTTATTATATCCGGACTTTTCCAAATCATTTGAAGTGACAACGGATGCTTCAAATTTCGCAATCGAGTGCGTTCTCTCACAAAATAATAGGCCCATCTGTTATGCCTCTAGGACTTTAAACCAGGTCGAAATAAATTATTCTAGAGAAAGAACTGCTCTCAATTGTGTGGGCATGTAAACAATTTAGACCATACTTATATAGGAACAAATTTATCATCTATACAGATCACAAACCTCTTCTCTTTAAAAGAACCAAATTCTAAACTCGTTCGATGGAAACTGAAACTAGAAGAATTCGACTATGAAATACGATATAAACAGGGTTCGCAAAATAAAATAGCTGACGCTTTAAGCCGCATTAAAATTGAGGATTGCAACATTAATGAAGTTGACGATAATCTGGAATTCGATGACAATGTGAGCACACAAGTTCAAATAGATGATGAACTAGATCAATTAATAGATAAAATTCTTAAGGAAAACAACACCGATGATATTCACCAAATAGTTCAAGATATTGAAAATTCTCAAAACGAAGATACTCAAGATACTCAGACACAGCACACAGCTCATGAAGATCCCATTTTTACATTACCATACACTGAACAACCACTTAACGCATGCAAAAATCAAATACTCTTAACAGAATCAAACACTACACCAAGTGAAATTTGCGACACACAATTTTTAATAACATTCGACACCTTATTACTTTACGATCACAACTCGATGATGACGGTGTACTCAAATTCTTGAAACAATTTATTTCTATCGATGGGAATACTTGTATAAAGTTTCCAACACCATATTTAGACAGAAAGATCATACGTATATTGCGAACCTCCTTGCTTTATCACCGTACAAATAAAATTGTCATTTCTAACAGATTGTTCGAGGATATTACGCATGAAAATGAACAAAATGGCATTATGAAATACCATCATCAAGGTAAAACATGTCATAGAAGAATTAAGGAAACAACAAAATCAATTCAGAAAACTTATTATTGGCCTAACATCCAAAAAGATGTGACCAATTTTGTTAACACTTGTAACACAAGTTTAACTTCCAAATATGATAGGAGACAAAAAAATTATTACAAATCACACAGACACCATCCAAACCTTTCGAAAATTTACACATTGACACCTTTTTTATTAATCAAGAAGCATTTCTAACTATCTTAGACCCATTTTCAAAATTTGGACAAGCTTATCATTTAGAACACAAAAATAGTACGTGCATAATGGAAAATTTGTTACAATTTTTCTCACACATGGGACTACCAACCCAAATAACCTCTGATAACGGAACAGAATTTAATAATCACTTGATCAAAGATTTTTGTCATCTCCACAATATCACCTTACACTTTACAACATCATATTACTCCAATTACAACTCACCTGTCGAACGCTTTCATTCAACACTAGCTGATTCAATACGATGCTTACGAACAGAACAACAAAAACCCATTAAATACCTGATGACATTCGCGGTAATGCTTTACAATAATTCTATACATTCTGTGACGAATATGACACCATTTGATATCATCCATGGACCACGAACAAGTCCATTTGATATGACACCTCATATGATAATTTCCCAATATGTTGGAAACCATCAGAAAACCATGCAAACATTATGACACAAAAAACGAAATTGAGATAAACAAAGACAATATTATCACTCACAGAAATACTACCCTAAACAACCCTGAATCAGTCCAACCTGATCAACCCGTTTACATCCGTACAGGAAATAGAATTACAAAACATTTTCCTAGATTCAAAAAGGCACAAGTCATTTCAGATAACGACATAACCTTAACCACCACATCGGGAACAGTACACAAAATTAAAATTCAAAAACAACGTAAACTCGACATTAACACTGACACTTTGTTGCAGAACATAAATAACAACACCAACAAGGACAACAATGACACCACTACTACAGTCATTGCCAGTTATAATCCTAATATCCCTTCCACTAGTTACGAGCGATATAACCTTCGACCCTGTAACTCACCCCACAATATTCGTCACTATAGGAACAAACGTACACATCATTAATCATTCCACACATTTATTCATAAATTATTAGACTTAACACCTCTCGTCAACACATTTTACAACACTATATTTATGTTAAATAACACTTATCAATTCGACAAATTACATAAATAGTACAAAATGTTCAACCAAAATAATATATGTCTTTTATAAGTTCTGTTGATTGAGATTCGTTTTGATCCTTTAAGGCTGGGTATGCCGCGAGTGGAAAATTTTCATCATCTCACATTTATTTTACATTTTAATTTTTATATAAGTATAATTTAAATCGAAATACTACGACGATACAAATTCATCAATACAATTTAGTTATTGTAATATATTTTTTTTAATTTCCTTAATTCAAATAGTTTTCTCAAAAAAAGGGGAACAGCAATAATCAGATTTTTTTTGCTGTGCTGTTTGGACAAATTCTTTAATTTAACTGGCCAAACTATATAAAATATGTGCAAATAATATTTAAACCGGGTTTGTACCACATTACTTTTTTGATTACACAACTATTTAAATAAAAATGTAAAATACATGTCATGAGATTCTATAAATTTTCCACAGCCTTAAAAATTATTCTACACCATGAGTAAAAGAGTTTACTTATTGTTTGTTATTCATTGTTTTAGAAAGTATACAAATTTTTTGTTCTTAGAAAATGTTCACCTTAAATTTAGACAAAAATTAATTTAATTTTTAATTTGAGGGGAACACCTTCAACCTAAAATCATCAGCAGTTAAGTTTTTGACGTTTTTGCCCCAAACTGCTGTGGATAACTTTTAGAGGAGAAACATGATTAAAGTTTTTTTTCTGTGATTTAGTTTATTATTTGAATATTTGATATGTATGCAATAAATAAAATATTTTTGTAATATGTAATTTCTTATTTTTGTTACATTTGTTTTAAGAATATATAATAAATGAAAGAAAATTTGTACCTAAAATAAACATTGGTCTATTTCAACATTTCAAAAATATATTTAAAAAATTAATCACACGTAAAAGCCCACAAATAGAGTAGAATATATTAAATATTTATTACTATTTCTTACCTATTGTCCTGTTCAGGTTGACCATTTATAATTAATACAAATTTATTTGTCTAATATTTCTTAGTTTGTTTCGAGATTTAAAGGAAATCACACTAACGAGACACATGTCTGTAAATGCATTAAAGTTTTGGTGTAACTGTCATTTTGGTAAGAGCTTTCGTTTTGTTTTATTTTTGATCTTGATGAACATAACATAACGATAAAAAATAATGTTGTTAACAGTTGTACTGTACGTAATGTGCATATTTTCTTTTTTATAATTCAATATTCACGGTGGTACATTGCCTAGACAGTAGTTGTTTACAAAGATATATGTTTATATACTTATCTGTGATAAGATTTTTGTAATAGCTTGAATGTTTGACATTTTTTGGTAATAAATATTCAATTATTAAAATTGTTAATTGCTACATGCTGCTGAATTCTGCGGGCAGCAGCAAGGTCAGGATTTAGCAATCCTATCTCATCTGCTTCTGGTAATTCATTTTCATAAATTCCAAAATCCATATCTATGTTTGCTTCATCTGGTTCCGGGATGTTGGCTTCTATACACATGTTATGTAATATGACACATGCATTTATGATGCATGATGCTCTTAGAGGTAAATAGCCCAAGCAACATTCTGACGACGAACCGACGTTGCTGTTCGCAACTAAAAGTCGGTGTGCGACGTACACAAAACGTCGGGCTGACCCATATTTGTACGAATCTGGTCAATAAAATATGGGTCGATTCGACGTAGAGGACCGACTTTAGTCGTTGTGATTACCGACCAAATGTTCACCAAATTTTACGTCGGCTTAAGTTGGTTGTCAGGCTATTTCCAACCTTATTTAAAATTTGCCCTTAATCTGACCTACAAAAGTCGGGTGTAGGTAGTGAAACTAAGCAATTTTGTATATTATTCTATTTGTCGTACTTATCTATTTATATAAAATGGATAAGGCGTGTTTATCAGTGAGTATGTATTATATACAAAATACTTCGAATAAAATTTTAATAAACCTGGTGGGGTAAAAACTGAAACGAAAGAAATTTTATTGATACATATATATAAAGTAGATCGAAAAATATAGTGAACCCATAAGAATAATGTTTATTTTAAGAACGAAAGTACTATTTTTATTTTTTTACTTTCAAAAAATATTTTCCCTTTCCAAAGAAAGCGCAACTGAAATATTGTTTAATTAATTTTACGAGTAAATAAAAACTTTTTTGCTTACTTTATTTGAAAAAGAGGCAAATTTTGTGTATTTAAAATAATTGTACACATAATGAACATGGCCGCCTATTATTTCCTTCTGTGGAACCAGAAAATATGGCCAAGGGGGGAATAAGTGCAACTATTTTTACTAACAGCGATGTCACGGTTAAATAATTTTACCTGCACCAACTTTTAGTAGGCTTTGGTGCAGAAATCTGCACGAACACTAACGTTCTTTCCAAACAATCGCGATAATATCGACCGTCTGTTGCAGTTGGTGTATAAATCTTTACTAAATATCTACCAATACCTGAATTATCGACATTAATTTTAAGGTTATGTTAGACCAAGGCCCAAAAGCCTAACACCAACGTCCAGCCGCCATTGCTAGACGACTACTTCAGACAGCAACGTCTAACCAAAGTTGGAATGTTACCCAAAAATTACCTAAATCTACTTAATCAGTTACCAACTTCTAATCAACGTTGGATAATAATCTAAAAACACACTCAACGTATTAAGTAGATTTCTGACATCAAACCAACGTTGGTAAATGTGCTAGATGTAAATAGTAGGTTTGCGAGGTTCAAGCTACGTTGTTCCGACGTTGTATCATAACTATAAAACTTAAGACGCTACTTGACTATTATTTGTAATAATTTTGACCTTATAATTAGTAAAAAAGTAGTCGGTAGTCGGTAAAATGTTACTTGGGATAAATGTAGCTACCTATCAAGTCGGTTACCAACGTTATACCGAAGTAGGTGTATTACCGAAAAATTACTAGGAGCTACTTAAGTTAGTCATTAACGTCTAACCAACGTTGATTAATAACTAAAAAGGACCAAACCTATTAAGCCACTAACCAACGTCTAACCAACGATGGCAAGTGTTCCATAACAAACTTGACCTAATCAGTTAGTCACCAACGTCTACCCAACGTTGGTAGGTTACTCAAAATTTAACCATAGCTATTTTAGTCAGCTGTCAACGTCTAACCAACGTTGATAAGTTATTCAAAATATAACCATACCTATTTTAGTCAGTGGTCAACGTCTCATCAACGTTGGATAATGATTTGAAAATATATCAAACCTTATAAAGTCGTTTTCTAACGGCAAATCAACGTTAGTAAATCGTCCAGACTTAAGCAGTAGGTTTGCGAGGTCGACGCAATATTTGGTTCGACGTCGTATTACAACTACAAAATTTAAGTTATTACTCGACTACTATTTGTAATAATTCTGACGTCGGAATTAGTGAAAAAGTAGTCGGTAGTTGGTAAAATGTTGCTTGGGAGTGCTATGCTTTAACAGGCAACGAAATCTATTTTTTAACACTGCGTTACAACGCTCTATGATACTTCTAACACTTTTTAGTCTGGTATCAAAAAATTCCTCTGCATGATTAAGAGGCTGGTTTCGTAGTGGTGTAAGAAGCCAGGGTCTTAGTGGATAGCCTAAAAACAAGATTTAAGTTATATTACAATGTACTATTTTGCATCACATTACAAACTAACCAGAATCTCCTAAAAGAAAAAAATAAATTCTGGGGGTTATTTCTGTACACTTGTTCGATTATTGGGGATACATTTGATTGCCTCCATATGTGAGCATCATGGGAACTACCTGGAAAGCGTCCATCAACACTCATTATTCTTAAATGGTCATCACATATCTGAAAAATTATAAATACACTATTAAGAGTTTTATTTATTTTAAATTCAATGCAAAGCATTTCAAAGTAGTAAATATGTGTTAATATGACACAACTTACCAATTGCACGTTTATAGAATGATAATTCTTTCTGTTTACATATATGTGCTCAGGATATTCTTGGCCATATGGTAGTACAATTAATTGCTACATGAGTACAATCAATAACGCCAACTACTCCTGGGAATTGATGCTTGGCATAAAATCTAAAAAAAAAAATTGAAAAATAATTTTAAAATTTGACTGTATTTTCTTACCGATTTCTAATCTCCTCCAATTCTGCTTGATTTCTAGGAAATCGTACCCACTGATTTAAAATCTCGTTTCTGCTTAGTCCATCACAGACTTCCTTGATGCAACGAGAAACACTTGCCTGACTTATTCCGAGAAATAAGGTGTTACCTGTTATTTGTTGGTAGCCGCCAGAAGCAAAAAATCGTAGTGCAACTAGTACCTAAAAATAATTAATTACAAAAAATTAGGGGATACAAAATACAGGCTGTATTTACTTTGTAAAGAAATATATAGTCTCTAGAGTATTTGCTTGTATTATTTTTATTCTTTGTGGTAATAATTTAATAGAAATAGGCATTGAAGTGTAACAAAAATATTAAGGGTATCTCATATACCATCTTTACATATTACTTCTTACCTTAAGGTCAATACTTAAAGCTGAAGCTATAGTTGGAGCCTATAGAAACGGAGTTAATAAATTAATTAAACTTCGTACAAGTTCCTTGCTTAATCTAAATAATTTAATAAACTTCTCTTCCGTTAACTCAAATGCATTTTCTCGACCGTGAAATCTTCTTCCTGGTCTATCTTCTTGTTCTTCTGCATCAACGAGATCATTAAGCACAACAAATCAACCTAACCCACCTTCCATAATATTTGTAATAATTAAGTGTAATAAGAAAGAATTGCGCATATCTCTAGAGACTTTTCTCATAGGAAGAAAGCATTCTCTTACAAATAAGCAATACAATTGAATTCTTTCAAGTTTCGTATGAGACGAACGTTCCCAAATTTCGAGAATACGACCTAACAGAATTTCAGTAGAAACATGACCGCTTTTCCTATGAGAGCGGTAATCGCATGGTTCAAGAATAGACCCCAGGGGTATGCGACTTGTTCTACCGACCTCGCAACATCAGAGATGGAGTGCGTTTCCATAGGCATTAAATAAATTTCTTAATAGACAACAAATAGTATCAAAATTAGAACATAAGTTAACTTTTAACAATAAATGGCGTTGTGTGCAGTAATTGTCACTATTAGAGACATTAGAAATCAATAAATTAAAAAATAGTAAATTATTTTAAATGACCAGCTAGATTTAACCTGTTCACCACTGTTAAATATTTTCTAAATTATTTTATTACTGTTCCATTTTATTACCCTAGATTAGTCAGTTGATACTTATATATATACCCTCGCTTTGTAATAAAGAATTTAGTCTTGTACTCACCATCTGATGAAGCCACTGTGTGGCGAAACAATTGTCATGAGTTAATTAAATTGTGAAAATCAAACAATCAAGTTTATTTATAAGTGGCGTTATTTAAAAAAAAATAAAGAAAACAACAAATTATAATTTTTCCTGTTAAATAAACCTTGAAAATATTTGGTGCCTATCCGGAACTCTAAATTCGGTGACAAAAATCCAGCAAATGTCAATCACCAATCACAGACGAGGTGGCGATCATGTGATAGCACAACCAATCACAAAATAATATTAATAAATTAGACATTTGACAGTTTATTCAGAAGCCATTTTAAAGACATTGTTTGAAATATTTGTGAAATTTTATTTTTATATAAACTCAGTTTAAACTAAATAAAGTGTTTATTATATTGCAATTAAAAATATTTTTATGGTACCTACCTATTGATGTTTTATTTATGTAATATAAAAAATTCCACGAAACCTTCAGTTCGTCCATTAGGTTTTAATTTTAGACTTGGTTTTATTATTAATTTTTGGAAAATCAGTAATTAAGATACACTGTAGTCGCTGATTTATATGGTAAATTATTCTAATCGAAATTGTCTTTTAAATATTTTAGGTTATGAAGGTCAGTAACCTTTCGATGACAGCCGGTGAAGTTTTCAAAGTTCTATAAATTCTGGATTTGTCTTTTATCTGTACTTATGGGGTAAGTTGTAATATTCCTTATACATGAAAATATGTGATAACTTGTTTAACGAAGAAACTGCATGTATTTACATAATAAATAAAATATTCTATTTAACTTAATTTACATATGTAGATAAAATAATATATTTTAATATTTCTAAAATTGATCCGTAGTATCTGTATTGTTAATATATTATGTTAAAATATATTTTATACAAACTCTCCTGCAAAGTTGCATTTATCCATTAGTATATCTATCATGTGAAACTAGTCTATACACTATTATAACTACTGATGTGAAAACAGATGCCAAAAGATAGCAGCCAATTTCGGAACGTAACCTACCAGTAGATATTTAGCAGCTATCTTTGTGTCTTAATCGTAACATTTGGAAAATTAATATCTCGATTTTCGCACATGGAAGCACATTCGAGTTTATACAGGAGAAATGTCTTGACATGATTAACAATATTGGCTCTTGCAAATAAAAAACAAAAAAGTTATTATTTTTACATCTTAAAACTTAGAAAATTAATATCTAGATTTTCGCACATGGAAGTACTTTGTAGTTTGTACAGGAGAAATGTCTTGACATGATTAACAACCCCCGTCAATATTGGCTCTTGCAAATAAAAAATAAAAAAGTTTATTATTATTACATTTTAAAACTTAGAAAAATTAATATCTTGATTTTCACACATGGAGGCACATTCGAGTTTATACAAGAGAAATGTCTTGACATGATTACCAACCCCCGTCAATATTGGCTCTTGCAAATAAAAAACAAAAAAGTTATTATGTTTTACATCTTAAAACTTAGAAATTAATATCTAGATTTTCGCACATGGAATCACATTCTAGTTTGTACAGGAGAAATGTCTTGACATGATTAACAACCCCCGTCAATATTGGCTCTTGCAAATACAAAACAAAACAGTTATTATTTTTTACATCTTAAAACTTGGAAAATTAATATCTAGATTTTCGCACATGGAAGCACATTCTAATTTGTACAGGAGAAATGTCTTGACATGATTAACAACCCCCGTCAATATTAGCTCTTGCAAGTAAAAAACAAAAAATGTATTAGTCTTTTCATTTTAAAACTTGGAAAATTAATATCTCGATTTTCGCACTTGGAAGCACATCGAATCTATACAGGAGAAATGTCTTGACATGATTAACAACCCCTGTCAATATTGGCTCTTGCAAATAAAAAACAAAAAAATTATTTTTACATCTTAAAACTTAGAGAAATTAATATCTAGATTTTCGCACATGGAAGCACATTCTGGTTTGTAAAGGAGAAATGTCTTGACATGATTAACAGCCCCCGTCAATATTGGCTCTTGCAAATACAAAACAATAAAGTTATTATTTTTTTCATCTTAAAACTTAGAAATTAATATCTAGATCTTCGCACATGGAATCACATTCTAGTTTGTACAGGAGAAATGTCTTGACATGATTAACAACACCCGTCAATATTGGCTCTTGCAAATACAAAACAATAAAGTTATTATTTTTTTCATCTTAAAACTTGGAAAATTAATATCTCGAAATTCGCACATGGAAGCACTTTCTAGTCTGTACAGTCTGATTGATTATAAAGGCCCCGGGCTATAACTCTTTTATTTTCTCTCAGACACCCAATAAAGTTTATATAGTATGGGGACCGTAAGAATGGTAAATGGGGAAAACCAGATGTGTAGAACAGGGACAGAGTGCTCTCATCTCATACGTATGTTAGAAAAGTACAGAGGCTGATAGTAAATAACGAAATTTGAATTAGTGGTAACAGGAATCCATAAACAAAAGCTGGCGATATTCTTACCCACCATGTTTGTTCATGCTTTCGACGTTCAGTGAAGTTGTAGTCTTCTTGACTTTATGTGTTCGTTAATAAGAATTGTAAAAATGCCTATTTACTTATTAGCCTCTGGTCTCTGTCCTTTTCCAACGTATGATATGAGAGCAATCTGTCCTTGTTCTACACATTTGGGTTTTCCCATTTATCATGCTTACAATCCCCATACTGTATATTCTTAAATGGGACGTTATTTTCTTTATAATAAAATGCAAATATGTTTTTTGTTTACATTGTACAGGAGTGATGTCGTCATCGACAATTTATGTGTTCATACCTCAGATTAAGAATACTAAAAGATGAGTAACAAAACATAAAACGTTGTCCGATTCATCTACATCCTACGCGACGTTCATAAATATTATGACTGATTTTATTCCTATTGGTCAGAATCATGAACGCAGCATAAAGAAACCCGATCGATGCCCGATCTATCACCGTCTTGACAACAAATTGTGTTTTGTAAGACGACGTCTGTCATTTTAAATTGTGTTTTTAAGTGATTTTAAAGTTTTGTTATTTGGTAATGTGATTTATTAGTAATCGAGTTTTAATTATAAAAAATTTATTTATAAATATTTATTGAGGAAAAATGACTAATGAGTGTGTAGTGGCCAAAGAGGAAAACCACGGGGTTGTTTATCTTTTCACAGGTAAGTAAACAAAACAAATCAGGGCCGGCATAATGCGAAAGTGTGAAAGCTCAAAAATAACTAAAATTAATGGTAGCTTTACAAAAACAAAAACAATATTTGATTCCATTTGAACAGTAAAAAAGCCACATTTTATTAAAAAGATACTTGTACAAAAATATTTATTTTCATCTCAATGTAAATTTCATTCTTAAGGTTGCTCACAAACTGTAGTTGTTTTAAAGACAATTGACAATAAAAAAAGTATTTAATTAGTCACTATCTGCTGCAGATTCAGCTTCTCGGGAGCATTTCTCGCAAGAAAATTTAGTAATTGCATGTTTTTTGCAAACAAAATTGTTGCATATACCGCATTTTATTGTCGTATTCACATTTTTTGAGCGTCCACATGTCATACAACGTCCTTTTCTTTTTGGTTCAAGTTCTGCCTCATTAGGTTCTTGCACGTTTATGCTATACTTTGCTAGAGAAACTTTAATATCTAGGGGAAGTGAAGTCACCTTTGCCCTTTCCATGAGAAAAGGCTTCATTAGATTAATCCCAAGATTTTTCAAAAATATTCTTCGTTTTAATTTGGGATTATTTACATTAAATTCGTACAATATTCGGGCATTTATAGCGGCCATGTCCATTATGGAAAAGAATATTACTAAGGGCCATCTTCTTGTAATTCTTTTTACCGAATACGTTCCACACGTTTGGTCTATTGTATCTACCCCACCCTTAGTTGCGTTATAATCTAAGATTATTTCTGGCTTTTTTGTATTTTCGTCAATTTCTCCAGAGTCATGCATTGTTGATAATAGAATTACTGATTTATTTTTTTTAGGTACATGGGACACAAGAGTAATGTTTTTTTGAAAACCAAATATAGTTGATTTTACTTCCCTGTTCTTGTGAGGTAAAAACTTAGGTGGAATTTCTCGTTTATTTTTTTTAGTGTTCCTATTAGCGTTATTTTGTATTCTTCCAGTAATGTTTGAGCTAGAGGATAACTGGTATACCAATTATCAGTTGTAAGATTTCTCTTTGAGCCCTTGACCGGTTCGACCAGTCTTTTTACTATTTCAAAGGGTGTATTTTGAACCCTGTATGGTCCTTCAGGTTGCTGACCACAATAAATTTCTACATTGCTTGTGTAATGTGTTTGTGCGTCACACAAAACGAACATTTCTATGCCATATTTGGCAGGTTTGTTCGGTATATATTGTATAAAACTGCAGCGAATGCCTCCAGTTTCTCATCAATTGTTATATATTCGCCTAAACAATAAGCATTTTTGCAATTGGTAACGAATGCATCAAAGGTGTCCCTTATGGCAGCCAATTTGTCAGTATTTTTTTCGATCTTCTCTCGTGTCACGGTCATCAAATCGCATGCAACGTAACAGAAATAAAAACCTTTTATAACTCATTACTTGCCTCGTTATTATAAATCCACTTTCAGTGTCCCATAGCTCTTTCACATTCGTATGGTTATCCTTTTTGACGCCTATAAAATACAATAGTCCAAGCAACGCAGTAATTTCACTCTTCGTGGTATGCTTTGCGTCTCGATCTCTTTTATACCCAACTGTATTTCTTTTGAAATCAATATAAAGGTTTGTGTATTTTACAATATCATCGATCATATTTGTGTCAATAATCAAATGCTGAAAGCTCCGATATAACTTTCCTTGCGACTCCTTTTGGACCTGACACAATTTTTGGCAAATTCTTGCTTTTAGTTTTAGATACAGTCGATACATTTTTTCTTGCACCATTTTGTCATTTCATCTTTACCCAGGAAATAATCATCGTCAGACGTATCCTCAACGTCAGATTCACCCACGAAATTTTCTTGTTCCGAATCAGTATTATGGTCACTTTGAGTCACTACTTCCTCATTCTCAGATATCTCTTCATCATCAGCCTCAATCGGTTGTTCATCATCTGATGATTCCTCATGAAGGCTTTTATATAAGTCATCGTCTGTGAGGTATTTTCTAGCCCTGAAAAATTTTTTGTTGATAAAATGAAAAGCCCCATATTTTTAATTAGTCTCGGATGCAAGTGTCAAACTTATAAGAAAGATACATGAAAACAATTATGCCGATTATAAAGTAGTAAAAGCAAAAGCGAACAAATAAATTAAATAAATTTTACTTACATAACCGAGCGCTTGGAGCACTCTGTGCGCCAGTTGATGCAAGTGCTCAAATCTTGTTCAATTACACACGTACTTTTATTTTGTAAAATCTAAGAACCACTCTCTTCTAAGCACGAAGGTCTACTGAAGGAATACTTAAAGCGGAAGGGATGTATAGTGGACGGTAATAGATTTGTAAGCAAATTAGTCACGCCGGCGCACTCCGTGCGCCAGCGCGCCCGCCCAAGGGTTAAAGAGAGGAGAATGCTCTTCTTTCAATTTGGAAGTGACGCTAGTTGAAGAACGGTCAGACCGACGCTGCGCACGCGCAATCGTCGTATATTTTGAAATTCAAATGAAACTGCGTTTTATTTTATATAAAACTCTTTTAATAAAGCTAATTATGATAATTAGGCAATTCGATATCTGTGTAAAGGTAGATTTTTACTACCAATCAGCAGGAAGGAGCACGCGATTGAATAAAATTCAGTTTAATTTATAATCCAACCAATCATGCATGAAAATATTTTTGATGACATATAAATAATATTAATTTCTTTAAGAACCGTTATCAGTTCAAAATTTCTCTGGGTGAAATTTTGTGAATGTGTTTATAGGAGATATTTAATTTAAGATGGGTTTTATACTTGTAACTCTAGGCCTTAGGTCGATCATAATGGTGGGTCTCAATACCAGTGCATGTCACCATCATTACAAGTGCATCGCTTTTGCTTGTCTCCAAACCAAGGTTATAACGCATCTTATCATTTTTTTTTCAATTGCCAGATTGTCAGTAGGGGTTTACGAAAATTGGAGCGGTGTATACCGGTATGTGATGATATCTCAGTCATTAAAGTGAGATATGTGAGAGACAGAATGAGTACCGGTATATACCGCTCCAATTATTGTAAACCCCTAGTAAGGCAGTCAGAGTATGATTGAAATTTTATGCTGATTTTGAAAGCAACGTCATGTCTATGGACTGTTCAGCTGATATGAAGTTCTGCTGTTGGTATGGAGACATACCACGAAATTTTTATAACTGAGATGTTAATTATACCAAGATTTCAACTGAAACTGTCTTATTTTACAAACGATAAGAAAAATTTATATGAATGTTTACTGTGATAAAATAAAAAATACATGTTAATATTTATATTTTATTGATTACTAAACAATATAAGTTTTGTTAATTTACGACGTATTGGTTCTCCCATGACCTCGGCGCTTTGATGTTTTCCTAAATTGTATAATCTAATTTTTGTATAATTATAAATAATTGTTTCAATCAACTTTGATCGATGATCTTCTATCGCATATAGTGCATGACTTTAGAAACATTTATTTTCTGAATATATCGATGAACCCAGTAATAAAGAAAATAAATTCAAAAAGTTTGCATCATTAGGCATTTTTTCACTTGTAACTGTCAGCAATTTTCTGAATTGCATTTCAGCTTTGCTGCAGATATACAATAGGTATTCTGAAGGGACAATTAGAGCACCCCTTTTTTTCTTTTTAATAATAGTAGTGCTGAATCTTCTCTAACACTCGACGAGGTATCTTGTAGTAAATCGATACATTCTTCACATTTGATGTATTTTTTATGGAATGTGGAAGCTGATAAATTAACTTGACGAGCGTTTAACTTATAATTGTATTTATTAGTTTGTTTGAAAGGCACAGATCACATAAGTACATTGACACTCGACATTGAACCAACCTAAACTTGAGACGTACTGACAACTGAAAATAAACTTCAACTTAAAATCATACAATGTTACCAACTTTGATACACATGGATGGAATCACAGAAGTGGGTTGTCAACACCCCTTGCAATTCTGCGATTTGCCTTTTGTT